>QRAM01000051.1:0-376453 GCA_013436055.1 Halocynthia roretzi | reverse complement strand
CCCTTAGCTCCCCTCTTACCTGGCCTTCCCACTACAGATGGAACGACCCCAGCTTGTCGTTGACCGCAAGTTAGTGAGCAAGAGCTAATATCCACTTTTGTTACGTGTTGGGATAATGCTTTGCCAAAGCACATCAACATGTAACAAATAGGCAGATTCACTGACTTCATTTTATCTGTCACCTGCAAAATTCTTACTTGAATTGAACACAATTTGCTGTTAACAAAGCAGTTTTAACCTATTCTCCTCCTGTCCGGTTGTAGCTTGTCTAAAATCGCCCTGCTGTACCAGGTGGTAGTGTAGGGAACAGAATTGTATGATTCTTAGTAGTGGAAAATAACAACGATAGTTGTTGAAAACAACAACGATAACGATTGAACGATTAAGTGGAAAATATTTGTGGAAAATATTTGAGAAAAATATTTGAGAACAATATTTGAGAACGAAAATATCACTCCTTAAAACTACTCCTTAAAACTAACGGTGAAAACTATTGTTTAGAGTTTCCATATCGAATATAGAGATAAGCTATGTGGGAAAGCTATAGAGAAAAATGTAGAGACCCGTGACGTATGAAGAGACGAAAACTGTAGAGGGACTGAATAACGTTTCACGTAACTAGAATGGTGATTGGAATGCTGGTGAGCAGTATTGTGTATTTAAGAGTGGAGAATTGAATGTTTGTAAGCAGCATAGTAATATATTGTCTTGGGGATGGAATGATCGTTGATGACTTTGTAATAATACAATTGTGAAGTCAATACTTGTGGAGATTTGAGTTGTATATGTCAAAGATTGTGTTTGGCAGTACAACATTGTTATAAATACTGTACTGTGTATGAGAAATCAAAGAGTTATTGATATATACCGTACGATTGATTGTATATTAATTATCGTATTACATTTGTTTTACGTAACCTATCTGACGAGGAGCGGACGAGTTATCCTCTCTGTAAGCGAGTGTATTTGTTAGCGTCTAAAACACCCAAACACAATAAACATAAAAACAAATGACGCAACAGTACAAGTACAGCATTCGATGCATTATTACCTTTTTGATAAGGACTTTAATGATTAATTTTAACCATGAAAATTATTTGTTTTATCTTGAATGCAATTAGCTGAAGAACATTACAAACCAGACCGACGCGATTTGCTAGATCGTAGCACCTATTTTGTATAGCGCCCTCCTCCGTCTACAATTGTAGATAAGTCTCTGTGATCGCTCCAGGTTCAAATTGCTACATAAATAAGTGTATTGTATAAATCATTGCTAAATTCACTCTGTGCGTTAATGTTGCTTGTACCAGGTAATGGCGGCTATAGTTATATAATTCTCCCTTTTAGTTTAGTTAGTGGTTAGATTTAACTGGTTCGTATTGGTTCTCGAAAAATTAAAAAAGTTCACAGAACTAGCGCGTGAATTGTTTTGCATTTTGTGCATTCTGAGATTATTTCTACTTTGCTTGCTTCCTTACTATAGATAATACAATCGTTGTATGTTGCAAAAACTTTAAGTTCTTATATTTCCTTCAGTAGATTTTCATTTGTTTGTAGAAAAATTGAAAGAATGGTATTATATACTGTATTATAAGTATACATGTGATGTAGATAAAGCACAGTGCCGACAAGGAAAAGACTCATATTAAAATATTAAAAATGTGTAAAACATATACCGCAAGCTGAAGTTAAACAGAAAAAAGATACTTAAACATGATTCAGAGTGAGTAAGAAACATTAAATCACGATTGACCCCAATTTCTTCGGCATTCAACATAATGCCTCGTGCTACCAATATTTTTTCAATGAATGTCAAAGGAATATAATTCCGCAATAATTTATTGCTATATATCTACAGTACTTATTTTCATTTAAAAAAATAGGAGCGTCATAAAGCCAAATGCCCAATTTTTATTTTAAAAAATAGGAGCGTCATAAAGCCAAATGCCCATCAGCTCAGTATCATTATTATTGTAACATTATATTCCAATGACAGTGTCCTATGCTACTTATTCACATTAACCAGTTCACTGATAAACGATAATGTTCGATTTTTTTATTGTGCCGTTGAAATTGAAAGTAACACCACACCAACATGGGGGCAAAGAATTGCTATCCGAAGATGATCTCTATTGATTTTCGAATCATCACAAACTATCGTTCAATCATACAAACTCTTCGAGAAAATTGTAGACCAAAGTTGGCATTCGACGGAAAGGTCGCATGGATGGGATGGATGTCTCAGTTAATTAAATAATTGCTCCACGTATAAAAATTAAATGGAATTTCTTCAAATTAGCCATAAAATGATAATTACCTTGTATTTTTAGAATCAGCACGACATCATGGCAACAGAACGACGGCTCAAATATTGAACTAATCTTTTTGAAAGCGAACTCGTTCTTTGCAATTATTCTTTCCGCCCGCGGTACTTATTTTCGTACGCCTTAAGTACACACAACTAAGAATTCGTACATCATCTTTGCTATTTTGAGAAAGGATCAAAAGACCTCTGTGGTTACCGTTGTTTGGCACAGTATTTCAAAGAAATTTATGATGAACGGTACTGTAATTTTCGGCTCTTCACTGTTTGCATCGTGAAGTAGGTTACTTGACGATCAGAATTAGAAAAAAAAAATGGTCGTTAGATGAAGTCAATGAAATGTAAACTTCTGCTTCTTTCTACTTCGACAATCCGCTGTTATTCTGGTTTTCCCGTACTACACAAGCCTGCGTGTAAAAGTATCATTAAATATCTTCGCTACGAGAATTTGTGACTCCAATCTCAATCTTCAACTATACGAAGAACAGTCAAGTGACCTGATTTGAACTCAAATGCACTTAGATTTAAATTGACTCGAATCCATAAGAAGCATTTTTGGTTAAAATTTTAGTAGGTTTAGAGATGGGAGGGACTTTCATTTTAGGCATATTTATATCTCTCTTTTTACTTTAGTAAGCATTTTAAAAAAACTCTCCACGCAGTTACACACAATTCTAACTATAGAATGTATTTTTTATCAATTCTATCGTTTATCGTACTTACAATAAATTTTTGGCAGATGGCAGAGTACTGTTGGCAAAGAGAATTTTTTTCTATCAGTGCAATAAAATTTTGGTAGTATAGATATGGTCCCATGTGCAGCAGTTGGGTGAGTTCTGGAGCTGTTGTTGATAGATAGTGATACAACCAAGATTTTCCGGAGATCTTTAGAGAAAATTGAAATTTAAGTCGAATGTACCTTGGTAAATGCAAATAAGCAAGTGATATCATACCGCTTCGTAAACGCAGGCGTAGACTTTAACCGTACCAATTGAAAAGAAACTATTCAGGGAATTGAGACCATGCAGTTCTCCTGTGTGACAACCTGCCAAAAAATACACGGAATTAAGCATTTAATAGAGTGGCAGAATGAAAGTCACGTATTGCAACTCAGTGATAATGATAAAAAAGTTAGCCTACTCCTAAAAAAAGTAGCAATCAAAAGAAATTTGCCAAAATAGGGAACTTCAAGCGAGGAATGGCTGTTAATACGTTGTGTACAATACTAAAATTGTATGCGGTAAAAAAAATCTGTAATTAAATGAGGGTAAAAGAGTTGTACGGCGCATCTGAACTCGTCCATGAAATAGTTTACGTACGAAACCCAGAAGGTTGGCCACTCCTGATTTAATTTGAATTTATTAATCTACAACCCCTAAGATATTGCCCTTGCTGAGAATATATAGTAAGGGAGGTGGACACCATTGTATGCAAATGATTAATTCAACATGCATCGAGATCAGGTTGTTATTTTTCAAATCTAGCTGAGTCCTAAGTTAAAATTGAGTCGCACCAGCAGTTTATCGACCAAATATCTTTCGTAATCAAATATTTTCTATTTTAGGGTTTACCGGCGTGAAAAGCATTTGAATCGAATATTCGCGAGTCAATTTTTTCAGTCAATGTTTAACAAGGACTCCCAACGTGCTTGTCAAATTATCAAGTCACAAGTCGAGTCCAAGTCGGAATTTACTCTACAACTTTGCAAATTAAAATCCATATTCCGATATACAATTTTTGAACCATCCGGGTTACGATGTATCGATTCTAACTATTTTCAGGTTGTCGAAGAAGAGTAGATTCGACTTTAGTTTTATCTAGCATACCTTTGCATCCAACAGCATAGACAACGACCATCAAAAATAGTATTCCCATATGGCTTTTGGTATATCTCATCGCGAATACAAACCAACAAAGGCCTATAAACATCTGTAATCTTGAAGATCTTATCTGAACTACCTAGTCTCATCCCTTTACACCTTCATTTATATTAGCGCTCATTACATATCCCATCAATTATCTGAGCAAATCTTTAATTGAGGTAGATCAAATTAAACGTCTTGATCATTTTATAGCTGGATACAGGATTTCCAAGTCGATTTAACGTTACAACAATGCACCACTTCGCTGAAAGCAGTTATTTTCTGTGTGGTTTCCATAAAATTGCCGACCCGGACAGGCGAATTGCCGATGAGGTTATTTTCTTTTCCAATTTCGTTGAAACCGCTTTTTAAATTACTTCGTAGTTTCGGTAGAGATGTTGTGTATTACAGAAATTTAGGGTCCCATCTGTGTTTTGTGCGCATTGATGTATTAGCAGTAGAATATTCCTGATAAATTTGTGTATGTGTATGTTTACCTGTATCAACAGTAGATGTGCCGACAGTGGTGATTGTCTTTGCTGCTCGTCGCGCCATTTCTTATTTAATACCTAATGTCGACAATTAGTAATTATCTTCTGAAAACATTACCCATGAGGATAATAAATAATAAGAATAAAGATAAATAATTAGCGCTATCAGTGCTAGGCCAGAGACAGCCTTCATATATTTTGCAACAGGAAATCCACAGCAATTCAACCTATAATGGGTTGGATATACTGAATGCATTTACGACTTACAATGTCTTTCTCGGAATGCAACCCAATCGTAAGTCGGGAACCGAATGTAAGAAATTCCCCAGAAATCAAATGAAATATATATATACAATATATACACCATCCCAATTTTACCAACCTTATGATATACGAAATTTAAATTAGATTTGAATTAAATGATTTTTTGGAAAGCATCAATGCATGTAGTTTATGAAAAAAGTCAGCTTTGCTCTCAACATATAGTGTAAAAGTGTATTCATAATCTTTTCGGATTAAAAAAGATTCGTATCCTTTATTGACTGAGAACCGATTCACGATTATATACGAACCAAACTCCGATTCCAGTTTTCTTTTGATCTTTTGTCAGGAGTGCTATTGTCAGAGGTGTTTTTATATTTTATATCGCGATCTATGAACAGATAGGATAACCTAAAGGAGCGGAGAAGTGACCCATTCAATATAGATTCTGTCTATAAATTTTGTCTGAAGTATTTAGCTTGTGTGGAGAATGTTCCAGTGCTATTATTCATTCCCTCTTATAGTTATCATTATGAAATATACCTATCGCCAACGGTCACGGGAAATTATAACTATAAAACGGTCGCCTGGATCATGACGCAATCTTAAACGTGATCCAGCAACCGCCACTCGTTCATTTGTTTTCATGAAAGTCACCATATTATTAATGTAATCAAATTTATCATTAGATTTAATATAAAGTTTAATTAGGGCAAAGATTTTCGTTTAATATTGAAAGTAATTTTCAATTTGAGTGTCTGAGCCCTTTCACCAGCAAGTGCCTACCTGCTCTCTGCGTCTGTTATTGGTATTTAGCATTATTCTACTTCCAATATCCGTGAACCTCGGCTATTCTCCCGTCCCTTAGAAAGTAAATATTCATATCTATTTCAAAGTGCCATCGTTATATTATGTCTCAGAAAGGGTATTTAGGCTTTTGAAGCCCAGCCGCCGAAATATAACTTGTGTTACCAAATTACTTTATCTAAGAATTGTGTCAAATCTGTTTAGTGTAAGTTTTAAGATTCAATCCGTTTGTTCAACTCATAATTCCTTCCACACCTAATTTTCAACGTATATTTTACATGAGGTTCACCCATTACTCAATCGACTAATCATTCCAATTAGCATTCATTTTCTTACTCCTACTATACTAAGCCATATACAAATATGGTGCTATGCAATATCAACTGTTGATCAAAAAGGTTCTTGTTTTTACAGGCTTACCTAATTACTATTCAACATGGCCAATCGAATAACCGGTGATTGAGAGTGCGTCGAAAATGTCAAGAAACTTGTTGGCCTTTCGCCCACAAAGCAATTTCCTACGAGAAAATAACAATTAGTTTTTATATTAAATTCTTGCCACGCCGACCCATGTCGAGCACGACGTTCCAGATGTGATTAAACGTTGAAAGCTAGTAAATCATAAACTATACGAATCATTAGTATCAAATGAGAATTTCGCAGAATGCAATTAGGAAGACCCTGTTGTAATTGTGTTCCGTACCACGCCACGCGAGCGACATTCGTCAATCGATTCGTCACTCATACGTCAGTCTTTATTTGTTGACACTATGCCCAAATATCAGCACCTTTCATGGTTTACACTGAATAACGTTCTGGTCAGCAAGATTTACACGAAGTACATATAAAATCCCTCTCTAGTGGTATTCGCGGGGTTAAGGTTCATTTGTGTTTGCACAAGGACTTTACAGTACTTGTTCGCTGGTTTAGCATGACGTTGGCGATTGGGCGTTAGATCTACGAGGATATGTATTATAGTTAATCTATTATAATCATGATGATGATATGATAGATAACAGTAGTTATTGAATATATTTTCTCTTTCTACAGTGTTGAATTAAACTTTACAAATGAGATTCGACACAATCATAGTTAAAAAATTTGGAAATATGTCCTGGTCATTCGCTATTAAAGTACAGTACAGTATACGTGTTCACTGCTGGCGTAATCAGTTATGTACGTTTATCAAGTAAGTCTAAAGAACATTGTCAATATTTTTCGAGATCGTAAGAACTTCCTTCGCGATCACCCTTGCTTCACAGATTACAGATTAACATCTAACAGAATAATAGAGAGTTTCGAATACGTAAAGCCTTGCGTTCCATGCGTACCGTTTCATCTTACTGTGCGGATTTGAAAATCGTGTTATTAGAGGGATTGCGTACGTGAATTAATTCAAATACATTATTCCATTATATTAGGAATTTGTAAAGAACTTATTTTAATTTACTACTCATAATCAAATGTAATTTCATAGTGGCGCAGCTTAAAAATGCAAAATGCTTCTATTTTGGGAAGCACTTGTCTCAAATCATTATATACCTGGGCTGTCGGATTACTCACGCGAGAAAAAAATCTTGCATGTGAAGATAACACTTTGGCTTGTCGGCTTTGATCTCTTTATTGGCTGAAATATAAACAACTTATTTCCGCGTAATTGCGAATTTTTGCAAGTACTTTCTGCTGATAATTACCAGTTTATAAATAATCGTTATACAACTGCTCAAATATCGCGTGTCTTAATGTAATGTTTCTGTATTGGTGTCCGGAAAATCGAATAAGTTTTAAATTAGATAAAGCGAAATAATTATCAACCTTCAAATTTCCGTGAAGTCTTTACGATTTGTTTCTCTTTTCTGGCCTTGTTTACAAGTTGGTAGAATTAGTTCTACTAAGCTAGCAATGTATGTAGTCGAAACTATAACTTTATGAATTCTCTGTCAATTTCCGTGCGCTCGCGGATCTTCTGGGAAGTTATTCCTCGGGCTGTTTTTTTAACTTTTGCACGACCTTTTTCTTAGTTTTTCTTAGAAAATTCAAACAAATCAATGAGGAGCATGATAACATGCACATGACTATTATAATTATTATAACAAAGGTTAGAGTTGTGTAGGATACATGCCTTCTGTAATGTCATTGGTCAACCTCAAACACCCCATGTACCCTACCTTCACAGTAACATTTACATCGTAGGTTCCCACATTTCTAGCACTACATCACTGGTTAGGAAGCTTGTCGCGGTTACTTGGGGAGGGGTGGGGTTATATGATATATGTTCTCCCCGGGAAATTCTGTGCATTGCTGGGAGGGGCAAATGGGCGCGTTTATGACCACCACCTTACCAAAAGCTGTTCCTGACCCAGAAAAAATATATATGGCAATCAGTTGCAATCTTCGCACGATCGAATAAAAAATTACTTCACGGGAAGATGAAAGTGAGAAGATATGTTTTCAATTAGCAGTAATTTCTTTTCATTACACGAGATTAGCAATAAACGATCCGTTCCAAAAAGACCGTTTCTCTACTGTCACTTCATATCACTAATAGTATCGAAAAATGCTAATTGGAATCCTATTGCTACGCGTGGAATTTAATGTGCCATTTCTTTTGATGCTGTGAATTTTAGAAAAATAGAGTTAGTTACAGGCGTGCTCGCATATACGTTCTCCATGAGCCGAAATTGAATATACCACTTGTTTAATTTTCTCAAGTAAAATAAAAGTCCTTCAGAAAATAGTGTATATTTTTTTAAGAATATAAAATGAAATCATTTTTTTTATATTAGTGTAAATTGGATTTTTGCAAACGGTTACAGATAGAATCCTTTCTCGATAATATTTAAACCGGTAATCTTCTTTGTGTATCTGTTTAGAGTTTTATGCTTTACCTGTCATGCATGACAGAAAGCTTAGAATCACGTACACACTAAAATAACTATGGGTCTATGTTTCTTTGTGAACAAAGTACTGTATTTTAGTGACCCAGTAAATAAAATGTTTGAAAACAATTCCCGCTTTTTTAAAAAAATTAAATGTAATTTACATGTCGAAAATAACTTTCTTGTCGGAAATTACCTCCTCGCAAACTTCACAAGAATGTTTTTCTCGTAGAAATTATAATTTAATGTTAGAAACAATATCAAATTTGATAATTACCGTGAATGGGTGAACCGTGATAGTTTTCCACCTGGAATACCAAGTGATGTCATAATTGAAATGATGAAACTTTTTAATTCTCAATTTAATCTCCAGATGTTAATTGAAAACAGGGTAATTTCACTTCTCCCAGGCACAAAAAATGTATAATATAACTTAGTAGGCAAATTTTATTTCAATGCGGACACATAAAATATAGAGAGATAGATTTGCTACGAAGTCACTCCTTTTTTTAAAGCCTGTATTTCAGTTTCTATGAAATGTCTTCAACCTCACGTGTTTGATAAAAATCACGTGAGAGAATTGGAGGATTTCTGTTACGAAATCAGCCGTTACTTTGTAATTGATGCTTTGCAAGTCCTAATAACAGCTATCCGCAGAAAATCTTTTTTGCCTCATAATATTATCTCGTAATCTGTACTATTTTTAAGTTATAATTGCATTTACAACCGCATAAGCGCTTCAAATTTTGCATTTCCCCTTTCTACGTAGTTCTCACAGCAGATTTTGATATGTGGTTGAAACTCTGGAGGTTTCTGTAAAGAGACAGGGCATTCAGCTTAGGCAGCTTTAACTGTATATTCATGGATCTATTGAAATCACAAAAACAGATAATCTCTGTAACAATGGGTCAACACACGGAAAACTCTTTGGAGGTTTTCATCATTATCTGTGTAAGGTGGGTTAATAGAAGAAGTATGATATCGCTGCTACGATAGTATGCGGTATACCTCAATTTTAGGGGTTAGGGCTATATTGTTCTTTTTTTGTTTTTGTTTTTTATTTATTTTTTATTCGAGACAATTGAGATACGTCACGTAGTATAGTAGCACCACGATATCTCACACGTATCAGATAAGTCAAATAAGATTTTTCGTAATACAGTCCTGGTGGCATTCATCCTCTAGGGATGAACCTTACTCCGAGTTCGCCTTAATAGCACAATGTTTGCGGTCGTTTCTTTTTTGTGTAGCAATGTCTATTTTTACGCTCGCACCCGCACAGGCCTAGTCGTCGTGCCAGCGACTTACGTAAAAGAGAAACCGCAATATCACCATAACGTCCGATCCGATAATTTGGTCTTCATTCGACAAAGCAGTAATTTTAATTGAACGCCTTAATTGTGTTTCATTGAAGCTTTAATTGTACAAACGTCAAGTACTGCAAACGGCAAAATATATACATAAACTTATTTAAATCTGGTAGTGGATGAAACGGAATGAAATATATATAGAAAAATGTTGGAAATGTAATTCGATGTAATTAATATTATATTACTGAATTTAATACATAATACATGCATAAAGTAATATCTTCGTCGGCAGATATATTACATAGCGGGAACGATCAAAATAATAGGCGATAATGGTAAAACTGTGTAGATATTTATATATTTATTCATTAAACAATCTATCGAGATTTTGTCTATTTATGTGCTACTAAAACTAAAGTGATTTTCGGTAGACAAGTTAGTGTTTATTAGAGTTTTATATTTTTGATTTAACAAATAGTTATATATACACTAAAATCCAACCCAAATCTTTGAGTAAGGTCATAAACGTGCTCAAATAAGACTAAATAATAATGCAGTAGTCTATAGTCATTATATTACCTGCTATTCTCACACCACGCAACATACTAGCTTCTAATATACCAACTAAATATCTCATATTAGTAGTAATGTCTATTATTAAATAATTTACCCATTCTTGGACAGGCGTTAAATATTATATTACATTAGCCTATTTTGAGTAATTTTGTTAGTGCACAAGGCCCATGTTATTCACGAGCAGACGACGACCTCCAGGACAGAACACGTATATGGCGAATAGTGTCATCCTTCACACTTCAATATGGATTTGCAGTTAGCTCTCCTTAGCATCCCTTAATAGTGTCGATGACAAATGACTTTGCACTACCTCTCCGTAGATAACGCTGTCCATGCATGAAACGCTCTCTGCGTATCGACAGGTCTTGTAAATCCCACTATTATTCACCCTCACTGGGCAATGTGTCATTGTGGTATATGATACACCTCTAAAATGTAAAAAAGGGTGGATTTAATTATGTTAAGCTACTGTGAGTACATTTACAAGCAACCAATACAATTTGGAACTATTGCAAATAATAACCGTGCATTATAGACGTGATTTATTATAACGGATTAGGGTGATCGACTGATAGTCAATTTTGCAAAACGAGAAATTTTAATTCGCAAAAGGCATTACCTTGAACCTGTTACACACATAGGTGAGTCGCATGCACTCATACGTACTGTACAGTCTATCGAACATCCAAGAGTAGTGTTTAAACTGTCCATCCTCCAGGATGTCAACAATATGTTGCCTCGATTTCAGATAATCCTTTAGCCAGGGCGCAAGATCCCGCAACTGAAAAAGCAAGATGAAGTTTAAACTGTAGATATTTGATTACGTTTTTTTATTTCACTCACAGTCGAATTTAAAATGAGTAAAAATAATTTCCCAAAAATACGAATTACTGCATAATGAATACTCAAATGCAGTAAAAAAATGTAATTTTCTTCCCTTGTATTATTAATCGCTAGCGATCGTATTTCATATGAATTAAACAGATGGTATTTTATTGCGTTCATTTCATCTACTCGACATCTTCGGCAGGCTGGATTTCAGTATGGTAAATGGCCTATGTCCTGTCTCCATGCCCCTACGATTTTTATTTAGTTAAAACCGATTAATATATAATCCACTTAATGAGAACTTACAGAATGGTCAACACAGTAGCTTATCTTTTCAGTTTTTTCCGATTCCATCAACTTCGCTTCCTGGAAAATCCTCGCAAGTGCTCCATGACCTTGCACAAGAGTTCCATAATGGCAGCCTAGAAAATAATGAAACATTAGCTACATCATCGATTAAAATATAGATATTTGTGTTCAAATTCAAACTAGGATCGTGAAGATAACTATTTTTATTATCTGCCTTCTAGGCCACTGATTCTCAAACGTGAGGCACTTTTCTGCCAGGAAAGGAATTGGGGAGAAAGGAGGAACTCCTAAGTGGGAAAAAATATGTAATAAGCGTATCAAATGGGACTTATCTCGTATTGCAAATTAGCCTTTAGGTATAAAATTTCTATTTAGTTCCATGAATTGTTTCAATGCTACTGCAATTCTTGATTACAACCACAAAAGTATAATAGCGAAATTATCACAAGATTGCAATGCAAAATAGGGAAGAATTGAGGAATCTTGCGATGGCAATGGGAGGATAAATTATGGATGTCAACAGATAGCTGGATACCCGCATTTGAACCATCGCATTTACCTTATCGATGATAAATAGCAAGCAGAATTCAACATGACATGCAGCTATTCGAAGATTGTATAGGTATACAGGTAGTATTAAACAAATAGCGGTATTTGAAATGCTAAAAACTGACATCCCTAAAAACAATACATCCTGACATGATTATCATTACCTCTGACGTATTAGTTTACTCTCACAAATTAATGTCGTTACGTTATGTATGTAACGTATGATCGCTTCAGTATCGCTCATTATGAGCCTGATGCTCCTTTTGCAACGTGTTCATATGAGCATTTATGTGTTCAAGATACAATATATATATTTTTAGTTTTACACAAATTATTCACTGTTTTTCTTATTCACTGGAATAAATCCATTTTTTACTAACCTTTACACATATGTATCAAGCAAGCCATGCTGAATATATAGACGCGAACTACCTTAATGCAGCTGACGTATTTCATTGTTGACTTCTATACTTCACTGGGAAAAACTCGAACACAGCTCGAGAACTGTTTGCTTTATCTTATAGTTGCTGCTCCTGGTGTGACCTTCTGATCGACTATCGTAGTGATCTTGATCTTCCATCGAAGAAAACTTTAATGAACGATAATTGTCAAAGCTTACAGGTGTAATAAACTTATTAAAGTCAAGTGCTTAATGATGGGGTTACCACACTCGCCTAGGATCAAATCGTTCTGCACTCTACATAACTAACTCGTGGGAAGGTTTTTTCTGGAATCTCTAATTACAATCGATATGATATTCCGTATTCCAGAAGAAATAATTAGAAAAATCGGAATATCAACTTGCTTGCTAATGAGCGGTTTCATTTCATGATCGCTGAATATCGCGCAACGACATAATCGACAGGAAGCTTTTCCGCGGGTAATTAAAAACATTTGAAAACGTTAAACTTTAACTTTAAAAGAATTCCTATTCGTAGATATGATAACTCTTTGCTCGAAATAACGTCATTTCGACAATTGTTGGAAATTCACAGGTATGAATTCACAACAATGCAAAAGTCATGGAATAAAATCGTAATATGCACATAGCGACATAGAAAATTCACCCCTATACAGTATGCTTACTCTATCCCCAATCCCTTATTTTATAAATATATTATTACCAACTTTATCCCAAATGCTAATTGTTTCCAGGGTACTTTCATCACCCCAATCTCCAGATATTTTATGACTTTTTTCCCACTTACATTTATTGGTTTCGTTTTTCTACACTTTTCTATTGTCGTCACGAAGCAGTACAATAAGTGTGTTCACACATCGTTTATCCATTAAGTAAACCCTTGTTTACTAGTATAGATATATATTATATGTTGCCTATCAGTATTTAAAATGTATATTATTGAGTACGTATATTAGATGGATGTGTATTCCCTTTTTCAGCAACATTGAAACGTTTGAAATCTCACAGATTTTTAAATGAAATTTTCGACAGTGGAAATTTCCCTATGGACGTTTGCCAAACCGTGTTTTACTTAAGAGAGTATTAAAAAACGTATGTAGAAGAAGTTTAAGTGTATTATTTGCCACCAATTTAGCACTACTTCAAGGAAAGATTCACCACGTTGCGGAGAGCAATGTGTTCTACTAGTATGGGTGAATAAAGAATGTGCTATTTTAGATTGCGCAGGGTGTTTATAACGCAATTCCAGGGATAAATTTTCTATTTTTCGGACGGTAGTTTCATATCTTCAAACAGCAATTATGTCCATAATGTGCTTCAGGACTACATGAGCATCATCCTTTAAACCGCAAAATATTTGATAACTTTCTGTTTTTGTCCTAAAATAAGAAACTTCACGGCGTTTGATATTCAAGTACTTGAATAAAACAATAATATAAAGTGATCAAAGCAATAAGCAATGACGCTGCTGTATTCGGTCTTCAATTACAGACTGCTTTACTTACACTCCATCGGTTTGCGGTTCCAATTATTGGAGTGTGGAAGCTTTAATTAAATAACAGTTGGACACATCGCGGAATCTGCGGTCGATTATTTTCACATTTCGTGTGGCTAATAACAGGTAAAGTTTTTCGAATAGTCGAGCTTATTAGCATTCTATCTTTGTTCTATCCACTTCTAATCGTTTTTCAAACTATGATTTGTCGTGCAAGAAGCGAACAAGATTGTCGTCGGCATACTTCGGTTGTCTGCATAGCTGTTTAAACCATATTTGGGCTAATAATAGCAAATAATTTATCATCCCACGCATCGTGATAATGTTTTATCATCGCTTTAAAAGGAAATGGGAATGACTTCCTCTTAGTTTCCGCTCATTCTGCGAATATTATAAACATTCTACGAATTTTTTGGAAAATTGATAGGCCAAAAGTCAGCTAATAAAAATAATAACTGTTTGCAAGTATATGTAATATTCTCGATTAATTGTATGGTATAATATAAATGATTGTTTCAAATATAGATCTTTATGAATTTCGTTAGCTTCAGCATCATCGTACGTTATAAAATAACTTCCTATTACACTCTGTATATCCAGTAGGTCTCCGCTTAACGTTGTAAATAGATTCTTGGAATGTAATAAGACTTTAAATGATACGATCTTAAACGAAGCCAATTTTACTATTTGATATAAACAAGAGTTAAGTACCTATAGTATATTTTTTGTCACAAAACCAATAATTAATTATCAAGAGTAATTAGTATCTTACTAAATTGTATTACTTCACCTTACAGCTGCGTACCGGTGATCTCTTTATTTACAACCCGCATGTGTTTATAATCATCAATCATTCATTCATGTGCATTTTGTTAGTGCTAGACGTGTTGAAATATTCAACGTGGGGTTTGGTTCACTTAAATACCCAGAATATCATTGAAAGAAGGAACGACACTGTTTAAAGGTGAATAGAATGCCAACATGCTATTTTATGACTGATAGTTTGATGGTTTGTTTACAGTGCTGTGTAAGGTGTAATAAATCAATTTTCTTAGAGTTAAGATTTCTACAAGTGGTGCTGTGCTGTATACAGGTAACAGATTGTCTTTTATATAACAAATCTTTGTATTCCTTTTACATATGATGTGGATAGTTGAAGACAAGCTTTATCACTTCAAACTGGTTGCTGATAATAAATGTTGGGATCCTAACCTGATCTGCAACCTAGGGAATCCAAACTTTTTGCAATATGGACATTAAAATGTTATCGCTAGATGGCGATCGGCAGCAGTACAAACTTAACATTTTCTTTCGCCTTGACTCAATGGGAGCTAGGTCATGGATTCGAACCTAGACTTGAGCCTAACCCCCTATCCTACAGTAAGGAAAATCACATAGCTCCCAGTCGGTCTAACTTTATATTCAATATACCGACAGATGTGGAGCATTGACAGTGACCTTGAACGAGGTCAGGGTAATCCCCTGGGACCATTATCATTTTGTCAATGACTAGCATCTGAATATAAGCCTACACAGGCACCATCCAAGAAGCTTTTTAAAATAATCGGCCTGAATTTGGGTCGAATAAAAGTAATAGTGGGCACAAAAATAAAATTCAATTGTAAGGGTTGCTGTTACCAAGTTCACCAAGTTCATAGCACTTAAAAATGCCATAATCTATGCATTACGCCTTTTCTCTCGTGAATAGGACTGTCTTTTACTTTTAAAATGATATAGTTTTCTAAACATTCATGTACAGTGTACGACACACGCTTAGACACTATTTCCAACGAAACAGATTCATCACGTTGTCCGTTTGGGTCTACGGTCAGTGTTTTATAAATAGCCTCTCATAAAAGTTCACCGCATTATTACAATGATGGCTTTATTACAACAATATATCTTCGCCAAACCAATCCTGTCCATACATAATTAATCCGGGAGAAAGATAATTGCCGGCAGTAACTCCACATTTCTGGAAAATGACGCGGAATATATACAAGCAATTTGGTGTTTGCAACTGTCGTCTCAAGACTTTGACAGTCAAGTATTGAAAACGACACGTGAAGTATAATTTACAACCTCGTAATAAGTCGAGGTAATAGAAGTATAACTGCTTTTTTCATGGGTCATTACTTACTCAACGCTTTTTTTCTAGCTGTATATAAACCCTAGTCTGCTGAGGACCTCATCAGTTTCCTGCAGTGCAACATCTTCGGGAACAAGCCATTTAGTATTCTATACCTTGTATATCATTGTTGCTGAGACTGACGGATAACAAAAAGCTGAAGATATGAAGATATTCGTACTCTTTTCAAGTTTTTATTTGCTGTTAGCAGCTGCCAATGGTTAGTATTGTAAAAAACAATTGCCGGATGAAATATTTGGTTCATTTTAACTAATACGTCTGTTTTGCTTTTTGTGCCTGTGTAGCATTGATCTGTTGGGAGTGTGAGAATGCACGTGGCGAGAAGGACTGCAAGAAAAGGGGAAAAGCTACGCAATGCCAAATTAACCAGGTATGTTTTAGCTACTACATGTTATGTATATTTTTTATTTTTTATTATAGTGGTTACTCAAAATTTTTTAACACAGGATGCTTGCCAAGTGGAAATAAGGCATCACGAAGGCTGGGGTTACAAATCACTCATTACAAAGAGATGCAAACAAGCTCATGCCTGCGATAATAATTTCAAACAGGTTAGTATTCTGGGAAGAAGGACTATGATTCGAACAATAGACTGGATAAAAAGACTGCTATGAAAATTTCCGCTCATTACTCCTGCCTCCAAAATTCATTCCCTACTACGGGTCCTGTTGCATTTGCTACTGGTGCTACAGTTATCCGGTTATAAATTAGAGAAACAAAATTTTCAGGAATAAGTTAGGGGAACATAATTATCCCATTTCTATTAGTAGTTTTATTGAAGTATTGAGGTCATTATTTCGTTTTTATATCCTATATTATTACATAATGTCATCGCACAGAGATTGTTGGACGGGCCGGGCCTACTGTCGAAACGATGCAAATAATTCTAAACAATTATTATATACTAAAATCCTATATCTTTCCGATTCCAGAATCCAAGACCTGCATGGAACCCCACCCAATGCAATCCTTTGTTTCCGACGAATTCTGTTTGCAGATGCTGCTGTGGAACGGACAAATGCAACTACAACTCTCTCAAATGCTGGGATACGAGTAATATACAATTTCATGTGTTCCTTGGATATTTTTAATTCTTTTACCCTTAATACAGTAACTAATCTTCTCACTCTGTTCTGCAGCTGCCGAGTGTGATCCACGACCTTATGCTCCGAAATTTGGCTCCGTTTCGTGCTCGAGAGGTAAAACTGTCGGCAGTACTTGCAGCTTTCAGTGTAACCAAGGATACGGAATGGTCGGAGAATCTTCAACTGTCTGCAGTAAGTTAGTTTAGATGTGTAATAAGTTGAACGCGTCCATTTTTTCGTACTCAGTATATCGTATATATATATATATTCACTTGATTATATACATTATAATTGTATTATTTCATTAGCCGACAAGCGCTCTTGGAGTAATCCTGCACCAACATGCCAACCAATCAACTGCCCTCCTCCACACGTATCTCCTACAAACGGCAAAGTTGTCTGCTCAGATGGAAATAATCTGTATAGTCAGTGCAGGTAACTGAACTAATTTACCTTTAAAGCTTTTCATGACCACAGAATTTGACATATCTGTGTAGGTCTTAACGGATAAACAATATGTGTTAGTATTTATACTGCTATACTACAATGTATTGTGTGGTTTTCAAAGATTTTCCTGTAATCCTGGCTTCGAATTAAATGGAGCTGGCATATCTCTTTGCCAAGCTGGAAACATTGGCAGTGGTAATGGAAAATGGTCCCACCCTGCTCCAACTTGCAGTCGTAAGTTATCATGCAGAAAATATATTGGTAATTCCTTTTTAATATACATATAAATAATATTGATCAATTATTTGATAGGTGCTGGGTGTCCAGCTAAGCCAAGAGCCCCAGAACAAGGCAGAATTGTGTGTACAAAAGGAAATTCTCTGGGTTCTGTTTGTGAATTCGTGTGTAACCCACATTACAGACGTGTCGGACCCCTCAAATCGAAGTGCGTTCAGATGGAGGGTGGAATATTGGGATGGGATAGACCGACTCCAACCTGTCAACGTATGAATATAGATTAACACCAATTCATGTTTCGTAGGTACTGTATTTGCAATTTGAAATCACTTATCTTCAAAAATCGTTTTTTGAAGCAATCAAGTGTGAAAACCAAGGACAGCTTTCCCATGGTCAAATGAATTGTTCTAAAACCAATTTTGCCACATCAACATGCAAATTCGAATGCTTAGATGAAGATTATAGCCTCTACCCACCTCAAGCTGTTGAAAATTCCTGTCAAAATAATACCAAATGGAATATTCCAAAACCTTGCTGTGCACGTAAGTGATAATAATATAAAAATATTTTAGCACAATCAGATACTCTACATTTTTTGTTTTATTTACAGGACCATGTCCTCCATTTGCGCTGATGGACTTAGTCATCGTCCTTGACTCCTCTTCATCAATTGGTGCTGAAAACTGGATTACGATGATAGATTTCTTGAAGATATTTTTGAGGTACATTCCAAATGACCGAAAATATCTTTGCATATGTAATGCTAAAATGAATGAGATTTAACTTGTTAGCTGACACCATGCTTTCAATTTTAGTCAGTACAGTGTGGCTCCAGACGCAACTAACTTCGGAATCTTCCGTTACAATGGAGAAGTAGATACCGATACCCAGGTAACTGATGAGTGTATACACAAGACAGTAGAATAATTCCAGACAAATCTTGATCTAATTTGCTTTTTGTGCAGATTCTTCTGAAAGATTACCCGGATTCCCTGGAATCTGTAATTGATGCTGTTAGCAAGATCCCATACGATGGTTCAGGTAAGCACATGTTACAGTATTATTATGATTAACACAAATTTATTAGATTCCACACTTCTGCTATTAGACCAGTTCTCTAAAGTTTCGGTTTTTATATTTCTCTGCAGGAACAAACACCGGTAATGCTCTCGAACACGCTCTGAAGGTTATGTTCGCTCGGGAAAGCGGAAATCGACCCAGAATTATGGATTATGTGTTAGTAATCACTGATGGAAAATCTCAGGATCCCGTAAAAGACGTTTCGATCAGATTGCGGAAAGCTGGAGTTAAGGTACAGAAACGGTTCTAAGTATCGAACCTAATCTACTATATATTCTCATACTGGTATATTAATGCATCCTGATATGATTTGTCAATAATTTTGTTCATCTTATAGACTTACGTGATGCCTGTCACCCCTCCCCGAGGTCGCCTGGACATGGACCAAGTTATGGATATGGCCGGACGCGATGAAAACATTGTCAGAGGTGCTTTAGCTGCTGGTTTCCAAGCCCTGACTTCAGAATTTACTGAAGACTTGGCCAAAATCGTCTGCGGCAATCCGTGTGATCATGTGATTCACGAAGATATTTGATCCAATTTACTCCCGTTGTAACCTCCGAAGTTATATTTTTATACAGTTTGTTAATAAATCATATCTTGCTTGTTCAAGCAACAATTCATGGCTTCGTTTTGTAATATTTATGTATTCGTCGCCTTCCTTTCGTTTTAAGTCTACTTCGACAGCTTGCAGCTTGTTAAATACGGCCCACGACTGATTAGAGCAGGGCCTGGTTAAGCTAGAGAGGAGGCCTGCAGCATATGTTATAAAGGGCCATGAATAGAAAAATAGTTAATTTTGGTACCCGCTAATTCCGTTATCCGGTATTCGAGGTGATTATGATGTGTCAGTATTTCTAGGCTAAGGCTGAGTGTGTGGAGAAGACAGTCATATTTTTTGAATGATTTTTACTCATTTACTTAGTCAATGGTCGACAACTTCAGGGAAACTCCAGTGATACTCGTGACCCTAATGATGTGAAAGTAACTTCTTAGGTTCATCATCATCCATCATCGTCAGTAATCATGGAATCTTAAACGATTTCCAGAGTAATTTCCCATTTTATAACAAGCTAATTCTGCAGTAACGCAACATTACATTCCCGTTATAGATTACAATAATTAATTATTATGAGTAATTAGTATGTTTCTAAATTGTATTACTTCACCTCACAGCTGCGACCAGTGATTCCTTTAATAACAACCCACGTACTGTGTGTGTTTTTTATAATCACCAATCATTCATTCATTTGCGTTTGGTTAGTGCTAGTCGCGTTGAAATAAATAAATCTTACACGTAATGTTAGGTTTATTTGGATACCGGGAAAAACCATTGAATGAAGGAACGACACTGTTTTAAGGTGAATGGATTGCTGACATGTTATTTTATGACTGGTAGTTTGATGGGTTCTTTACAGTGCTGTGTAAGGTGTACCATACCAATTTTCGAGAATTTATTCTTCTCAAGAGGAACTGTGTAGCAGGCAGGTAACAGATGCTAAAAATTGTATTTTATATTGAGATTATTTTTATTCCTTTTACACATGATGTGGATAGTTGAGGACAAGCTTCGTACTGTCACTTTAATGTGGTCACTGATGATAGCGCACGCATAGTTGGGTTTAACATTGTAAATGTTGGCATCCTAACTTTATTTATAACCTATGGATTCCCAAACCATTTGTAATATGGACTACCCGAGGGAACTAACAATACTTCGTCGATACCCAAATGTAGTGTTGGGAATTGAAAGAGTAGAAATTCGCTTTCCTTTTTCCTATTGTAAGCATATCTATATCTTCATGTTATATTTTATTAGCCTAACTTTTTTCAGAATCCACGTTGGTTTTGTACTTGCTTGATTTGTTTGTATTATAATTGGGCACAAATCATAATTAACCTATAAAACCTCGCTGTGAAGTACAACGGTATGTTTCGAATGTGTTTCATACAGTACCACAATCCCCCACGAATTCAATCCACTCTCAATCAATCACTTAGTATGTAACGAACCCCATTTCGACCTTTCATGGTAAAACCAGTGTGATAGCCGCAACATAGAGCGACTATAGTTTAATCCGTGCTACAACTGACAAGTTTCGGTTTGTTAGAATCTAAACGACGTATCGAATAATATTGATAGAGAGGTTGCATTTTGTTGATAGATCGTAGAGGGTCCATCGCTATATCGCCAGTGACTATAGCAATACCATCTCAATATTTTCCCAAACAGAATCTAGGAAGTCTTTTTTTAAATGAGTGCGAGTGTGGCGCGATGGACTTGGAATCGAACTTCTGCTTGAACCTATCTTCGCGTATTTGAATAATATACATCCCAAACAGGGCCGGATGAAGACCCTTAGAGATCCTAAGCAGTAACAAATTTAGGTGCCCCCGTACATTTATAGTTCGAAATATAAACAATAACAAACCATAAAATAAAATTTTAATAAATATGATGACACATGAGAGAACGCTCTATGAAGACAACTTACTCATTTTTCATTAAATTTTGAAAGTGGATATAAATTCAATTAATTGAATAATTTAAATGGTAAATTCGGCTTTGAAAAATTTCTGAGGTGCCCCTTCTTCCTTTGATGTCCCAAGCATGTGCTTATTTTGCCGATGGGGTTAATCCACCACTGTTCCCATCGCTCCCAGTCGACCTTACTGCTTATTTATTGTACCGATAGTTCGGGAATCATTTACTGAGATACCTTGAACGAGGCTAGAATAACATCTTGTGTCCACGACCACCTTCTTAAGCGACTACCATCAGAAAATAAGTACCAATTATGAGGGGTCTCATTAAACAATCGCCCTGAATTAGAGGTCGAGAATAGGTAATGATGCTAAATTGTTAGGTCACTATTATCAACTTTATTCGCAACATTTAAAAATGCCATAATCTTTACAATAGGACTGTCCGTTACGTTAAAAAGAATACAAGATTCCAAAAATCTTTGTCGAGTATACGACACTTTTAATCACTCACTATTTTTTAACCGAACAGATCCATCACGTTGTCCGTTTGGGTCTACGGTCAGTGTATTTTGAATGACCTCTCGTAAAATTTCACTAAATTTTCACAATGATGGCTTTATTACAACAGTATATCTTCACGAAAACAATCCTTTTCATACATAATTAATCCCGGAGAAGAATAATTGCTGGCAGTAACTCCTGCATTCTGGAAAATGACGGAGAATATATGCAAGCAATTTGGTATTGCAGCTGACATTGCAAGACGTTGACAGTCCAGTATTGAGAAGGACACGTGAAGTATAATTTACAACCTCGTAATAAGTCGAGGTAATAGAAGTATAACTGCTTATTTCATGGGTCATTACATACTCGATGCACTCTTTTTTCTAACTATATATATATATACCATGGTCTGCTGTAGACATCATCAGTTTCCTGCAGTGTAACATCTTCGGGGACAAGTCATTTGGTATTCTATACTTTGTATAAGATTATTGCTGAGTCTGACAGATATCAAAATAGCTGAAGATATGAAGATATTCTTACTCTTTTCAAGTTTTTATTTGCTGTTAGCAGCTGCCAATGGTGAGTATTGTAAAGTACGATTGCTATTTTATCCACTAGACTAGAATCTATAGAGACTAAAAAACAAGTATTTGGTTACATTTGCTATCCAATGGTACTACTGTACTTGGATCCATTCAAGCTGTTTACCTTTCTTTGGGCTCTCGGTATAAATCTACAACTGTTAGATTTGGCTGAAATCTGTATCTAGATAATTTATTGTAATCTCAATGATTGTAAATATTTTGTGATTAGTTAATATTTCACCCGAAAGAAAATAGTTTGCTTCTACTGTCTTCAGTCTTTCAAAATAACTAAGAAATGACGTTTTGATATCGTACTCAATTGCCAATGCAACGGTCGAAATGCCGATGTTCAAGCGTACAGCTAACGTATGGGAGTACTTAAAGCGGGAAAGTTATTAAAATACAAGAAAGACGGGAAGTCAAAAATTTGCAAAAAGTAATTTGTGGGATTGAAAAAATTATTTGCCTTCAACCACTAGAGTTCAGATGAATAGTCATTTTGTTTGAATTAGATATTGATATTACTTGAGTAGCATTAACTAATACAGCGGTTTTGCCTTTGCGTGTGTAGCATTGATCTGTTGGGAGTGTGAAAATGCTCATGGCGAGAAGGACTGCAGGAAAAAGGGAAAAGCTACGCAATGCCAATTTAACCAAGTAGGGCTCAGCTACGGCATATTATGCATTTTTTGTCTATGATAAATGATGGTAGCTGATGAAAAATGTTTCTTTTTACCACAGGATGCTTGTCAAGTGGAAATAAGGCATCACGAAGGCTGGGGTTTCGGACCACTCATTGCAAAGAGATGCAAACAAGCTCATGCCTGCGATAATAATTTCAAACAGGTTAGTATCCGGGGGAGGGACTGAACAAAAAGAAAATTTAGGCATTGTCTTGTGTGAGGTGGATAAAAAATGCTGAAGAAATTTTTCCACCAAAAACTCCTGCGCCAGTCTTCATTCCGTGCCTGTTGCATTTGATACTGTTACTTCTATGTAAATCCGGTTATAAATTAGAGAAGCATATTTTTCAGGAATGGGTCAGGAAAACGAACTTATCCCATTTTAATAGTAGTTTCATTGAGGCATCACGCGGTCGCGGCCTGGTATTGGAAGTCATTTAAACAAAAAATTTATCCTATTTATTACATAATATCATTGCACAAAGATGTTTGGACAGGATTTCTGATAAAACCGTCACAAACAAATATAAACAATTATCTTTCCAATTTTAGAATCCAAGACCTGCATGGAACCCCACCCAATGCAATCCTTTGTTCCCGACGAATTCTGTTTGCAGATGCTGCTGTGGAACGGACAAATGCAACTACAACTCTCTCAAATGCTGGGATACGAGTAATATACAATTTCATGTGTTCCTTGGATATTTTTAATTCTTTTACCCTTAATACAGTAACTAATCTTCTCACTCTGTTCTGCAGCTGCCGAGTGTGATCCACGACCTTATGCTCCGAAATTTGGCTCCGTTTCGTGCTCGAGAGGTAAAACTGTCGGCAGTACTTGCAGCTTTCAGTGTAACCAAGGATACGGAATGGTCGGAGAATCTTCAACTGTCTGCAGTAAGTTAGTTTAGATGTGTAATAAGTTGTTCCATTCAGTATATCGTATATATATTTACTGACTATATACATTATAATTGTATCATTGCATTAGCCGACAAGCGCTCTTGGAGTAATCCTGCACCAACATGCCAACCAATCAATTGCCCTCCTCCACATGTGACTCCTACAAACGGCAAAGTTGTCTGCTCAGATGGAAATAATCTATACAGTCAGTGCAGGTAACTAAACTAATCTAACTTTAAAGCTTTTCATGACCACAGAATTTGACATATCTGTGTAGGTCTTAACGGATAAACAATATGTGTTAGTATTTATACTGCTATACTACAATGTATTGTGTGGTTTTCAAAGATTTTCCTGTAATCCTGGCTTCGAATTAAATGGAGCTGGCATATCTCTTTGTCAAGCTGGAAACATTGGCAGTGGTAATGGAAAATGGTCCCACCCTGCTCCAACTTGCAGTCGTAAGTTATCATGCAGAAAATACATGGGTAATTCCTTTTTAATATACATATAAATAATATTGATCAATTATTTGATAGGTGCTGGGTGTCCAGCTAAGCCAAGAGCCCCAGAACAAGGCAGAATTGTGTGTACAAAAGGAAATTCTCTGGGTTCTGTTTGTGAATTCGTGTGTAACCCACATTACAGACGTGTCGGACCCCTCAAATCGAAGTGCGTTCAGATGGAGGGTGGAATATTGGGATGGGATAGACCGACTCCAACCTGTCAACGTATGAATATAGATTAACACCAATTCATGTTTCGTAGGTATTGTATTTGCAATTTGAAATCACTTATCTTCAAAAATCGTTTTTTGAAGCAATCAAGTGTGAAAACCAAGGACAGCTTTCCCATGGTCAAATGAATTGTTCTAAAACCAATTTTGCCACATCAACATGCAAATTCGAATGCTTAGATGAAGATTATAGCCTCTACCCACCTCAAGCTGTTGAAAATTCCTGTCAAAATAATACCAGATGGAATATTCCGAAACCTTGCTGTGCACGTAAGTGATAATAATATAAAAATATTTTTAGCACAATCAGATACTCTACATCTTTTGTTTTATTTACAGGACCATGTCCTCCATTTGCGCTGATGGACTTAGTCATCGTCCTTGACTCCTCTTCATCAATTGGTGCTGAAAACTGGATTACGATGATAGATTTCTTGAAGATATTTTTGAGGTACATTCCAAATGACCGAAAATATCTTTGCATATGTAATGCTAAAATGAATGAGATTTAACTTGTTAGCTGACACCATGCTTTTAATTCTAGTCAGTACAGTGTGGCTCCAGACGCAACTAACTTTGGAATCTTCCGTTACAATGGAGAAGTAGATACAGATACCCAGGTAACTGATGAGTGTATACCCAAGACAGTAGAATAATTCTAAACAAATCCTGTATCTTATTTGCTTTTTGTGCAGATTCTTCTGAAAGATTACCCGGATTCCCTGGAATCAGTTATTGATGCTGTTAGCAAGATCCCATACGATGGTTCAGGTAAGCACATGTTACAGTATTATTATGATTAACAAATATATTAGATTCCACACTTCTGCTATTAGACCAGTTCTCTAAAGTTTCGGTTTTTATATTTCTCTGCAGGAACAAACACCGGTAATGCTCTCGAACACGCTTTGAAGGTTATGTTCGCTCGGGAAAGCGGAAATCGACCCAGAATTATGGATTATGTTTTAGTAATCACTGATGGAAAATCTCAGGATCCCGTAAAAGACGTTTCGATCAGATTGCGGAAAGCTGGAGTTAAGGTACAGAAACGGTTCTAAGTATCGAACCTAATCTACTATATATTCTCATACTGGTATATTAATGCATCCTAATATGATTTGTCAATAATTTTGTTCATCTTATAGACTTACGTGATGCCTGTCACCCCTCCCCGAGGTCGCCTGGACATGGACCAAGTTATGGATATGGCCGGACGCGATGAAAACATTGTCAGAGGTGCTTTAGCTGCTGGTTTCCAAGCCCTGACTTCAGAATTTACTGAAGACTTGGCCAAAATCGTCTGCGGCAATCCGTGTGATCACGTGATCCACGAACATATTTGATCCGTACTTTTCCAATTTACTCCCGTTGTAACCTCCGAAGTTATATTTTTATACAGTTTGTTAATAAATCATATCTTGCTTGTTCAAGCAACAATACACGTTTTTTTTAATATTCAGTTGAGCGTGACCTCCTTTTTGTTCCAAATCAACCTAGACAGCTGGTAGGTTGTTAAATACTCCATTCACACGAGTGATGTTAGACTGCGTTTTAGAATTAATGCAGGATCTGAGCTAGAGAAGAGGCCTGAAGCATATGCATAGAGAGGCTTTATATTTATAAATAGTGTCGTTCGGTATCCACCGATTCAATTATCCGACTTTTGAGGCGATTGTGATGTGCTGGCACTTCCAACTTCAATAAACCGCTAGAAACTCCGGCGGCTCACGTACCGTAGGTCATAACACTTATATCATAACTTAACAAGTTGATATAGAGTAGAATAGAACGTAGTTGAGTTATTGCAGTAATCTGAGATAAGTACAGTAATGGTTGTAGTGGTAATGTGACAATTTTTCAATTAAAAATGATGTGAGTTCTGCATAGTTGTAGCACAATTCTAGTTCAATCAATTTCACTGATAAACGGACTTCAAACGAAAAGAGCACGTATTTTTATCACCATAGTATGTTCGCCTATATTTGTCTGGTAAATCTAGTACTCTGCTTTCGCATAAATCGGTCACAAAGTTGTTACTTTTTCAGTGGTTTGTGACTATTCCTTGTCTATTTGTTTCTTTAACTACGTTGCGTAATCATCACTTTTGATTTTTTTTTCTTTTTTTCTTCCTGTAACCAATTATTCAGCAAGATGTTCCTTTGATTGCACGTTACGTCACAACCCTTTCAATCAAACCACGTGTGAAAAAGATTGTTTTACTGTGTTGATTTTTCGTTTTCCTTCTCGCATATGTGTCACGCAGTGGTAAAGGAAGGTTGTTTTATCTGCACTTGTTAGATCTCTTTAAGACTTAGGTAGCATGCGGCCGGCTTTATATATTATTATATCATTGTAAATTTTATGCTGTATATATATATATGTGTGTGTGTGGTGCAGATTCTCCTTGCTTTTGATAATTGTCTGTAATGCAATAACGGTGCCCGTCCTGTGGCTATTTGTTTCTATATGTGAGATATAAAAATTCTCAAGAGAAATTGTAAAATTATTTGCAGTAACATCGTAACAGCGTTGAGAAATAACCCGAGGCGTTGGAATTTAGACTGCTACCGTTGTATGTGTGCATTGTAGTATGTTGCATGAATGTTGCACCGGGCCCGGATGCTTCACTGTTTGTTTCATATGTTAAATCCATGCTTATCTTACAGAAAGAGGACGGAGGACGGAGGACGGATAGGACTGCGCTACACGTGGTTGGTATTTTAATCATGTTTTCAAATTTTATGTTGACGTTCACTGTATTTTTTATATGATTAAGATATTGTGCTTTTGTGATATCGTGACTCCTTCCCACACGCTTCACTCTCCACTTTTTATCTTGATTCCTTTTTACTTGCATCGTTGGACACGCTGCCACGCCCTCCTTTTGCACTCGTCGATTGATAGCGCCCCTATAAAACCTCCTGTGGACGTTATACTGATTTATTTATTTCGCTAAATTACCCAAATTCTAATCAGTTAGCACTCAATTTCGTTGGCACAACAAACTATCTGTTGATTCAAGGGGAAGGAAGATGCCACCGTCGACAACGCTTTCGGCAGCAAAGAGGCGCCGACAGTGGTCGAGAAGACAATGACTTGGACAACAGCGACAGCGAAAAGCCGAGCAACGCGGAAGCGGCTGCGCTGAATAAATCTTAGGCGTACTCGAAGCGTCGAGCAACGTCTTCGGTGCGTTACGTGGCACCGATATCGCGGGAGCAGCGGCGCCGAAGCAACGTCTTCGGTGTGGTACGAGGCGCCGACATCGCGGGAGCTACAGCCCCAACGACCCCGGGATACAACACAGAATGTGAAGAAAAACTGTAAGATTAGGCATTTTTTTAGGGGGAGCTGGCATGTACCGACTCAGCTATTGTTATGCTGATTTAACTGATTGTTATCGAAGTTCTCATTTTATATTGTAACTATTGTGTTAATAGTAATATATAATGTGATTATTGTGGATTTAACCTCTTTTAAATCACATGACGGGCCTAGATATATATCTGAATTTCATACTATATCATTCACTTCAAGTTAACTGTTTTGAGCCTATGGCTTTGATAGATTATATTTGTTTGAATTGCTAATTAGTTGATTGGAATTTTCTTGCCTTGATTCCCTCAGAGCCGCTCCCCCTATTCTAGACTATTGTGTGTGGTAGACTACGATTAGGTCTAGATACAGGTACATGTGGCCACAAGAGGCGAACAGGAGACAACAGGCCAGGTAAAAGAGAAACAACCACAAAACAGAAGAGACGGAAGGAATTGCATCAACAATAGACGAGTATAATATAATCTTATTGATTTTTTTTTTGTTGTTGTTGTTGTTGTTGTTGTTATAAATATTACAGTAAATGTTTTAAGGTCACAGCCCAGGAGAACGCGAATGATGATGATGATGATGAGGAGGAGGAGCAAACTTTGAGAGAGAATGAGAAGCCAACCACAAGTAAGAAGAATCGGAAGGAGCTGCATTTTTTTGAAAAAATAGAAGTATTTTTTACTGCAAAATCGAAGGTGCTTTTAGGAAGTTAGGTTTCGACGGATATAGTAGGATTTCATAAGTAAAAAAACTTTACAGACCCGGCCGGATGAGGACCAGCCACCCGGGGAAAAGAGGATCAACATCACCGAGGAGCAAGAGGTTTATTTATTCACTTTTCATGGATTCGGTTATCTAGTGGTTTTGGTAATATAGTTCGCAAATACTGTATTATTTATAGAGGCTCATCGCTTACTGGGCAAGATTGGCAACCATCAGATTGGGGCCTTAGACGCAACTGGCGACAATCAAGGCGACAACACGTAAGGTGCGCGTAAGGTGTGATTTCTTATTCTTAGACTAACACTTTAGGTAGGCAAAAATTGTGTTAAATTAAGACTTTCAGTACATGGTGGACGGGGTGGACGGAGTGGACAAACAGAAGAAGGCCTTCGGTGCGGCGAGACGCAAGCGCCTCGAGGTTAATTTTTATAGTCTAAGATAGTAGGCTAATGGTTAGTTTAGGTCGGCAATTTTACAATTGTATTTAGACGTTCGACACTTGCTGGCCAAGATTCACAACGAGATAGGATGAGGAGGGAGGCGCCGACACCAGTGCGTAAGAGTAACGTGTAGCTTTTCAGGCTGCTTTAGGAAGACTGAATTTTTTTTCATTGCATTGTTTTTAGACGTTTGGGGCTTACTGATGCAGAGGTGTCGTCGGAGGAACATTGGCCGAAGGACGAATCGGTGTGTATACTTTTAGAAATGATTAGGAATTGAGCATTATCGGTATGCATATTTGGCTTAAACAGGATACGCTTCATTCTATATTCAACGCAGTTACTATTTCCCGATAATTTCAAACGCCAGTAAATGATTCTAAAATCGATGTTAATATTATTGGATATATTGAACTTAACGGGCTCTTGAGTGACCACTTGTCTGAGTTATATTGTATACAATATATAACAGATAGTTATACATCCATAGGAAGGAGAATTAAGACGAAGGAAAAGAGTGATGAGGGGATGAACTGGATGATCTAATACCTAACATTACCAGCAGGCAAAGAACTACAACTACATACTTAGGAGTCTCCTCAATGCGCTACATTGACTGTAGACCAGTCAAACTCGAACGGAGAAGCTTCTCATCCCTCCAATCACAACATACCTTATGAAAATTTCTCGTGTCCGAGGTGGACAGTGATTCAACGCTCATGAGCTGGACGCTATCCCATCAACGCTACACCACTGTAGCCCACTGGTAAAACTTTACCGTGCCCACTAATATTGATTGCATTGCTCTGTTTTCATTTCCACACATTTTCTTAGATTGACCGGTGATATTTGGAGTTGTGTGGCGACTATATATGCATATTATGTATTGTTGGAACATTAATTGACATTAGGAGAAGGCTTAGACTGATCACCTAAGCTTTCTCCGGTTGTCTGTTAATACCATCTTTTTATGGACCTGATAGGTTTTGTATTTTTTCAAAATGTAGCTAGCGGCGTACTTCTTGCCGTGATTTTATCCTACTTTTAACATCACCATTGACCACCGCGTAGTCTCGACATCAGCTTTTATCAACGTGACCTTTGACATTTTGCGTTTAATAACGTAATTTCTTACTAGCACCCAATCGCTGTCAGCGACTAAGCCCGCTAGACGGCGCTCTTGAGCTATTGTCTATGTGACCGTTGGCCGGTGGTGTTGAAATAGAGTTAGTTCGAGTCATCCCCCTTCGTTATCTCAAGTCGAGTAAACTAATTAACAATAAGTAGTCATGGGAATAACTTATTTACATTTCTTTTTCAACTTTACTGTTGGATTATTATATCTGTCAGGTCCATGTTTGTATTATGTCACATGTTTATCTACATGATACGTGTTTGTGTCCCGCTAAGACTTTTCAATCATACCGTCCTCCAACGCAAAGCTATAACTAGGCTATTAATTAATATTTATTTACTAAATTAATCAAATTTTAATTCAATTATAGCTTAGTTAAATACATCCCGTATTCTCTACACCCGTTGAGTCCTAATATTTCAGATGGGTTTCTAAAATAAATAGTTAATCAAACTGCTATCCAGTAATACTAACATATTCTGATACCGAGCTCCCTTTTGCATATACCGCCTCTTTGTTATAGACATTTGATTTTAATCCTCGCAAATCATTGTTTTCTTCTTAGTAAAAACGTCTAACAACCTACAAGTATACACCATAAAAGATTTTTATTAGAAGCATTACGTATTTGTATATGTATAAAAATGGGTGCATTAAACATAACTATGGAAACTCGAAATTTAAATCTGTGCGTCTTGGGACTACAAACACTTTTTTTACTATTATTTATTTTTTATTGTATAGGCTCCGCCCCCAACCCTGCGTGGTTGGATGCAGAGAAATTTTCCCATGGCCAGAATTTCTTTTGGTGATTTGGTTTGCTTGGCAAGGTGTTCCTAAAAGTCATCGAGCGTTATATTGATATTTTGTATTGACTTTTCCTGTTTTATTTTTATTATTTAATTTTGTAAGCTATTCGTTTTTAGCGTATTGTATACAGTGTGTTCTCGCTTGAATAAAAACACCTGGGAATTCAGTTCCAATCGCCTTCATACAATCTGTTAGCATAACAGGAAGTTACTTGACATTTCTTCGTCCCGCCATTACATAGCGGGAGTTCTGATAATGAGTAATCAGTATCTTACTAAATTGTATTACTTCACCTAACAGCTGCGAACCGATGATTCCTTTATTAACAACCCACGTGTGTTTGTAATCATCAATCATCCATTCATTCATGTGCGTTTTGTCAGTGGCAGACGTGTTCAAATATTCAACGTGAGGTGTGGGTTACTTGAATACCGAGAAAAGAATGGATTGCTGACATGTTATTTTATGACTGATAGTTTGATAGCGTGTTTACAGTGCTATGTAAGGTGTACTATACCCATTCTCGAGTTAGATCTTTACAAGGGGTGCTGTGCTGTATGCAGGTAACAAATTGTCTTTTATATTACAAATCTTTATATTCCTTTTACATATGATGTGGATAGTTATAGACAAGCTTTGTCACTTGAAATTGGTTGCTGATAATAACGCACACATTCAATTGGTTTTAACATTGTAAATTTTGGGATCCTTACCATATCTATAACCCAAGGAATACCAAACTACTGGAGGTAACACTGACCCTAACACTGACCATTAACCAATGTGCTAGCCGCAATATGGAGTGACTATAGGTCTATCACATGCTAGAGATGAAACGTTTCGGTTTGACGGAAACGAATCCGCCTAATACATCACACTAATAAAGAGGTAGCATTTTGGTAGTAGAACAAACTCGTTAATCTATATGTATCGATCTACCCAATGTACTCCATGGTTTGGAGTAACGCTAGATGGCAATCTGGGTCAGTAAAAACGACACATTGCCTCGCCCTGAATGTTTGGTGGGAGGGTGACTGAATGGGTAGGTCTTGAATTTTAACGGTGAACCTATATAGTTGCCCTTGAGTAAGACGAACCCGCCTAGCTCCCAGTCGACCTAACTTTATATTTAAAGTACTGACAGATGTTGAACGAGATTATAGTGACCCTTTGGCCAATCATCACCTCGTCAGTCGGTCGAGAATTAATTTATTACACTTAAAAATGCTATAATTTCGTCATTTTCGGTCGTGATTAGGCCTGGCCTGTCTGTTACTTTTGAAATAATACAGTATTCTAAACGCAATGTAGATTATACGACTCCATAAATCAAATTCTTTTTCGACCATACAGATTCATCCCGTTATTTGTTACGGTTTTACTGTGAGTATCTCGTCAAAGTTGACAAAATTATCACAACCGTAGCTTTATTACAACAGTATATCTTCACAAACCCAATCCTATTCATACATGAACAATATCGGACTAGGACAATTGCCGGCAATAACTCTGCAAATCTGGAGGAATGCAGAAAAATATTACGAGTAATTGAGTGTTTGCAACTGAGGTCACAAAACGTAATGATTTTTACAGTCAAGTATTTAAAGGGACACGTGCAGTTTACAACCCAATAATAAAACGAAGTAATAGAAGTATGACAGCTTTTACAATAACATATTTCATCTGTCATTACCCACTCAACGCATTTTTTTCTAGCTGTATATAAACCATGGCCTGTCGGAGACATCATCAGTTTCCTGCAGTGCAAAATCGTCGGGAACAAGCCATTAGGTATTCTATACTTCGTATATCATTGTTGCTGATACTCAGATAACAAAAAGCTGAAGATATGAAGATATTCGTAGTCCTTTCAAGTATTTATCTGCTGTTTGCAGCTACCAATGGTGAGTATTGTAAAAGACGTCGTATAAATTAGTATTGATATTACTATTAGCATTAACTGATACAGCGGTTTTGCTTTTTGTCCGTGTGCAGCATTGATCTGTTGGGAGTGTGAAAATGCACGTGGCGAGAAGGACTGCAGGAAAAAGGGAAAAGCTACGCAATGCAAATTTAACCAAGTAGGGCTCACCTACGGCATATTATTGTATGTAATGAATAATAGTGGTTACTCTAAAAATCTTTTTTCAACTCAGGATGCTTGCCAAGTGGAAATAAGGAATCACGAAGGCTGGGGTTACGGACCACTCATTACAAAGAGATGCAAACAAGCTCATGCCTGCGATAATAATTTTAAACAGGTTAGTATCCCGAGGGAGGACTGGGATTTGGAAAATGAGTGGGATAAGAAAAAGTGCTAAAAATCCTCACTTTATATCCCATTCCATACTAAGGGCTAATTGTATTTGCTACTGTTGCTACAATGTTAGTCCGGCTATTAAGGAATCATATTTTTTAGGAAAAAGTCAGAACAAACTTTTCCATTTTAATAAGTAGTTTTATGAATGCAAAGTGAGGCGCGATCGTGGCCTGGTACTGAGAGTCATTTAAAAAACAAAAATTATTCTATATTATTACTAATATAAAGATGACATGATGTTTTGACAGGCCTACTGTCGAAACAGTCGCACATAAATAAAATATATCCTTTTTTTCTGTAATTTAAGAATCCTAGACCTGCATGGAACCCCACCCAATGCAATCCCTTGTTCCCGACGAATTCTGTTTGCAGATGCTGCTGTGGAACGGACAAATGTAACTTCAACTCTCTCAAATGCTGGGATACGAGTAATATACAATTTCATGTGTTCCTTGGATTTTTTATTCTTTACCGTTAATACAGTTACCAATTTTCTCACTTTGTTCCGCAGCTGCCGAGTGTAATCCACAACCTTACGCGCCGAAATTTGGCTCCGTTTCGTGCTCAAGAGGTAAAACTGTCGGCAGTACTTGTAGCTTTCAGTGCAACCAAGGATACGGCATGGTCGGAGAATCTTCAACTGTCTGCAGTAAGTTAGTTTAGATCACCAAACTTTTGTTACGGCGGGCCGAATAACTGAAAGAATGATGAACGCAGGCTGCATAGCCATTCTTTTCAATACTCGCAAGTACAAGTACAACTTTTAAAAACGGTAAAACTACTAGAATACAAAATACGTATCAAAGAAGACCTGGGGTACATAAGCCGCCGGAGTATCTAGCCGCCGGTTTATTGAAGTTAGAATGGATCGGTCCTTGGTTACTGTTCTATAAACGCTCATTAATGATCTTCTTACGAACTAATCACGCTAAACTTAGCACATATGAGACGTTACACATAAACTAACATTTCCTGAAATAATTGGCTCAATTAATTAAGGTAACCATGAATACATCTATTTCGAAACTAGAATACCAATTTCGGGTCGGCCGTAATGAGTGACCCGCGGTAACCAACCTTTAATAACTCGCGGACCAATTGCTGTCCCACTATATTTGACGCACTAATGACATAAGCGTTAGGTGAAGTAAAACGTTCTAACCGCTAGATGAGGCTATTGGATGATTTATAACCGTTAAGTGAAGTAAAAACTTCCAACCGCTAGATGGCTAAATACAATCGACGTAAAGTAACTAGGTGGTTGGTTGCCTTGAAAAGGGGATAACGGCTCCCGTAAGTTTGCTGTGTATATGAGGCTTATATGTATAGATTCGTTATGAAATACATACATTGCTGTGTCATATATAGTGAGATGGCAATTGGTCATCGAGTTATTAAGGATTGTTCAACGCGGGGTCACTCGTTACGGCCAACCGGAAATAGGTATTCTAGTTTCGAAATAGATTTTTTCGGGGTTAACCTGAATCGATCGACCTTAGAACAAGTACAATCAAAGCTTATAAATGAACTTTCAATGATCCAATCACACTAAATTTAGCACATATGCCAACCATTCATAAGCGTTTATAGATAAGTAACCCGGGACCGATCCCGTACCCCAGGTTCCGTACCCAAAGAAGGCGACGTTAGCGATAAAAAGTACATCACACATAGTGTGCACATATCCGAATCTCGCAAACTAAGCAGCGAAAAAGTTTAATGAGATTTGTGAAACTAGCTTTTGGCTTTCAAAATATTGTCAATGTTTGGTTTGGAATTGCCGGATCCGGCACGCGGGGCGGGCGTAGTTTGGTGACCTGGGTTAGACGTTTAAGAAGTTGCCGCATTCAGTATATCGTAGATCTATTTACTTGACTATATACATTATAATTGTATGAATGCATTAGCTGACAAGCTCGCTTGGAATAATCCTGCCCCAGCGTGTCAACCAATCACCTGCCCTCCTCCTCACGTGATTCCTGCAAACGGCGAAGTTGTCTGCTCAGATGGAAATAATCTATACAGTCAGTGCAGGTAACTGAGCTAATTTACCTTTAAAGCTTTTCATGACTGCAGAATTTGACATATCTGTGTAGGTCTTATCTAATAAATAATATGTGTTAGTATTTGTACTGCTATACTACAATGTATTGTGTGGCTTTTAAAGATTTTCCTGCAATCCTGGCTTCGAGTTAAATGGAGCTGGCATATCTCTTTGTCAAGCTGGAAACATTGGCAGTGGTTATGGAAGATGGTCTCACCCTGCTCCAACTTGTAGTCGTAAGTTATCACGAGGAAAAATCATTAATAATTGCCTTCCAATACACATACTATAATATTTATCAATTACTTGATAGGTGCTGCTTGTCCAGCTAAGCCAAGTGCCCCGAAACATGGTGGAATTGTGTGCACAAAAGGAAAGTCTCTGGGTTCTGTGTGTGAATTTGTGTGTAACCCACATTACAGACGTGTCGGACCCCTCAAGTCGAAGTGCGTTCAGATGGAGGATGAAATATTGGACTGGGATAGACCGACTCCAACCTGCCAACGTAAGAATATAGATTAACGCCAATTTATTGGAAGGTATTGTATTTATAATTTGAAACAACATTATTCAAAGCGATCAAGTGTGAAAATCAAGGACAGCTTTCCCATGGTCAAATGAACTGCTCGAAAACCAATTTCGCCACATCAACATGCAAATTCGAATGCTTAGAGGAAGATTATAGCCTCTACCCACCTCAAGCTGTTGAAAATTCCTGTCAAAATAATACCAAATGGAATATTCCAAAACCTTGCTGTGCACGTAAGAGATATTAATATTACTTAATATAGAAATGTTTTTAGTATAATTGGGTACACTACATCTTTTGTTTTATTTACAGGACCATGTCCCCCATTTGCGCTGATGGACTTAGTCATCGTCCTCGATTCCTCTTCCTCAATTGGCGGTGAAAACTGGATTACAATGTTAGATTTCTTGAAGATATTTTTGAGGTACGCTCCGAAAATATCTTTGCAAATCAATTAATAAAGTGAATGAGATTTAACTTGTTAGCTGACACCATGCTTTTAATTCTAGTCAGTACAGTGTTGCATCAGATGCAACTAACTTTGGAATCTTCCGTTACAATGGAGAAGTAGATACAGATACCCAGGTAACTGTATATATACCTGTATATGCCTAAGACAGGAAAAAATTCGGACCAATCTCATTAATTAATTTTTGTACAGATTCTTCTGAAAGATTACCCGGATTCCCTGGAATCTGTAATTGATGCTGTTGGCAAGATCCCATACGATGGTTCAGGTAAGCACATGTTACAGTATTATGATGAATAACACATATCTTTTAGATTCCAAATCTTGTGCTATTATATCAGTTCTCTGAAGTTTAGGTTTTTATATTTTTCTGCAGGAACAAACACTGGTAATGCTCTCGAACACGCTCTGAAGGTTATGTTCGCTCGGGAAAACGGAAATCGACCCAGAATTATGGATTATGTTTTAGTAATCACTGATGGAAAATCTCAGGATCCTGTAAAAGACGTTTCGATCAGATTGCGAGAAGCCGGAGTTAAGGTACAGAAACGGTTTTACCAGATTTTCTAATTCTGATTAAGATTTCAAAACTCAAGAACTTAATTTCGAACTTAATTTTACAGTGAATCTTAAGTCTCAACCTGATCGAACATATTTCCTCATACTGGTATACACTGATGCATCCTTATATGATTTTTCAATATTTTGTTCATCTTATAGACTTATGTGATGCCTGTCACCCCTCCCCGTGGTCGCTTGGACATGGACCAAGTTATGGATATGGCCGGACAGGAAGAAAACATTGTCAGAGGTGCTTTAGCTGCTGGTTTTCAAGCCCTGACTTCAGAATTCACTGAAGACCTTGCCAAAATCGTCTGCGGCAACCCATGTGATCACGTGATTCACGATGATATTTGATTTTTACTCTTCCAACTTACTGCCGTTGTCACCCCTACCGCGACGCTATATTTTTGTAAAGTTTGTTAAAACATTTATTGCTCGTTTAACAACAATACATGGTTTCTTTTTGTAATATTTTTGTTATGCGCCGCCTTCCTTGAGTTACAAGTCTACCTCGACAGCTAGCATCTTTCTAAATATTGTATGGCCTCGATTGACGCAGATGTTATACCACGATTTTGAATTAGATCATGGCCAGATGAGGCTAGTATTTCCTAGCGTATTCAAGAACACAAATTAAGATTTACTTTTTATTTCAAATGTAATCAGCCACGACAATAAACGAAAGGATAAAAAATAGAAAAATAAGTAAGCATACCTTTACTAAATACATACTAAATTGGGGAAATAAACGACACTTAAAAACAAAACATCTAAATTTGCTCAGTAGCGCGATATATGGGTGATGAACTATCTAATACACAAGATTAGACGGGGGAGTCTTCCACAAAAAATGTTACAGTAGAGTTGATGATGTTCATCTGGTTATTTTCGATACCAACCCGAAAAATAAGGCTCGAAAATATAGATATTTAAAAACATTTCCTCTATCCACGCTGCTTCCATCACACGGAACACTAGGGTAATTGATTTTGAATTCAACCCAAACTCATTAACCTTTCCATCGGGGTTTCTGGTAGCACGTAATCACATGGATTTCCACAAATTACCTTCCTAAGTTCATTTGAAAATTCCGTAGTTAAAGCTTCAAAACCGAGGTCTACGGCGGCCATGATCAGATTATTCTCGCTGCCAGCCATTGCGTTCAATTGTGCCATGTTAAGCTTGCCACGGGACGGCTTCACTGGGAGAACAAATGTCTGAAAACAAGTTCATAGAAATTATATGGGGAACATCTTCCATTATCAATTTCTTATAGATCTCATGTGAGAGTTTTAAGTTAATTACCGGTAACTTACGTATGATTATCAGTGTCAGGATTCATTTTTTAATTACCCTGTTTTCTTGGTTCTAAATTGATGGGAAAATGTACAAATTTGCACCCCCTACTCCACGGAAGAATGTGTTGGATAAAGGAAATCTTTAATTTTTAAACAAATCAGGAAATAGTTCTGCTAATTGTAATTTTAGTACCAGGTTTGCAACAATCGGTGTCGAACAGTTGAATCCCACCACTGATTATCGGTAATACTGATGAATACATTCATATTACCTTTACTCCAGCTGATCTTAATTTCTTTGCAGGCACATCTACAGAGTCTTGTGAAAAACCATCTGTGATCAGGAACAGCACATCCTTTACGCCGGGCCTATTACCGTTTTCTTCCGCAAGCATAACTTCCAGGGCGTGTTTTAAAGCATTTCCAGTGTGAGTACCTGAATAGAATAATAAATCGATGATAACATATCTATTACCGCCACTAAAAAAGTTGTAAATATGCAGCAATCAACCTGATCCATCATAGGGCATGTTTGTCATTCCTTCTAATATGGGAGTAATGTCATTTCTATAGTCCTTGAGTAGTATCTGTAAAATCGTGAACGACATATAATTTGCAGCTACACACCTTTTTATGATGCTCTCAACAATATGGCCCTTGATTGTCAATATAACTTAGTGTAGAAAAAAAAATTGAAAATAATGTAGGTCACCTAATGCAAACGACATATAATTGACAGTCTACGCACCTTTTTATAATGCTGTTAACATTATAGCCAATAATTGTCCATTTAATATAATGTAGAAAATAATTTCAAAATCAGACTACCTGGTGTTTTGAGTCGATACGATCGTTGTATCTGAACACTCCGAAATTAGTTGCTTCGCTTGAGACTGTAAAGTCACTGCACAAGAAATAAGGGTTCAAGTTAATTGGTTTCCAACCTTCAAGATGGATTTATTTTCCCTACCAGGTGCGGGATTTTCTGATATTTCCCACCATGAAGCTGCACCTACATTTGTATTAGTGATACAGTGGACGCCGCTCATTATGATCACGGATAATGTCGGATATTGTGATGAATATCAATCGGCCCAAAACATATTCATATCCCCACTTAATGTTATCAGCCAGTTATTGGTATCGAAAAGAGGCTGTCCTTAAGCGATCTCAATAAGTGGCGTCAAGTGTATTAAGAAACATCTACCAATTAAAAAATTTCTATTATTTCCTATTTTGCTCTAAGCAAGGCTAAAAGGATTATAACTGATGCAATAAATACAAAGGAAGATAAATATTTCACTAGTATAAAGTGAATAAATGGATATTGAAAAATGTTTCTTATTACAGATTACTTGAATAAGTATTATTTTACGTCCTCCAAATGGATTCAAATTTCTCTTCCGCTTTTACCTCATAAAACTTTTCAAAAATTCTACCATCTTCAGCCAGTTCTTAATTCCCATCGAAGAGGATGAATCGAGCACGAGTATGAAATCCATTACCGCTTGTCCTGGACACGGGCCTGAAAATCAGTGATTGGACTACTTAACACATAATCATTTTAATCAAGAATGGAAACATTATAAAGGTAGAGAAAATAATTTCGTTTTGCTTACGAGCACAGCAAGGTTTTTTTCTGTTCCAGCTAGCGTTCTCCTGGCAAGTATTCTCGACATTCTGTGGCGGATAAAGTGTGTAGTTCAGTGATGTGCACTCGAATTGGCAAGTTGATGACAACTTGTTATTTTCTGAACATCTTATTTCGCCGCGTGGCAATCTCCCTTGATCTCGACATTCCACTCCTATCGGGATTTCTATCAAAATAATTAAAATTGTTTAATGTAGTCTACTAGTAGAGCGACCCGGGGTAGCTGTTATTGGTTCATATATCCAGATTCTCATCTCGGATAGGATTTCATCCCGGACTCGAAAGAAATCTGGAATGCGAATCAAAAATAATAAGCAATAGACACCTTTACATAACGGTGGAGAAGTTGACCATCTTCCATCATCAGAACACATTGTCATTGACGATCCTTCAATTTCAAAGCCATTTCGGCACGTGTACCTGAAAATTACCTTGAAAGCTGAATATTGCACTAAGTGAGTTTGTACTGAAGTAACTCCTTAACTACCAAAACTCCATACCTGCATTGGCTTCTGTGATTATTTCCGTAAGTGCAGTTAACAGATCCATGCTTCAGAATTACTTGATATGGCATACATGTAACAGGTTTGCATTTAGGCACCGCATTGTCCCATTTCAATTTCTTTGCTGCGGAAGTATATGGGTGATGAAGTGTAAGTTTGTCAGGAGATGATATGAAGGTGTATGATAATTTTTTTTCTCTTGCAAGACAAATGAAAGACTGAATATAAGAAAGAATACATACTACAAGTTAAAAATCCTTCACCAACTAGCTTGTAGCCGGTAGAACACGCAAAACCGCAGACACTGCCCACTTTGTTTTCTGCAGAGCAACTCACAAACCCGTTGGCTATGTTTGTAAGTTTGACTGAACATACTTCAGCTGTGAAATTAGATCAAGGACAGTTAGAAATATTTTCAATTCAATCACTAAAGTTGTGTTTCTCTTTGCTGACCTTGTGACTTTTTACAATGTGGAGCTATAAACGACCATTTTCCTTTTCGACTACAAACCGAAACGGAAGAGCCTACCAATTGATAACCTTCGATGCAAGAGAACGTACAGCGACTGGTTAACTTATTTTGGTTCGTGCATTTCACAGATCCGTGGGTGGGGGCACGATGGATCGGTTTACATTTTCCTGGAAGGCAGGAAGGAGCTGCATGATCCCACTGCTGATTTTCCACTGAAAAATGACAAGAAATTTCAAGGTAATTGAATCCAATTTGACCTGATCATATTCTTATATCGTATTCCCTTACTGCAAGTGAGAAATCCCGATCCAACTAGTTTGTTTCCGTTATTGCATGCGAATCCACATACGCTTCCAATATTGTTCTTTTTTGAGCAGCTGACAAACCCGGACACAATACTGTTGTGTTTTATTTTGCAAACTCTTCCTGAAATAACAAATTGCATTGCATGATAAAAAGATGAGCTTGTTATTTCGCCTGAAAAATGTATGATAAAATAAAAAATAAATACCGCCACGACAAGTAGGTGATGGTGTTGACCATTTGCCCTGTGTACATGTTGTGGTCTCCGATCCCTCAAGTTTGTATTCCGAGTTGCAGGCGAATCTATAGAATTTACAATCACAGTTTGAGTGGGCTTCATAGCAGACTCACTTTAATCTGGACTCTTTAATTTACAACATCGTTTTTGTCGCAATTTAGCAATAGAAGAATCATTGTAAAATGAGTGATAGACACATTTAACAGAAAACCATTGTAAAGATAATTTACTTGCAACGATATTCCCGCGAGTGTTTACCATAACATGATACCGATCCATATTTTGGAGCTTTTGGTGCCGTGGTACAAGAAATGGTTTGACACGTGGGTTTCGGACTGCTCCATTGCAATTGTTTTGCTAAAGTTACACAGGGTGATAAATGAGTGAGATAATTATAGACTGACAATTTCAAAACAATATGACTTACTGCAAGTAATGAACCCTTCGCCCATGAGTTTATATCCATGGTTACAAGCGAATCCGCACACGCTTCCGACGCTATTGCTTTTAGAACAACTTACATGTCCAAAATTGATGTCCTGGTATTGCCGACTGCAGATTTTTGGGGCTAAGGAATATATATATATATATATCGATAAGGTGATTAGATAGATTTTGATGAGATTCTCTTTTTCAATTGAGAACGTTTATAATCATCATATTCATATTCACACCTCGCTCGTTCCAGCATTTTTTCGCTTCGTAATTGCAGTTGTCGTCATGGCAACAGCATCTGCATACGGTGTTTCTCGATTTCGGATTACATTGTGTGTACCAGGAGGAACCGCGCGTATTCTGTAACAATTCGTATTATTATTATTGCCATGAGTCTTTAGCAACGTATCGTTGTAATAATCCACAATCCTGATTTCTATTCAATTTTATAATCTGTCTGAAAAACTTTGTTGCTTACTTGATTGAAATTATTTTTACATGCCAGGGCTTGCTTGCATCGTTTTGTTATCCTCGGCTTTTCACCCCAACGTCCTTGGTAACGGAGCTCGACCTGACAGGCTTGCTGAAATGCGGTTTACAAAAGTAATGAATCTAGCTGCCCATTAAACTAGGAGACTCGTAATTAAGTCACGTCTATAACTGAAGTAAAAAAGAATTCGGCTAATATTAAGTTATACATTACAAGTTATTATTTAGTTATACAACATTCAGAATTCTAATCCAGATTTAAATATTCTTTATCAATTCAAAAGGATTATTAGTTATTTCATTATCATAGATGAAAGACAGACAAACCTGACTTCCGTGACAGAGAGTTAATTTTCCTTTCGCCATGCATTCCTCGTCATCTGCTACATCATTGCATTCCCAGCAAGAAAGAGCTAAAACAAAATAAGGCCATGAGGCTATGTCCTATCTCGAGTGGTTGAATATATAGTCTCCCCATTGAGGCCGACAGAAACCTCCCCATCTGAATTGGATGTGGGTTTCCTCCATAAGATAATTTGTTTCGCAGTTATTGATACAGCATTACTCTATGCAATGAGATCCAAACACCAGTAAACTTTTCAGTATTAAGTTGTTGATCCAGGCGCCCCTGGAACAATCTGATACTCTCTCTGCTGTTATACTCTTTAGTCTATAGCATGCTATACTCACCAGAAGCTGTTGAAAATAGAAGGAAAACTGAGACGATGATTCTGACTAACATGGCTTCTTTATACATTAAAGTTGTGCTGTATATACTCGAACTGAAATGTGTTTGACAATACACTTTTTCTTGCCCCTTTATATATATATCCGTCTCATGAAATGATGGGCGTCATCGCGGGGTTGGTAACGATCGAAAACCAACCGATATTATTCACCAAGGGTCGTTAACCTGTCATGCTCATTTGACATACTAAAATCCACGCCTTTGCCTTGGGCTTCCAGGTCTCCATTGCGTTAATAAACAAGTGGAGATCTGTATTAAATATTGTCATTGAGTTGTCCAATACATCCCGACTTGCTATTAAGTTGTCACAGTTTGCAAACCATGAATATGTGACACGGTTTGTGGATAATTGAAGTCTGCATTGCATTGTTACTGGCCACTTGTAAATCAATTAGCACTAATTACTGTCAAACCAGGAAATCGCAATTCAGTTTTCGCAAACAAGGGGGGATGTCAACACGTTGTTGGTAAGTAGTGTTTATTCGAGTTTCGAATATTGTTTTGACAAAAGTATCAATGTCATGTCTTGTATCCGTAGGACAAGTCCTCCATATATTGTGCAATACATATTCGTCTTTTTCCATTCGCCAAGGGGAGGATTACAGTTGCCAACTTTCGTAAATTCAAATGTAGGAAGTTTGGCCCCCAAATACATGCCGGAACCCCAAATACACGCCAAGCCAAGGACGATAATTCGAGAAATAGAATATGGGGAATGCAAAGTACTTCTACAAATTAACGCCATCAGCACGTTGAACCGAATGAGAACTGGCATAAACAACACTTTCACATAAACAGTTTTCTTTGTATTTTTCATGTACAGTACACCATAAAACTTCAGAATATTCCCTTTTAATCATTCATTATAATGAACCGCGAATGGAAACATCTGCATTCAATCGAATTAACTTCAAATCGTTTAAAAACTGAACTAGGGAGAACACATTTCATTGACAGTTTGGTATCGGTAACACCATTTATCAGAAACCAAGCACGCTAATGATTCTAAATAGCATTAACTGCATGCAAGTATAATATATATATATTTTTGCTTGGGAATGCATGTACTTCAAAATGGTATACACAATTTTTCACATAAACTTGAAACGTGTACAAATATTCACCAAATGTACAATAGCAATTATATTAGCTACTGTATTTTGTACTGTTCACCAAAAACCAACGTGGAAAAGGTGAAAGAGATCATCGCCGTCGCGGTGACATTTATTACAGTTAAATTAACAGACAAACACGAGCCAAGATGAGCGCACAATCGTACAATGATCCAAGTCGCTACGACCAGTGTAGTCAGCAAGCATACAGGGCAGGCTATGCTTCTCACTTTTCCGAACCATCTCTTTGCCAGATTGTGACCGAAAGCAGCTAAATTTAAACAATATTTTTTCAGGTTTGATCTAGATCTAAATTGTACACCAATTTTAATTTTCTTACCGCCCCCATGTACTATTTACATGTGAAAGGGGTTAGGGGGAAACTTGGAAGATTCGGAAGTGTTTTGTACAAGGCAACCTATAATCCGGATATCTGTAAGATAGTGTATTTTCCAGCCTATTCATACCTGATATAGCAGCAGTAAATATGTAAAGAATGCCATATGCAGCTAGTTCTTCATATCCCAAGTAACTCTCGTGACTGATCGAGCTTTTGAGTAACTCCAGAAATACGTTGATTAAACATGACACAGCCCCGGCAAAAATAAGAATCTCTAAAGAGGTTATGAGAGAGATTTTTTCGGGTTGAGTACCAACAGTTATAACAGTTTCTTGTTTTCTTAATTCAGCTTGATTCATGCCTATGGATTTCTATTTTGTTCTTCAGGTTCCTGAGTATGCTGTGCGCTAAGCACTGCTAAGTCTGAGGATGCGTGACCTCATAGATCTATGTCATCATAAAGAGAGGATATTCTTATTACGTCACTGTGTTTATCTGAGCAGATAGACAATTCCCGCGTAGATTAATTCCTGATAAATTATAATAGATCGCGAAGTCTGTCCATTGTGGTTTACGTTACGGTGCGGAGTATAGATTTCATGTAGTCTTCGAGCTCAGCCATTGTACAACGCTATGCATTCTTTCGCTTAGTCCCTTAACGTCTGCAGCTGTATTTAAGTCTTGATCTGTACATTTAATTACTGAATGCGTTACACTTCTTTTCTTCGGATCAATAATCTTCAAGAATGAACTTTGTGCGCATAAATTAGCCATTAGACGGCCATCTGGCGTTTTAATAATACACGCAGTGCAATGATATTCATGGATATTCTGTAATTGCAAAACCGTCATGATCCGAAAGATTAGTTGAATTTTGTACACTGCCTGCTCCAGATTCGACAGTCTTGGTAAGTCTAACATGTTTTCTATCAATGCTAAGGTAAAATTTAGATAATTCTAAGGCGATGGGTGCCAAATTACCGCCACTCAGACGTTCAGAACAAAAGATCGTAGAAGGACAGATAGGAAAATCCAGCAAGAACATCCCAGAAAGGTACAAGAGGGTGAACACTCCCATAAAGCTTACTGACATCTTGTATGCGGGAGCTGTTTTCGTCAGCTTGCTCGCGAGTGTTTTACAGAGACAAGAAAGTAGCAAACTCGTGCCACAACAACTTGTTTGGCTTGAAGTGACAGGCATATCTTGTTTTGCAGGTGAACTCCAGAGATAGTGTAAGATCACTACACTAATAATGCAATAAATTCAAATTTTAATTTCAGTTACAGCTGCTTGCACAGCTACAGTTCTCAGGAAAGGGTATGTGAACGACATCCTGGTCGGCACTATGATTTTTTCTTTAATTCCAGCCTTTTTCTGGATGGCTACGTTCTTTTACGAGTCACTCGCTATATCTGGTCCGGAAAATACATGCAATACTGGAGCTATTAGTTCTGTGTTTCAAAGCACTGTATTGGCCAGCGCGACATTTTGTTTTGTATTGTTTTTATTTAGTGGACTGTATTGATAAATATCTCTACGAATGCATTTTATTTCATTTCATTACGTTGGGCATTCCGTGTGAATACGCAGAGGGGCATGATTCCGAATCTGGATAATTTCCAGCAACACCCTAAATACTAAAATTCTGTTTCTGAAGTTCTGCTGCTCCAAATATTACTCAAACAACAAACATTGCATATTTGAAAAAGTTCCTACCACTTTGAATGTAAATATAAACCAAAGTATCGTACTGTGGTACGACGGGTAACGATAATTGCTTCATTGTTAGAGGTTTTCACCTCAATGCACATTTTTTATAGAATTTTTGACGTGATTTACCAGGTGTTAATATGGCAACTGTATATACTGAATGAATGTTTGCTCACTGACCAATAAATCAATGTCAACGAAAGGAGACAAATATTGCAAGACCGTTTTCAAGCACTATCTCTATAATTCAGTGGTGCAATCTTTTATCGTTATGAAAACTCCTGGATTGGTCACGAGTTTAGCTTGGTCACGAGTTTAGCTTGGTCACGAGTTTAGCTTAGTCACGAGTTTAGCTAGACTACGATTACAAATTCACGTTGGCACGAATGACGTCGTGCATCATGTTCCCATGTTTACCGATCCACGCTAGCATGAATGACGTCAAACATCACATTATATAAATAGCGAGCGATGAAAAAAAAGTAAATACAACCAGCAGAACTCTTCAAAAAGCTGTTTACAGTTAACGCAAGCTACAGTAACCGCAGCAAAAGGAGATGACTAATTTTTTATGTGAATACTGCAATGTTTCGACTGTGGCATTAGGAATTTTAACTGTGTTGATTTTGAAATGCATGTTCTCAATGCGACGACCGAAATTATTTCCACCCGGACCAATAGGCCTGCCTTTTGTGGGTAACCTGCCTTTTTTGGGCTCCAATATGGCAGAGACCGTGAGAAAAATGAAGGAAACGTACGGACCAGTTATGTCCCTGAAGATGGGCAGAGAAAACTGAGTTGTTCTCAACGATTACAACGCAATCCATCAAGCTCTAGTTAAGCAAGGTGACAAGTTTTCTGGGAGACCCAGTAGTGCATTAGACCAAGCACTTGATATCAGCGATGGAATGGCTATGGCTGATTATGGACCAATGTGGAAGAGCTTAAGAAAATTCGGAATACAAACATTGAGAGGATTTGGTGTAGGGAAGAAAAGTATGGAGGACAGGATAATAGAGGAATGTGGCTATTTAATAGAAGGATTAACTCCCAACACTTCCGACATACCAATCAAACAAAATTTCACCATGGCAGTATCGAACATAATATGTGGAGTAGTGCGTGGAAGCCGATATACCTACGATGATGAGAAGTTTTCAGAGTTGATACGGCGCATGAATCATAGCTTCTCAGATCCGTACGATAGTACGATGCTCGGAATCATGATATTTTTGCCAATTTCACGGCATTTACCTTTTTTAAAAAACGCATTTCTGAGAATCAAAGACGATGTCGACTTCATGATGACAATGATGGAAGAAATAGTAGAGCAACATGAAACAACCTACGACGAAAACCACCTTCGAGATTTCGTTGACGCATTTTTGAAGGAGAAGAAAGAACGAGTAGATGGTACACAAGTCTATTTTACAGGCAAAATTCTCAAAACTTACATCCGTGAATTATTTGAGGCTGGCACCGAAACAACAAGCACCACTTTGAATTGGTGCATGCTCTGCTTCTGCCATTATCCCGAATGCCAGGAAAAAATAGCGAAGGAAATTGAAACCGTCATGGGAGAAAGCGGAGTTCCTGCAATGAAACATCGAGATGAATTGCCCTACACTTGTGCATTTATACAAGAAATCATGCGACACAGAACATTGGTTCCAATGGGCGTTTTCCACAAAACAAACGAGGAATGTAATTTGAATGGGTTTATCATCCCAAAAGATACAACTGTTATACCTAATATTTTGTCCGTACACTTTGACCCAGACCTGTTCGAAAATCCGGAAGAATTTAAACCTGAGAGATTTCTTGACGAAACTGGAAAATTCGTAAAATCCCATCATGTTATACCATTTTCCGTGGGCCCTCGTTTTTGTCTTGGTGAACAGTTAGCTAGAATGGAGATTTTTCTCTTTCTTACTAGTATCATTCAGAAATTTCGTATTTTACCTGACCCGAGTTGTGCACTGCCATCCTTTTTTGGCGGTGTTTATAACGGTATTACATATGGTCCTAATCAATTTCAGATATTGTTTGAAAATCGATAAGCAACGATTACCCATCAACATTTTACTTTGGACCACTACTCACTCTGTAAATAACAGAAAAGTTGGTACTTTTCATTATTATTCACCATTTAGTTGTAGATTCACACATTGAACAGACTTTGTTGCAATATTCAATATTGAAATGTTCCAGAGACTCGAAAAAACTCGACACAACTATTTTTAGTGAACACACAATTGCCATATTAAAAACCGCTCCATCCATAGTCTATAGCAAAACTATTGTGATTTATCGATATCTACATTTGGGACTGTGGTCAAAAAAATTGCCTAAACCATTGATGCTTATTATCCTCACTAATAGTGTAACACATATATTTGTAAAATTGCACTTTTCTATTGATTTTACAACAATTTGCAGTATACGCTTGTTGTGATTGCTTCTTAGGTAGGTGATGAAACAAAACAGTTGTAGTGATAGCACTCCTCTTTAAAATAAAATTAGAATTTGAGTCACAAAAGTCATATCAGGAGTCCAGTACTTGGACCGGCGAAAAGTGATCACGCACTTCGTATCACGCAATTCGGCTACAATATTTTGAAATTTAAAATCGTCATTTCTCCACCCCCTGATCATTTACAGAAATAAAAATGGTATTGTGAGTTTCTTTGAAGGTCTCTACATCATTTGAGACAAAAAAAAAATGAAAAAAAAAATTTTTTCTAGGAGAAAATCGAAATCCAAATATGCCACCCCAAAAATTTTTTCTTCGCCCCAAGGGCCAAGCCCCAAATAGAGTTTGGCTCAAAAGTTTCTTTACCCATACACAAACGTATTCTGAAAATATCGTGACAGGTTGACGTTTGTATAGGTGGTCTAAAACGCATAAATCTGATTTTTTTCACCCCAAAAATCGGTTTTCGGGCCCCCGTTCTTACCCAAGGGCCAAGCCCTAATTGAAGTTGCACTTAAAAGTTTCTCTATGTACCCACAATTAATCGCCAAAAAAAAAACTAGCAGATACCCTTTTGTCTAAGGGGTCTACGACGCATTTGAAATCTGCTATTTCATTTTTTTTTCTCAAATGATGTAGGGACCTTCAAAGAAACTCGGGGGGGGGGGGGGATTTCTGTAAAGGGTCAGGGGGTGGAGAAATGACGATTTTAAATTTCCAAATATTGTAGCCGAATTGCGTGATACGAAGTGCGTGATCACTTTTCGCCGGTGTACTTAGAGTTGCTATGCAATTAGTCCATCTATTAACATAGCCAAATGGAAGAAGTGCAAGTTTTGTTATTATAAGTTCTAATCCGGTTAGAGGGCATCTGATTGATTGTCCAGTGTTTTTCAACCAGTGTTCCGCAGAAGATCGTCAGCTGTTCCGCGAGATATTCCTGGTACGTTCTGTGGCTCAAAAATTGTTGAAAAACACTAGTCTAGTCGAGTCAAATTGAACACCTTAGTTGCTTGTGCTCAGTCGCCACCAAACGGTTTCTAACTTCACATAAAATCGTATTCTATTTTTACATTTAGCTCACTTTAAAACTGATTGAATTTGAATATGCTGGCGGTTATAAAATGTACACATAACACATTTGATGCCGGACATTCGTCCTATTTTATAGTTCGTCCGGAAATTGAAGTGAAATGCTTATTTATCCCGATGCAATTACAGAAAAAAAACTTGCCACCTGAGAATGATAGAGAGCGATGCACCCGAATCGGAATATCATTTTAATTCTTTTTATAGCTCGTGAGTGAGATTGCTCGCCTAGAATAACAGCGACATTTTGCGCAGTTTTATTTTAATTAGTCAGGTTAAACGCCGTTTTACTTGCATGCAATTTGCTAAGTAAATGTTTTGTAAGATAGATACACTTCGTGATATTGCAGTGTTGCAGTTTTTTTAGGTTCAACAAAATTTTGACTCGCACCAAACGGCGTGACAGCAAGCACGTTATTTCTCACGTTGCAGTTTTGCCATTTGTCGTCTTGCCGCCCTAATTGAGTTTCGCTGTGACATTCTTGTGCAGTTATAGGACTTAAATTTAGAAACGTTTCATTCTGACAAGTTCATGCATTGAAAATCTAGTTGTACTTACTCATACTCTTTATGTTTTTAATAGTCAGTATTAATTATTCATAAGCACTACGGTGATAGATCACAGATTTAGGTCTTCTCTCGTCAGATTTAGTTTGATGTGTAGACCAAGCTCATTACTCCGTAACCTCGTAATGCTGTATCACTCAAAAATCTAACTTATAAATAAAGGAGAAACTATTAACCTGATATCGCTGTATAATTCAAAAATTCATGCACCATGAAACCAGTCCGCCTCTATTAGTGATGAAACGTTGAAATGATTGTTGCCATCAATTGTGTATCAACCACACACAAGTTTACTGTATTCTGAATTTGTTATTGAAGATTTTTATGGTGATTGCATTGAGCTTAAATTAGTTCAATTAGTAACTAATGCTATGGTTCTCTTAGTTGGTTGAATATATCCACTGGCTGAGATAAGAATACAAACCTTACGCTATGTTTGTTTAGTTTTCTTGCTTGCTATGTCTATATGGTCTTCAAAAAATAATATCGAAACAAAAATAATAGAAAAGAAATCCACTCCATCCAACACCAGATCTAAAGATGAAAAGAAGTCTGACTACTGCAGGCCCAAGCAGCCAGGTCGAAGGAAAGACCAGTTCAAAGATACCCCTTCCGGCCGAACCAGCAAGCGATTTGACAGGAGCCACGGCTACTGTGTTCAACCTTCGGTTAAGTGGAGTCATCATAATAATGGCCAAGTGAGAGGCCAGCGGATACCCGGAGATTATGTCAAAACCAACCAAGGAGCCGGTGGTGTTTTAAGGAAGGTAAATCCTAACGACCTGCTCAATTTCAGATTTGAATCGAGAGGTTCTTCTAGAAACACCAGCTATTCGTCTTCAGGAAGAAATCGTAAATTTTCGGAGCATTCGGCATATACCAGAGAACAGATAGTCCAAGCTAACAGTAAGTTTTTAGTTGACAATGACGGTGACTATACTGGACTTTATGTAGATCCAGATGCATTTGTCCCTTGGGAGAGTATTGAACAAGTTAAAATTATCGTAGAGGGTCTCGCTTCCTGCCCGATTTGTCTCAGCCCACCAAGTGCTGCAAAGATAACCAAATGCGGTCACATTCATTGTTGGCCATGTATTTTACGCTACTTGTCGTATGACTGTAAGAATACAAGATCTTGTCCCATCTGCCATATCGACATCGCGAAGACAGAACTGAAGAGCGTGCTCATTAGGGAAGTGCAGCCATTGGTTGGTGGAGAGGAGGTTACCATGCAGCTTATGCATTGCCATTATAATTCGACAAATCCAAAACCCCTATTAGACCGAATGAGTGATGCTGGAGTGAATTCGCATGAGAACAAGATCGTAATGGCCTCTCCACTAACGGTTTTGTACGGTGTTATAGAGAAGGAATCTATTCAATTACGAGACTTGAAAGTTGATCAGAGCCTGGAGCCTTGCGAAATTGCGTTTATCGATGCTGCTTTGGATGAATGTAAACTCAGGGAGGATGAGCTGCTCTTGAAATGTGTTCATAGCAAACAGGTATCAACTGAAGATGAGAACGTTGAGGTTGACGATGAAGAAATCGCCATGCCATTAGCAGAAAGAAAAGATAGTACTTCAAGTACCAGTACAGTATCTAAAACTCAGCTGGTTGCAGGTAACAAAAGAAATGCCTATTATTTTTATCAATCAGTGGATGGCAGACCCATATATCTTCACGGCCTCAATGTTAAATGCTTACTGGAAGAATACGGCAGTTTCGAGTGCTGTCCCAAAACCATTACCGGCAAAGTGATAGAAGTTGTTGGAATGACCATCACTGAGGCAACGCGCAAGAGACATAAATATCTGTCCCACCTTCCTGTTTCTTGTTGCATAGGCGTGGTAGAGCTCAACCTTCAGCCACCTGTTGTGTCCCAGGAAACTTTAAAAGAATTCAAAATCCAACTGGATGGACGAAGGAAAATGCGAGAACAGAAGAAGTCGGAGGAAAAAAAACAACAACAGAGAGCGAAAGCAAATGATAGAAAGCAACTCTTCCAGAGAAACGAATATTTTGCTTCAGAACAGTCCGATTATTCTGCAGCTTCAGTCGGTGTTCTTTTGCCTGCTTCGGATGTCAATTTTGCTCAAAGTCATTCTGCTGCAGAGCATGCACCTGCTGCTGATAGTGGAGGATCGATGTCTTTTGCCCAAATATTGAAACATCGGAGTCAAAACCCAATACCCCAAAATCCATATTCTGCGGTTGCACATACAAAATCTGTAGCGGATTTGTCTTCGCAAGATCGGAATTCGGATTCAGGAAATTTGTCTGACGATCCGAATTACATTTGTCCTCCGACATACCAGATGTCTTTTGGAGATGCCCTGTGTTCTGCACTAGATGCTGTAGAAATGTCTGCTGGTATGGAAAATAAGGCAGGACAGTTAAGAAAAAAGAAGAGATCGAAGAAAAAGGCAATGGTTCTCTTTTCTTCTTCGCAACAGCAACATTTCAAGAAGCCTAACTAACATGGAATACGCTGTAATATGTAATATGTAATATGACAATTGCCTCAAACTTAACATGTGTGGCCTGTTGTATCCTTTACTATCAGTGGATTGCTTTGGATATGTGTGAGTGTTTCTGCATGCCCTCTAGGAATATCAAGTAATCAGGCGTAGCGATAGGTATTTTATTACGATCGGTACACCACAGATTTCCATCAGTGTGTGTTCTGTCACTTCTATTAGTCTAGACAAGATTATGCACATCTCATTAAAAAAGAAGAATTGTGTGGATGTATGTCTCGTTATTGCAGCAAGGTTTCGTGACATAGATTCACTTCTTCCTGACGAGAAGTAGCTCTCTCTTATTTGGTATTATAACTGGCAAATTCATAAACTATATGTAAGGATGTTTTGATATCAGTTCATTAATATAAACTTAACACTTGTTCAAATGAAGTTTTATGGTGTGTATTTGATATTGTTTATGAACATACAGTAACTAGAATTTCTGTTAATGCTGACTATGGACTAAGCTTATATTTACTCAAACTCACAAAGCATGAATGATTTATGTAGTTTACTGATTGCGATGATAAATTTGCCACATCATGTGACATCTTCTGTGATAGATTTTCAATTTTGGAGGAAACGATTATTAACAGTACTTATTTTTTTGACCGGTTGCCAAACACCCACGTCATCATTGCTGAGGCGTAGGGTTTGTTTACTATGTACACTCGAAGTACGTAAACCAACTAGTAAGCTCTTACAGTCTAACTAGCAGTTGTCAGACAGGTTTGCTCTCTTCTCGCTTTGTAGTCGAGAATTTGTGACAGGTTTATGTACTCTTGGGATTTCATGATGACTATCGGTTGTTTGTATCCTGTCCGTGTTTAACCTACCATGAGATGGACTGAAAATAATAGTCCCATATGATGCTGTATGATGTAGTTAATTCAGCAAAGTGCAATTTTCAAACTGTGGAAAATGTTAACTTTATTCAAAAGCTGTTTTCATATTCTATATCATTGCATGCAGCCTGTGTTCATCTATTTTGAAAACAGAAGAACCTAAAAAAGTTATCCCCAAGTAACAGAAAGTTTAGTGGTGTGTAAATTTCAAGGGATGTGATTGTGGCATTGATGTATTGATATCCAGTGTAAGAGTGTATCTGCTGCAAATGTAAACATCACATAAATTCTACATCACTAGTGTTTTGCAGTTCAGCAAATTGTTTACTGCTATGAAATGTTACGCATTTTGTGTTGTTCATATCTGTTGTATATGCTGGAATGAATCTACTGCTTAAAGCTTTGCTTTTAACATTTATTTCTATTATATCTAGAATTGTATGTAAAGTATGCTATTCAACTTCCTTTTCATTGAAAGTTTGCTGATAATGCATATTATTATGGAATAAGTTCGTATGAGTTGTTAAGCTTCCCTGAGCAATTCTTGAGTTCAACATTGTACTTCTCTATGAAAAATTTGTAACTAACCTACAGTGACAGGAAGTGTCTGTAATTGATGAATTTCCTATTTGTGTGATAAATCTGCAATATTATCAAAAGATAACGTCACAGTCCTGGTTAAGCATTGTGAATGCAATCCGGAACAATCTTAAAGAATGTTCAATATAGATATCTCTTTAGTTCCCTGCTCTTAAACCTACATGCTATTTCTAGATCATTACTCTCTAATGTCAATAATGTTTGTATGTATTTTTCTTGTGTCATCTTAGATACATAATGCTCTAAGATATTTTCTTAACCCTATAGTTGTATTAATGTCATGATACATGAAAAACAATATGGAATAAGGAACAGTAACGGTGCATCTATGTAAAGAAACATGAAGAGTAACTGTATGTCGATCCCAATACCATCTCAGGTAATTCAATAAATTCATTTGACAGCTGTTGTCCCCGCGCGGCGTTATGTTACAAGCAATCTGTTTTTGTACTTCGTCACAATAAGAAATTTGTATTCATTTCAGGGTGCAAGAAAGCAGAGGAAGGTGCGCCATGTTTCTTCAAGTGAACTATTCAGTAGCTCAGAGGATTCCTCTAGCAATTCTCAAACACCCACCGATGAAAGCCCACCAAACTATGGTAATAGAGTGTATCAAATGACAATCAATTTTATTTGCAATGCCACTGAGCATTTCTATTTTTTTCTTGGCTGTTTACAGCCAAGTTTTCATTTTCTATCATTCTAGTTAGTATAATTCATTAATTACAAAATCTCAACCTGTCATTATTGCCAATGAAAATTAGAAATGGCTATCACGAACGTCGTAAACTGTATTGATGTGTGTAATTAAGCTGTTATTCCTGTATTTATGTCATTACTTTTGAAGTAATCTTTAATCTTTTTAATATTAAATCTCCACCAGGCATCATTCTTCGTTATCTACGAGTGCTAGTGGCTCCGGGTAAGTACCGTCTCCGGCAGATTGAAAGGGCTGAAACAAACATCACTATTTTTGTAGTGGCATGGCTGTTATTGTTAATTTGACCAAAGCTATGTATCTATCACTGCTATTGAATTATAAAGACCTTAGAACCACTTAAAAGTCTTCAAGTGCTACCCAAATCAAGTTGGGAAGTAAAATATACAAACAGAAGTTTGAAATATGGCAAACAGGATGTTTTATTATTGTTTGATCTTGATGTTATTCTCATTCTGTATAAACTTTATAACCATATAAGCTGGTGTTGAAGCCTTTGGTGGGGCTTAGTTAGCTGTCATTAAAACCGTTTTTGGTTAATCATTTACTCGGACGTAAATTTTTGTAATGCTACATGATGATCTTCTTCAAATATGAGTATTCCAATTTTGTATATATAAAATTAAATAATATTATTGAAATAAATAAAATTCTATTAATTAACTACCCGGCTGAATTACTTACTGTTTGTATTTCAGGCTACACACGATTGTCCAGCTCCCATCAGAATTTTGCAAGTGAAATGGACAAGATACCATTGAATATATACAGTACATCTCCCCGCACGTCTGTAATGTTTCATTATTACAACCAGCCGAAAGGAAGTTACATGAGGCATCATCAACCACTGATAAGGTATATTGTTACAGTTGTTTCAACTCGTTTGTTTTTTATGGCACTCGTAAACACACAATAGACATACTGTCTTGCCTAACTCTTGCTTCAAATCATATGATGCAAACATGTTTAAAATACATTTGTTTATGCTACGGAAAGCTGCAACATGTTTTTCTGTTTGCCCTTTGATATTTGAGGAAGAACGCAGCCATCTGCCATTATGATATTTTCTCATTCCAAAACAAGATTACTATTATTCCTTCCTAATATAATAATTGTTATGCTTTCCAAAAACAACTTGGAAATAGATGACATCCAAAGACATTTCTGTGAAAATTATTATGCTGCTAAAAGGCCTCTGGCAATATGAATGACTCTTTCCGTTGCAGGTTGAACCTGATATAAAGAAATATTGAATAGTGTGTGATGTTTTCATTACTAATGTGATAATTTTGGACCATGATTTTGCCTCTACTCCCCTGAGAGTACTAGAACATGTTTTTGTCCTCGGAAATATCAAATGTAATCACTGACAGCCATGTTTTTTACCGAAAGTAATTCTAATTTCATTGTGGTGATTTTTTGCTTGAATAGCTACTGGCTGACAATTGTTGTAAAGTAAAGTCCTCTACATTTGTTTGATTAGCTTATGCTATATATACAGGCCATATTTTAAGTCATTCAATACAAGAATGGAACCTTACAATTCTAGAACGCAGCCTTTGTAAACTTGATAAAAACATATAAAAACCGTCAATGTAAATTGATTTAGTGTTCCTTTCTAATTTTGAATAGACTAATGCCTAACAGTGTCGGCCAAATCTCCAAGATGCTGCAGTGTTTTTGCGCACCAGCAAATATTTACCAAAAGATGATCAAGTACATCCCCATTGGTTCACTAACAGCTAACGCTGTTTACACATTACTGCTGTGTCAAGTACTCAATTTGGCGTGGGTTTGTGTTGCTGTTGCAGAATCAGGAATCATTTTTTATGTAGCTTTTTAGTCAGCTCCATCACCCACACAGAAAATGCAGAGGGAAACACTAATAGGGTTTCGTAATGCTTTTACATGCATTTAGTGGTAGTTTATAACATTTCGTGGTTTAGTTGCCTAGCATCGTTTTTGTTTGGTAGAATTTCTGTGATGTTGTATTGTCTCATTACTCTTCTAAATTTGTTGACTGTAAAAATGAAGGATTGGGTGGTGAGGTCTTTTTTTCTTCAGGAAATCTATCTAATAACAGTATCAATATCCTTTCCGTGGTTGTTTACAATGCTCTGAGCTGACGTGTTATGCTATTGATAACACGATTCACTGATTCTAAGACAACGACTTTTACTGTGGTGACACTGTTGATATTGTAAATAGAAGGGTCGGTTGTGACGGGTGCGATAAGGAAGTTGAATGTAGGGTTTTTTGCGTTTGATATTTTATACATCTGTGCTTTCCGCTCACTTAGAAAAAAGAATTCAAACAACTATTCATGGCTTCTGCTGTCTAATGAAAAACAAATTGAACTACGGTACTAATAGGTCCAGGGTCAATGAAACCAAGCATGTCATTATCGAAATTAGTATGTTGAACTACAAACATTCAGCAAATTCGATCATTGTATTGTATAGATAGCAAGAAATAATTCACTAATAAATTCACAAAACTTCGCTTCCATTCTGACCTAATTTATTGATTTTCATTTAATTGAATTGTCTCGGGACTGATATTTTTTTAAAAGCGACCTAGATTAATTCCTCTAGGTCTGCTGTCAGCTGCACGCAGTCAGTGAATCATTCTTTTATATCATTGACCTCACTTATTTAGAATTTATTTTCTGTTGTCTTTGCAGTAAATTTCTTTTGCAGTTTTAATGTTTTATTAGCATCCGGGAGAAGTGCAAACAGATTCAATAGTTTCATTATTCTTATAAAATTAATTTTGTTACCTTGGTCTACGTAGCCTTTCTGAAAATGATGATTTATTACATTGTAAGACATTTGAAAATATCATTTAACAAAGATTAGTTTTTACTTTTACGATGTGGTCTTAGCGAAGTGCTGTTGATGATTTTTCGACAGATATTTTGCTTTGTGTGAGGCCCATTATAATTTCTATTCTACCAAATGTACTTGTGCTCAATTGGCTTGAGATTCAGAATGCTGACAAATTCTATTTTCATTAAAAATAGAGCTTTCCTTGAAAAGCTATTCATGTTGGAATATATTTTTAAGGACATATGAAGCTACCAAATGTAAATTGATAACATAAATTTCCAGGATGGTAGTCAATGTTTTAACCATATATAATAGATCACCCAGCCATATTTCAACAACTCAATCCCAATCATATAACTAAGCTATCTTTTATATTAATAGTGGTTTATAACTTATTGTTTACGACCCATTTATTACGGCCCTATAATTTCCTATATTTCATTTCGCAGCATAAATGTTCATCATCATCGAATGGTCTCATGAGACCTTTCGCAGGCAAGAAACAATGTCATGAGTCTGTATAGGCATTTGAAATGATGTTTGTTTTTAGTCAACACATTTCGATGAGTTTGTTGCTTGAGCTTGTGATACCCCCTCCTGTGGTTTCACAAATAATTCACATATTTTCTTGATATGGATATCTGGTTTGTCGGGTTGGCAGTTCCATTCTTTAATTAACCAAGTTTGATTCAATTCAGAACGAGAAGTACCGACCGAAGCACCGAAAGTAGCATGGACGTGAACCATCAAGACGTCATGAATAAATCGCTCAACTTTGAGCCGGGCGGCCCTAACAATTGCGCAACTCCGAAAGTTTTGTCGGGTAAATTGTTCTTTATTCTGGGAGACAATTTGACTCTTGACAGTATTGCTACGAACTTTCGATGTATCTGTGAAGGTGAAATATAATGTATTGTACACACAGTCACTGCACTCCCGATTGAATACTGGAGGCTGCTGTTTTCTGTCAAAATTGACTTTTATTCAAATTTTTTTTAGCTTTTCCATTACGTTTTCATTCCACTATAATTGATTTTCTTCTAGTTTACTCTTCAATATAAAAGCCAAGTGGTGCCAAGGTCTGTGGAGCGTATGATAAAACTTTTATGACTTTGTTCCAACTAGTTAAAACTTTATGATTCGGAATTTTAGCAGTAAGCAATTCTAAACTAACATCTTATGCTCCAATAGTTCCGAATAGCATCCCTAAAATGCAAGAAGAGAGGAAAATAAAGTAAATACAGAAAATCATGAATGTTATCTCTCTCTCTCTTCCTTTGCTGTAAATAAGTTTACAAAGTTTCCATCCTTCAATGATTTTCCCTTTTTATATATAATTGTAGTGTGTATTCATCATCCAACTCTAATCAATTGTCTTGGGAACTATGGTGCTTCAGGAGGTATGCTATGTCACTTTATTAGCTTGAATTAAAAGTAAAAGGCATAAAATCGTTATGGTCATTTTAGTTGCATTAAAATATCACAAGATAGATTATATATAGTAGCAAACACATTACCACTCTTCGAGCAAAAGATCCGACTTCATAAGTATTAAATTAAAACGTTTCCAGCTGTGCTATTGGTGACCTTGTAATCAGTAAGGAAGTTTTACAGGCACGCTTTATTCGCACAATCTCGATTATAATTAGGAGTTGAATTTCTTCGATAACACGATTTCCCAAGCAGTTGCTACGTGTTGGTACTAACAAATTTCTCTGTGGAACTATAGGGGTGTTCTAAATTTTCTCAACACATTTTTGCCTCTCAGGTGTAGCTAACCTGCACCTGAATGACGATATAAGACCAAGAGCCTGGTCCGAATCAGACAAGCACAGGACGAACAGCCCAGGCTCTATGCACAGCAGTCGGATGTCAGCGTTGCGAAAACTGAAAATGAAGATCGCTCAGAAAGGAAGTTTGAAGAGACAGAAATCTCATGAAGATGGTGAGTGATCAAATAATATATTATCCTTTGTAGATTGATGGCTGATGTGTATGGTTAAGAGCACGTGTCTGTCATTATAACAGCACACTCGTCGACCTACGAACCCATTGTTTTTTCACCAATCCGTCAAAAGTAGCTTCAGACGTAAGTCGGTTATAGATCTCTCACATTTACCTCGAAACTGTGTATCATAGATTTTGAAAAATATAGTATAACACCGTCATTGTTTTTGAAGTTCGTACTTAATTGCGAAAACAAGTCAATTGCTTGTTTGCTTATCTCTATCATGGTCATCGAGTGCGTGGTCTTTTTAAACCTCTCTCAAATAAAATAAATTGTTTTCTCCTTTGTGGCGGGTTAATAATTAAGTGGTGAATGGTTCTAGGCTGGTCTCGCACCTAAACACAGTAGGATTTTGGCTGACAGCAAACAATGATGATTCTTTCAATACCATAAAAGAATTTTCTGTTTCTCATGTGCAGATAAAAGAAATATCTCCGCGGCGAGTATCACATCTCTGGAGAAAGTAGAGGAAGGTCGGCAGTTGGAATACAGCGCTTTGATTAAACCAAATCATCATGGGTAAGTAAATAATCTTCCGTTATTGGGATGAGTAAATCCTGATGTTTAGAATGTTATTTTACCAAAAGTATTAATTCACAGCCTGTGGGTTTTGCTATTGAATAATTTATTTTGAATTGAATTGAATTCAATATTTTCAATATTGAACCAGTATACTAAAAGTATAGGTAAACAAACACATATTGAAATAAAAGAATCTGATACAGAGCCAAGAAAAATAGACCTGAATCAGTGTTGAAACATGTGGTTTGTTTGGAATGATTGTTGTGCTGATTTCAGGGCACTGAAATACAAAAATATCGTTTTACATATTTATTTTCATTATCTGCGTAGCTAATTTCAATGTCAGTTATAAATAAAATAATATAGGAAAACGTACATATTGCAATTCATTCACGACACATGTTTTTTATGCCAAACACATACCAACTTCCCATACTCATGCAAAATGTACTTCTCTACAACATGCTATTTCGACTATTCCTATCGTCCTATAGATCAAGCAACACAATTGAAATAAATTAATTATACATGATGTTCGAAAGTACATGTTTTTGTAATCAGGAACTCGGAACGAACATCTTTGCAAAAGACATTCGGATTCGTTCATCAGGAAAACGAAACTGCGAAAAAATCCGAACACTTCGGGGAATCTGCCGAGCCCGCAGTGGTTTTGCCCAGTGTCGACGAAAAGTTCGAGCAAGATTTGATCTACCAAAGGTTTTTGGAAGGTATGATGGGTCATTAAAGGATTCGGTGTGATATCCATAGCCAGGGTTTCAATATTAACGATATGTTTGTCTCACAGAACATACTTGTTATGATTTGATGCCGACCAGCTCGAAACTGGTTGTTTTTGACACGGATCTTGAAGTCAGAAAAGCATTCCACGCTCTAATTGAGAACTCGTTGAGGTGCGCACCATTGTGGGATAGCGAGGCAAAAGAATATGTTGGAATTTGGACAGTGTCTGACTTTGTTAATATCCTGATTGCTTACAACAAGTAAGGGCTAATTTGACTAGCACTTCGTTCTTTGTAAATATCATCTTCATTTAGCTATTTGTATCACTTGTTTTTGAAATCATTTATCGGTACTTAATATTACTAGATTTGAGGAAAACATTTAGCGAACAAATAACGGACTTGAATGTCAAGCATAATTAAATATGATTGATCAGAATCATACCCTCTTTATTCGTATTAGTACAAAATAACTCTACCTCGAATTAATAGGAACCCTTTCTATCCTTGAAATACACTTTAGGCAAAACAAACCACTTGACAAAAACAGTTGTATTGTTTATCCGTGATCTGTGATAAACAGTCATACTATTTCTTTAGTCCTTGCCTGAATACTTTCTACACTCCTAATTCATGTATAGGTTTATTTCACTTGTATTGTACAAGCAATACCTTATATTCTTGATGTTCACTTCCATGCGTCCGAGTATTTTTTAGAGGTCACCAACTTTTAAACCGTTATCTTACTAAACTTAAAATAGCAAATTAGCACAGGCATAGCTTGTTAGTTGGAAGTCGAGAGGACCCGGCAAATTACTTAACCGAAGTTCAAGCCATCTAAATATTTAAATAATCCAAATAATAAGGATTTTGCCTGGCCAACTGTTTTTGTGTTAAGAAATATAATAAAATGTACTACTCACCAATTGCAGATGCCCCAATAAAAAATTAGAGGATTTGGAAAATCAGAAGATCTCATGTTGGCGTAAAGTATTGCGGTCTAAAACAGAGTTGTACCAACTTCAACCAGAATCTTCAATCTTCGCCGCACTCGAGACTTTAACCAACAAGAACATACACAGGTAATCTTTTTATTTCTCAAATCAGATTTTTAAATTTTCTATGTCAATGCAATTTCAATGTGCACGTTATTTAACACCCTTTTTATGATTTATAAGTATGTTTTTCAATTCTTTGGGTCTGAATTTTGCTGTATTGTTTTACCAAATGCATATTCTCCATTAATATTTTACGGTGGTCTCCAAAGACTGATAAAATCTGTTTGTATTTTAACTCGTGAACACATTACAGATGTGTTTTTTGTAAAAATTCAAGTCTAAAACTACCTTAATGATAGTTTGCTCTACAACAGTGGTTCTTAACCCAATTGGAGGTACCGAACCCTGCAAGCTTTATCAGTGCATTCACCGAACCCTTCGTTATTGGAAAAATGAGATATGATTTCTTTAAAACAGAGGTATATATGTTTTAGTGCACAAAATGAACCATGCATCAGTTGCACACAAAATCACTGTGTTCAAAGAACGTTGATGAATGATTTCTTTTTCGTTAAAAATGGTATTGTTGAAAATAGTCTTAGAATTCTTGACCTCTACCAAACCTCTGAGACTAACTCATCGAACCCCTGTTAAGAACCACTGCTCTATGAGGATATGTTACGGAACATAACTGAAATTTATGGTATTGAGCAAATGTTTTGCATCGAGATGGTATATATTGTGTGTGAAGCGAATGAATGATTGATTTTGGAATCGCATGCTTGCAAAATTCCAGAGCATGAAATTGATTTCCAAAACGGATGGCATGAAATTTGTCTGTTTTTCTACAAACAGAGTTGTCATTTGAGGAACAGACTGTAATCAAAATTATTTTAGAAACGAATTTCATTTGCATTTTCCGTGCAATAAATGATAGGCTATATAGTGCATAGAAGTGGACTGCCCTTCGCCAGATAACACTCTTGCTTGAATATGTTGATTGATGATATCAGTGCACAGCAGTTTTTTTAGTTTTTAATTATCTCCAATTTTACATTGGTTAATGTGTTTCCAGGCTTCCCATTGTGAATCCCTTCAACGGAGACATATGCCATGTCATAAACCATCGAAGAATATTGCACTTTCTGCACCTGTTTATGAATGAACTTCCGAAACCGAGCTGCATCTCTAAGGTTAGAGAATGATATCAAACAAATCTTGAGCACTAAACCCTACACTGATTTGGCTAGCTTGTTTGCTGCTTGAAATAATATGAAATCTGCATTTTTTTGCCTTGTAAATTTGTCAATTCGGCCTAAATTAGTGACTTACATTGGTTTTCCAAGCTGCTTGCTCACATCATTAATCAACTGTTTCCTGGCATATATTTTTCTATTATATTCTTTTCTATACTAAACAATGAAATACTTCATCCTATAAAAACAAAATTATTTTCCTCAGACCATAAAACAACTTGGATTTGGCACAGATGGCAAAAAAGTCTGCGCAATATCTTGCTCCAGTCCTGTCATTGACGCATTAGAACTCATCGCTCGAGAAAAAGTGAACTGTATACCGGTACTGGACGAGGAAGGTTAGTTACAGAGAGTTGCATTACCACATGAATTTCAGAGAGTGCATAAACATATTCTATTGTGTTTATCAGGCCGGGTAATGGATGTTTTCACTAAAACCGACGTGCTTGTACTAGCCCGAGAGAAGCTGTATTACGACCTCTCAATAAAAGTGCAGGATATCATAACGCTGCATTTGTGTGGCAGCGTTGATGAAGAAGAGAGTCCTCCGGTGGTTAGGTAAGATCCACCTTCTTGGTTGTTATTCTCTATATATTATAATATTAAAAATTAAGCATTACATAGTCCTTATAATAAGCATGAAAGTTTCAACTTTGCCATTTCACAATTCTCAAATTTAACATAGAGGTCCAAACATACATCCGAGAATAATGCATGAACTAAGAGAAGTCAGATCCAAGCGCCCTCTAGGTCTGGATGGGATGAAATCGTACTAGCGATTGACACTAGCAACCAAAATATGAATCTGGATCTATAAGGCTACTAGTGTAAGATTCCTGTATGTGTGTAATCATTATTGAAGGGAAAAATTTGTTTTAAATTCAAACAATATTTTAATGAATATCACTCGGGTAAGACAGAGCTCTTTTGCCATATCATGACTAGAATAGAAACGCAGCATAAATCCGTGTTCAGCAAGTTCATTGTCATTTGCTACATAAGTCCAAAATTGTTATTATAATTTCTCATGCAGGGCAATACCTGGTTCCCCTGCACTAGCTCGACGCAAAATCCGACAGGCCCATTATCCCACTACTCCCAACAACACCCCGCTTAACCACCCAATGCACAGCACGCCTCACTCAAGCAATAACCCGTTACTGCCGGCTGTACTGCAGAAAAACTTCACCTCGCCACAACCACAGCATAAAACGAAAAATAAAGATATGTTAAAGCAGCAAACTGCTCGGCAACCACAAGGTATTGACTATCATTTTGCTTTCGTAAACTGTTATCCAGATACCCGAAACTGGGTCTTACTGTAGAAGTTGTAGAAGAAATGTCGCAAATATTTCTTCATTTTTTCTACTACTTTCTACTACTACTACTCATCCCCTATTACCTATTGCATATATATGGTAATGTCGTTGAAATAACAAAAATACTGTTTTATATTTTTCAACCCTCAACCCTAAATGTTACATAAATACACTTGATTTTTGTTAAAATATCAAAATTTGTTTGACGGTCCTTAATTTTTCCAGCAGATCCTGGAATGTTATCTCAAGCTATACTGAGAAATTCTGGAACACCTATTTTGAATCGTCGAAGACGTCACCTTTCTTCTAGCATGTCAAGGAGTATCTCAGTCAGCTCTCAACTGATAACTTGTGGTGTCGATGACACTTTAGAGGTATCGGTATCAGTGAAATTTTTAATTGTTCCGCTCGTATCTTTTTCATCTCGATTGATATAGGCCAATTTTTTTTTGCATTGAGATTCGTTATGTAAATTTGGTTTGAACTTCATTCAATTCCAGCATGTTATAAACATGGTTGTTGGTTCCGATGTATTGCAAGCGGTTATTATCGATGAGGAGGGAAAGCCACTGGATATTATAACGGTTGAAGACATACTGAACATCTTGGTTTTACGTGTAGAGGTATTGCCATAAAATATGAGCTTCGTTCTACCTATGCAACCGAACTAAACAATATTGTAACATTTTTAAGAGTTTGGGAAATGAGGAAAGAAGCAAAACCATTCAACAACAATGTAATACAGACAAGGTGCCACTGCGTTCCCCGACATCCAGAACAAGGGGAATTCCTAACGGAAGTTCGGAATGCTCTACCCTCATTTCGATCAGCGATCCAAGTGCCAATAAAACGATGCTTACCTCAGCCGTTGCAGCCTACTACAACAGTGATAAAAGGACCTTGATGTCAAAAGGAGCCGTAGGTTATGCTGGGAATAATGTCATATCTCACCGACCTAACAGTAATCATAGTAATGGAGACGGGGCTAGAGTTACTGTGCAAGCGTCCACCAATCCGGTCACTACTAATTCCGCCTTCAAATTAGGAACATCGGGGCAAACTAACGTGTCCACGGGCCAGACAGAATCAGCCAGGCTGTTAGCTTCTGGGGTACAAATGAAACGGTCATAACAACATAATTTTAAGTATCTGTGAGCCATGTTATCTTTCTCTGGTATAACAAAGTGTAAGGTTGTTATGCTTGATTAAGCAATTTGCTATTGGTTGTATTTATCATCCACTACAAGGTTAAAAAAAAGTTGATGCAAGATTATGAAGTTGATGATAAAATATGATCACATCACCTACAGCAGATGTAATTATAAAACTCTCAGTGGACTCTCATATCTCCATCGATGAAGTCCAACTAAATTACTAAAGCATCTCTTCTTGCTTACACATTCTGAATTGCAGTCTATAGCACAAGTTTCTCTTTCAATGCCCAACGACCACCTGTTGCCTTAATTTCCTAATAAAATAGATTATTTTCCATGGGTAATAATGCTGAATTTAAGGGATGGCTTTAATGTAAAGGGAAAATTCAGTATCATTGTTTAGTCATATCTGGTTCCGTTTCAATGGAAATATGCCGTTGCTCCTTGAGATAGCAGACCATTGTTTGCCTATCACTCAATGATCTTTTGAATGTCATCCTGGGTATGGTTCAGCACAAAATTTTTATCCATATTACCCTTGCTTGTAGTCGACACTTCCACAGTCACTTCTGTCAGAAAAATCCGTCCTTTGAGTTTTGTGTTATTCTAGTAACAAACAAACTGAAGTGAGAACAAATCTTGGCCCCAGTGAATATTTCCAAAGGTATACGACAGTTGGAAGCAGCGATTCTCTGTATTATCAGTGCATAAAACTACCAAAACGACTTTTTACAAAAAACTTCCAATATCCATGTTTGAATCACTATTGCCATTACCTCTCTCAAATTTTGATTTCGAGCTTTCTGCCTTACTGTACGTATAATCAGCTTCTGGGTGTGAACTACCTCAGCAAGCAAATATTGATGGAACGACTGGCTGTCTACCTAATGATTCATGATTAGCTCATGGAAGAAAATCGAGTGTAATCAATTCAAAGTAGTATGAGTACTGACTTCTCTTCTAGTATACATTCTCATCTCCTCTTCTTTCGTTTTTGTCATCAGCTATAGTTTGAACTGATTATCAGTTGCTGATACGGTGCTCTTCCATTGTTATCTGTTGTCAATATTTTCGATCATTCTTACTCTGTTCCGATTTCAAGATATAATAATTAGTTATTACTGTAGCATGATTGTTACTTTCCATCAATTTTAGAACGGTATCATCCATCCAAGTAAACTTTTCAATGCACTATCACAGTTTTAACCTAAATCCAATAACACTTTTCATAACTTTGAGTTGGGACACTGTGGTCCCAAATTATTACTCTTACATCTGACAGATTTCTCTCCCTCTCTAAAAGTATACTGGGCGGAAATTTGAATTTAAGCAAGCGAAGTTTGTCTGCTTCTCGTTCAGGACCTGGTAAGCGATAAGTGTTTGTTTCCATATGCTTTCCCGTTAGTATTTGCTGTACTTGTTAAAGCTAGCTTTGAGAGGATATTAAAGGTGCTAAATAAATAATGTTAATATTGAATTCTGGAAAACTGTCTTATCCTATGTGGCCTGGCAGATATTGTTCGATATTTCTACGACTATAAAACTTTAGGGTTGCTGTACTGAGGATTCAAACATATTTTAATCTACGGTTTTCCTGATGAAGCGGAGGTTTTCTTCTTATTTCATATTTGCCTTAGTAGTATATATTTTGACCGGATGTGCGACATTTAATAGTGTACTATTATTTGGCCGTTTGGAGGCATCGAATAGTCGAGTAGAATCCCATTCCCAAAGGACCCGAATTTTCTTTGTTGTGCAATTTTTTTGGGATGCGTATGCATGGACCTTAAAATTTAGTAAATATTCGTTGAGGAATGGCGACGATATTGCAAGACAAGCTAGCAAACTTTCGCGCTCATATAAATAATACAATGCTATCGCCCATGCGGCTTTCGTTGCTGAATAGTGATATGTATAGGTATCAGTGGCTATCTTTATTAAAAGACGTTCATCATGTCGAAACTACATTCATGCGAGGTTACGAATTATTGTAGGCTGTTGTTTTTATTAAAATAACTGTCTATAACTGCGTCCTCAGGGTAATATGCTTGATATGCATGAGAAATAGATTCTTTTATTTTTCTCCGTATTACTTAACTTATCAGCAGCAAGAAATCCATTGGCTCTAAACATTTGTTCGTACTTGTACCGTGACCACTATAATATAGCAAAAAATTTCGACTTCTTTTTTGTCTCTGCTTCTTCATAATTTAAAGTTCTGTTTTCTCATTTTGGTCATGTATTATTTTTGTTTCTGTGTTCGAAATCCAGACGTGACGGAGAGGCCGGTTGTACCTTGATTACACAGAGAAGTCATTACATTGCTAGTTGGCGGTAAAGCATCAAATATCATACTGAAGTATGTGGGAGCAGTCGTTAAAAAGCAAGGTTAGTGAATTAAGGTCATAATGCTAACTAGCTTTTTATCAAATTGTTAGCTGAAATTCAATTATACGTCTCCTTCATTCTCAACGAATCGTGTAGACTATATTTCAAAACATTTGCGTTTATATTATGTTCGTATAAACCTGTTAGTTTTCACATCGTGTATGGCCTTGACTATCCGATGACCTGCTGTAACTTGCCCAAATACAACATGTTTTTGGTCCAGCCATCTTGTTCGGATCAGAGGAATAAAGAACTGAGACGCGTTCGTATTTTTACCTAAGAAATTTAAGAGAATACATCATTTCCAATACTCATGTAGTCCATACTCTGTGGCACTGGTTACTAGAAAAAAAGTTAATTGCAAGTGCGCGAAATGGTACTCGGGGCCGTTCTTCAGTTTGTTGAGTGGTTTTCGCGAGGCTATGTTATGCTTTGTTTAAAAGACATTTGGTATTGTCAAGAGCTAAGTGTACACTGGAATCAAAATCGGCTATAAAGGAATAGCGAGTACGTGGGTATACCTCGGTTGCTTTCATCACATACTCATCCAATGAAACGCGTGTTGATAAAGTTGAATTGAAAGCGTGGTTAATACTACTATTTGAAAGACCGATTTCACGCCGGCTTGCTCATTTAGCACGACACGTACATCTTAACATCCCTAACGTTTTCATTCAAGCTGAAAGAGCTGGCCCTGGCTCCCCGATTTATTAGGACCAGTCTTTACACTATAGTTGCTGGATTTCAGCATCGTAAGTTAAGCACAGTGTCAAACACATAGAAGCAGTGGCAGTAAAAATCAGTCATTCCATTGACATTATTTTATTTATTTCCATACCTGAATTAGCCATCGACACACAGAAAGGGAAATGGCTGATTTTGAAGTTCTCGTCGCGAAAATATCGCCCATACATGCTCCATCCTCCACTCCCATCATTGTTGATGATGTCTCCTCCTGTTTATCAACAAAATATACTCTCTAGCATTGAAATCCAGACTTAAAAATAAGTGCAAAAGTTACGATAGTATAGTCCAATTTTACAATAACCAAAATTAGTTTTTAATACCATTTAGTCATCACAACGTACACATTAAAATGTATTCAATGATATGAACCTTGTATTGCAAATCCTTTGACAATCTTATGTATCCTGCTTCCTTTGTATCCTTCGCCGACTGGTCGGAGTGGGTTTGCAAGTGTTAGAAAGTTTCTCACCGTCTTAGGAACCGTTTTTCCGAACAGTCCAATCGTCACATTTCCAATTTTCTCGGTCCCGAAAGTGATTTCCATCGTTACCTCAGCGGTAATCGTACGATCCGCCCGTTCAATCGGAATATCTTTGTCGCCCTAAATGAAACGAAAATTGCTGATCACAGGAAGGAAGATTCGAACCAGAAAAATATGTGATTTGAAGACTCACGACTTTCACTGTTTTAGGTAATTCCTCTTCATCTTCGTCCTTCGTGCCATTCTTGGATTTTTCTTCTTTTTTTACGTCTTCTTCTACCTGGAATAATATTCATCTGGATAATATTGTGTTGAAACTGCACTACTTGATTGCTCTAATGGATCTTATATGTTTTACCAGATGTGGGGGTTTGAAATTCAAATGGAATGAAAATTCAAGCAGAGATTGAAAATTCAAAAATTAGATGGTAACAAACGCACATATTCTATTCAAAACTTACTGAGATTCAAGCAGTAAGCTGTGCCGTTGTGCAGGAACATTATGATTCAATTTTGTTCTAAACACTTAATCATTCACTTCCCAAGAGAATCTCACTTAATATATTAGCACCACAGATACCAACCTCGACATCGGCATCCTGCTCCTCTTTGGGAGGACCTTCTCCAGCACCTTCACCTTCCTTAGACTCGTCACCAGCGCGAACGCAGTCGACTGCAACTAGGCTCAGCAAAACTAGCAACAGGAAACTAACGCGAATTACATTCATTTCTGTTACCCTTACTATAATGAGATACTATTACTGAAATCATATAAACCATGGAAAATTAGCCTTTATAAAAATTTTATTTTCATGTTTTATCCCTAATTTATAGGTGAATGTTAATTGAAATAAACTACAGATACAATTATGTCTTCTTCTGTTAATTCATTTCTTCTATAGCTACCATTGTTTTCCAGAGTCTATCCAAACACCTTAAATTTTTGCAGTTATACAATTTTGTGTCAATGTCTAAATAAACAGTGCAAAAGCTTTACCAAGCTCCGCTTTAAATATAACAATAATTCATCTCGTGCTCGTATGCCATTGGATGAACAGCAGTGACGTGTTACACTTGTATATCGATTGTCGTGTTCGGCTTATTTCAAATTTCTTTTTATTGGTTAATTGGGTAGAGGGGATTCTTTAACCCAGTGTGCGTGCTTCACTATATTTTTCGACTGCTCCCATGTAGCGTAAAACGGAATTTTATCGAGCTAATCAAATCAATAAATGCGCATTACTTACTAGTGGCGGACAAGCAAGAAAGCAGAAGGTTACAGAAATTTGTCACTATTAGTTACAGATATAAAATCGATGAAATAGCGTTTCTAGTTGAAACAGCAGCTCGTTTTACAGTGTTAAGGGCCACTTAATGGATAGTTAGTAGTGAAGCTCGAGATAAAATTAATACGAACATAAGCTACATTATCAATTGAATATACAGGAAATGACTTATAAAGTCTTTGACGTTTTTGAATTTTTATATCTTCACTTTTTTGTAACATACTAGCAGAGCGAGCCTTCAATGGAAAGTTACAGATTCGTGTTTTGGTCGATAAACTTTCGCTCTTGATCTATAAAAAAACACATATTACATTTAGTTGAATAGTATGGTTTTTCGATTTAGCTACAAGAAAAAAATTGTAATACTCGAAGCGCAATAATTTGTATTGAAAAACTTTTGACAATTTAAATATTATGACTGCCTGGCCACGTATACTCGAATTGAAATCTTCCCTGGGAATTTTGAAAGTGCGGTTGAATCGACTTGTGACTTTATTGAAAGACTTGACATATGACTTGAAACTCGAGCGACTTAAAATATGTAATATATGGAACACTGCTGTTTTTACTTGAATACGTGGAAGTGTAGTTTAAGGCTTTAAGCTATTATGCAAATTTTGAGTTCTCAGGAGACTACTTCGCAGTTTTATCAGCCGATGTCGTACACAAGAGACTGACAAGATAATGAGGTCCCCATATGTTTATTGATGGTTATGGCTAATAAATGGCCACTCAACAGTCAATATCATCATCTTTTATCGGTCACCTATTAAATAATGTTCTTCCACAGTCTCATCATCAGAGTTTTCAGTCTGGTAGAGAGCTAGCAAGGTGTTAACGAAGAGTTCACGTTGAAGGTTCAGTTGTTTTAAGTCATTGTACATCTTGAGCCTTTAGGATTTTGTTGCCAGTAATTACTGCAAAAAGTTTGAATTGCAAACCAAGGGAATATTAATATTGTATATTAATCTTGCTTTGTGTGCGCTCTCAAACTTAACAGTACGTAAACAGCTTCATTTAGTCGTTAAACAATAGGCGACATTTCAAACGGTCTGTAAAATGTCCCCGGAATTAAAACTCAGACTATAAGCAAACATTCAGAGGAATTATTCATACTAATTACAGAAAGAGTCACGGTAAGTTATTGTCATCTTGTTACTTCACTTGTGTTACTTGAAGAAATCCACACGTATATTATTGCTACATAATAAAATTAAAATATTGGGTTCAGATCGTGAAATATGCCTAAATTCAATTAAAAAGGAAAAGGAGAGATCACCTTGAAACACAGACCGTTGTTAGACGGCGTACGCGGCAGACAAATCAATTAGGCGATTGAAAAGAAAGTACAATGCGAGTATGCATAGTAATTACGTCTTTAATAAAGCAAGCAGATTTCCGCTAATCCTGATGTTGTTAATTAAGCAGTCCATTTATCGCCTGGGGGTATATGTTTCACAGTAACTAAGTAAGTATTAATCTGTCTTTTAAGAGAACCGTCAAGTTACATTGTTAAGCCTTTCGAAATTCAATATTGTGCCAGTTAATGCGCATAACATGAGTATATTTTCGCGCAGGATATCTTCCTGTTCACGGAGGATTATATCAGCGTCTCAAAACGTGTACGCTTTGATCAGACGCGTATAGATCTTTGTAATCAAAAGCGATCGACGTGAACGCCAGAAGAAAGCTTTTTTCTTTCGTAATTTCGTTACAGCGAATGGCCCGCCCGCGGCTTTGTTTTCTCGATGATGTCATTGCCCATGTTTGGTAATGGACAGTTTCTCTTTACATTGACTCAGACGCCTACACACAAGTGATTTGAAATGGAAACGCCATTTTGACTTTTAGTTTCCTCTTCATTTGATGAATAACTCTTGTCGTCTGTGTCGGAGCTGTCTGAGTTATTACTGAATGCGTATGAGATCGGTAGTGTAGTGTTCATTGAAGAAATATATAGCATTCTTTTGTTCTTAGTGACCGAGGAATAAATATTTTTCGAATAGTTAATTTCTTGTCATTTTGGGCGTTGCTACTGCATGATTGTGCGCGTGTAAGCGATTTGATAGGCACAGTTTCAAAAAGCCAAGTTTCGTAGGATTTATTGCCAATACTACATTAGCTTAATTTGTCTTTTGAACTTTTTTAGTTCAATTTAATTTTACTATTGTCTGTATTTAATACTGAGAAACCGAATACAACATAGCGAATTTATCTGGGAACTGTTGGTGTTACCAAGGAATATGCGGTCAACCACTGCAGTTGTCGCATTGCTTTTTTTGCAGGTAATTCCAGTGATCATTTATCATTCTGTTATGTAATTGAGTTTTCTGGACGGCATTTTTTCGGTGCCAATGATAATAATTATGAAAATGTGGTTTGTTGTGCGCTTATGTATGTAGTATATAGTACTTCTATTTTACATGGTGTTGGACCAATGTCAAAATTACATAATGTCGTGTTTCCCAGAACGTCTATGGGACGTTCAGTGATGCTTTTTGTTTTATTGTACTACTGTATTTTATGAAAATGGAATCTTTCTCTGTTTCAGCCCTATCTCTGCCTGGGAGCAAAAACTATCTATTTCCATAAGAGCTCAGGTATGTTGTATTTAATGTCGCATTTTATAACAACCCATCATGTTGCATTGAATTTCTGAAAACTACTGAATTATTTATAGTTTTTAATATAATATTGCAGCTAACCTTTTAGTGGCATCACTCCGCTTCAATTTGTAATTTTGTAAATATTTTTAAATTTCCACTGAAATATACGGTTGTCGTTTGTCGATTGCTTCCGAGATTTGATTTTAAATGAACATTGTTCCGGTCATCCGCACAATGTAATCATTTCCTCTATATCCTTCTAAGGGAAACAATAGTCAAGTATTGATCAATTCATTTACTCATTTGTCATCTTCTTTCAGTATATGGACGCGTGAAGAGAAGTTGGACATACCCTGCTATTAATATCATGGAGAATATGGTCCCGGATGAGACAATAGCAACTGTAAGCATTATTGGAACTTTCATTATAAATACCAAGTTCATATGCTATTTATACAGGTAATCGTCACTTGCTTTCAATCCTTCGACCTGGAAAATATCTTAAGATATTGCTTCAATGTCTCGGGTGATAAGAGTCAAATGAGAGTATAAATAGTTATGAAGTATCAGTTTTACATGAGTTATCTGATAACAAAATCCATAAAGATGTAATAATGGGAACACTAGCCAACGCAAGTCGTAAGTTGGTCGTCAAATGAGCTGGATCGGAGGGTACTTGTATTAGGATTGTCAGTTATGTAAATAACCTGGAGTATAAATGAATTTTCCGTTTTTACCGATAAGAATGGTTTCATAAGCATCACTTACAATTGGGGTTGTATTTCTTTTTTTATATGCTTTTTTGCAGTTATGATGATATATTCTTGTTACTACTATAGTAACTTCATCTATTGGGGTTGAGGTTATAATCAATTTTTCAAATGATAAAGTTGATTGAGGACTGTGGTTATTGTATGAAATTTAGCCTACTGTAAAATGAGGAGATCTGAAGTTTTGCAGGGCTTGTTTTATTACAGATAGTTTTCTTTTAATTAAGTTAAGGTTAAGTTTGCTACAATTGAGTCTTCTATTCCCACTTTCCAGATAAAATCAAATGCCCCGGATTTGTCTTATTATGCGATTGCCTCACCACAACTGAACGGAAAAAACGTGTTCGCGATGGATGAGTCAACAGGTGCTATCACACAGTTACAGGCTGTTGACAGAGAGACGCAAGACAAATTTAATATGACGGCCTATGCTTATAATGCTGCAGGAAAAAGGGTTTGTTCAACTTATTTATATTTTGTATTGTTATTTATCTACTTTTTGAGTTGTCTCATTTCACCTACCAGAAAAAGATTTGATTGAATTCTATATGGCGTTGTAGAAAACAGTCAAAATTTTTGTTAGTAGAAAATCATCAAATTTATGTATGGCCTAGGAATTGTAATTCTACTGTAGTATTGACTTTATTACTATGAAGTTTTCCACAATTTCAAGAGTTTATACTTGCATCATGGATTTTAACTCAGTAATAAGGTTATCAATGATGATTAGCCTAGTTCAAACTACAATTTATGAATTTTTACTCAAGGTTGAAGAACCGGTTGATCTGGTAATCAATGTATTTGATGCAAATGACAACGTGCCAGTGTTTGATGAAGATTCCCTTGTGGGAAACGTTCCAGAGAACCATGCAATATGTGAGTTCAAATAATTGTTCGTGTGTGATTCCGAAATCACATTTATGTAGATGTCATTGGTAGTTGGTATACAATTAGCCTCTGCACTGCTGACTAGGGATTATCAGTTATTCATATTTTGTGCACAGTACATTGTAGGCTTCTCACTGCATCAGTTTTACTTGTAAAACGCTATATTTGATTCAAGTACAATTTGACCTCTTAGTTTTTGTGCTGTAACCACCGTATGCATTAACCTGTGCGCAACTGTTTTATGTTTGCAATTTCGTCTTTTTATCGAAGTGAAAAGAGTTGTCTCTTCGAAAGAAGTGTCGCGTTCCTCAGGCAGTTGATTGTTAATTAAGATTCATGTGCTAAATACGAATTTTTTCCAGCTCCGACCAGTAACTTCTTCATGACTGTCACCTCGACGGATCAGGACAAGGGATCGAATGCTGAAGTTAAGTACTGGATCGTTGACAACAGTGAAAGTCCCAAGAAGACCCCACCAAGATTTTCCATAGATGACGTAGGACATGTTTACGTCAACAGCGCACTAGATTACGAAACCGACAACCTTGTTACTTTTCAAGTTGTTGCCAAGGATACTCCGAAATTAGCATGTATGTATAACATACAGTTAGAACAACATCGGTCAATATAATTTGCTATATGTATCGACAGATATATAAGAATGGTGCAAGTTTACCGACATTGAGACTGAAAATATTTTTAGGCCGTATATTATACTATTTGGTCAAACTTGATACAGTGGATCCTCCTAGTACGAGTTTAATTCGTGCTCGTATAACGATTCACTCGTATTACAAAACGCGTTTTCCCATTGAAATTAATGGAAAACTAATTACCCCCCCCCCCCCCCCAAAAACCACGCAAAATGCCTTTGTTAAGGTATTTATAAACAGAAACGTACAGTTATAATTAAAATAACAATACATATGTGTACATGTAATAAAAACATAAGAAATTATACAAGAAATGATGGTGCAGATCGCCGATCGCCACTACGAAATAAACACGTAAATCAAGCGAGTGCAGACTGGGCTTGGTGAGTAAAGCGCGGTTAATTGAATCAGCTATAGCTATCGATAAACTAAACGCTATTTAATTACTCTCTTTACCTTGCCATTGTGTATGACGATCGCTGGTACTGTGAATCTGTACTCGTCGTATGAAACAAAAATATTCACAAATGGCGGCTCATATAGCGAGTTTCTCGCCTTATAAGTCGCTCGTACTATGAGGATCCACTGTATTGGGTTATTTTATTATAAACAAAGCACACCTAGTAACTTTTTATTAGGTCATAGATTGAATGTAAAACCAGCTTCTCTATCATTGTCATCGAATTATCGTATTCATTGCCGCTCTTCGCTAACTTGATGCACTTCAACGATGGCATTTTTGAGATGCTAGCTAAAAGTTCAATTCCTATATTGCTAAAAACTTTAATACCTAAAAAATTGTTTCACCCCTTTTTTACAAAATTTTTTTTTCACTTTAAGCTGGGAACCAGGTTACGGCAACTGTGACCGTTCACATAGAAGATTCAAACGATCATGCCCCCATAATGGATGCCACTCCCCCACGTACGCTTTCAGAACTGTCTCCTCTCAATACCCCTCTGTATACTGTGTTTGCTACTGATGTGGATGAAGGAGTAAATAAAATGGTATTGAAAAAAATTACTAATTATCTATTGTTCACTGCTAATGGAAGTCATGTGGTTAATTAAGTTTTCTTCAAGGATAACCTTTTTCAAGATGTCTCGAACATGTGTGATGAATTATAGCAGAAAGCTATCTTACATCCCCAATGCAATGTATTTTTACACAGAAGGTCGAATTTCCCCTTGACATTATAAACTAATGGATTTGCCTACCGACCGCCTGTAGTGCTTTGATGAAATCCAAATTAGAGGCAACCTGCAATTCTTCTGCTAAATGTCAATTTGCTAGGCTCTATAAGATTATTGAAAAAAGTATCTGCTTTCAAGTGAATGCAAAAAAAGTTTCGTTATATCCTGCCTTCTATTGTGGACTAGATAGAATCAGTCACACTTTGACAATGTTACCAAATACAGCAACATGTTGTGTAAAATAAATACAGGGAGACATGACATCCTTGCGTGATAACATAAAATTAAGGTCGATTCTAATGTCTAATTGTTCGCTTACTGGAGTACTTAATGTTGGCTTAGCATTAGCAAAGTGTGAAATTCTTATAGGTTTACTTCTACTTTGATAACGGCAACACCGGAGGAAAATTTGAAATCAATTCGTTCCCATCTGACACCGAATCCAAAAGCAGGGGAGAGATCATATTGGTTAAACCCCTGGATTTTGAATCTGGAATAATCTCTTACGATTTAGTGATCGTAGCTTACAACAAAGATGCTGACAATGCTGATTCCGCTATATATAGGGTAAGTATTACATAAATTACCTTGGTTAAGTCAGTATATCAATAATATATATATATATTACAATATCAATCACAGTCAACAACGACTGTAAACATTAAAGTGTCGGACGCGAACGAGCCGCCCATTTTTGCCAATGTGCCCTACGTAGCGACATTGTCCGAGGCGACGCCGCCCACCACACCGCTAGATATTCAAATTGCTGCAAATGATCCGGATTTCAATGGAAATCAGACTGTTAGGTGAGCAGATTTTTTGTCTTAAACATTTTTGATTATCTTTTAATTCTTCCTCTTCTAATTGAATGTTGACTTCGTAGTTTCTCCATCGCAACAGACCCAGAGTTCTGGTTTACCATCGACCCAGTGACAGGACAACTCAAAACCAACAGCTTACTCGACAGGGAATCACCAAATGTAGTCGATAGCACTTACACCTTGACGATTCGCGCAACGGATAACTGTGAGTTGGTTGTTATGTGTTTTCGTCGGTCATTACTGTATACCTTTTCAATTCATCTCCGGCATTGTTGTATATTAAAGTACCCAACGAGGGATTCAATATACTGCTGTCTCACACAACAACATGGGAGCTAATATTTATCAGATCTATTTGTGTATAATGGGTAGTGAAATACTGAGAAAAAAATCTCGTGTACACTACTTTGTCTGTGAGACATGCAGATAGAAAGGAGGGTGAAATATTCGTTATTTTACATCTATTTTCATATTTAAACCTTTGCCTTAATTGAAAAGGAAACTATTCATAACAATATATTCAATCAATTCTTCATTATTATCCAACAGCGCAGTCATATATTGTATAAACCAAACATTTATTTTTATCTTGTTCGTTTCTCCAAATATGATGCAAATCTACAGTACTGTTATTTGGCAACCCTCACATCACTCAGGGTGGTGGATAATATATATATATAGCCTACAGTGTTCAGAATGCTAATTGTTGCCGACCGATGACCTGTATAGACCTAGTATACATAATTATGCTGCATACTGCTATGATAACTAAATGAATAAGAATAAGGTTATACTTGGTAACTAAAAACAAATAACTTAATATTGATTTTATTTATTCATTAGATCCTGGAAATAAGGCCAGTGCCGACTACGATGTGCAAATATTCATCACTGACGTTAATGATAATTCGCCAGTCATCACTATCCCTGGGTTAGACAGTGACGGTGCTGTGAAAATATGCGAAAAACCGCTTAATCGAACCGTTACGATTATCCACGCAGAGGACCCAGACACCACTCAGAACGGACCTCCTTTCGTTTTTGCTTTCGGCAGCGAGGTCGACTCAACTAAATGGGCGTTTGAGAAAGGTATGCAATATATAAGAAACTTGGTCTAGATCTTCCTTGGTTTACGTTCAGAGCTTATATGTTCACTGTTCGATTCCAGTATCTGCGAAGAGTCAGATGGTTGTAACATTTGTCAAAGATTTTGATCTAAGTTCGAATCCCTCAGAGTATTATCTGCTGTACACAGTCTCTGACTCTGGATCTCCAATACAAATCACAACAGCAACCATGACAGTTTCAATATGCCAGTAAGTTTTTTAATGTGTAATATTAATTACTAGCAGTAGATATCCATAATCTGTTGTGACTGAATGGTACATGTATGCAAGATTTCGACCACAGAGGTAATCTCATTCTAGATCAGGATTCTTCAGACTTTTTAGTATGGAGGCCATGCTTTGCAATGGGTCAGCATTCCCTTTTTGCGGAACCAAACCATTTATTTTCTTTGTTTTATTCATAGATAGGCAGAGGCAGTTAGCACCGATTTTTGTTTTCTCTTTGCCTGCCATTCTGCCACTCAGTGAGCAGGCAAAATGTTTTGCGAAAAAAAATTATTGTTACCACTTCCTATGACTGTGATGATGTCTTCTTAGTCAAGGTTAATGTTGTACTGTAATGTAATATTGATTTCTGGACTCGAAGGACTATTGCTGTAATAATTAACTTGTAAGGTAAATAGCCAGTAAATGTCAATGTATAAGAGCAGTACAGTAGGAATAAGGCCCCTAATTAGCATGACTATTGCTTCAATAGGTTTAGTTCTTTAATTATATTCCAAAGAAGTACTTCTGTATGTAAACCTTAGCAATTTCAGCGGATAGGTGTTCCTCTAGCCCTAGTTATTTTAATAGGCTAAAACTTTGGCGAATCAAAACAGGTGTTCAGAGGATAGTCAACAATGTACGGAAGGATACGTTGCTCCAGGAGGACTCACTATACCGATTGTAATCGCGATTGTTGCCTTCCTGTTGCTTGTCCTTAGTGAGTCGTTTAAAAAAGTCGCATCCGTTTGGAATGGTGCAAGTAACACAAAATAACCTCTGCATATCTTCTATCTAACTTAGTTCTGTGATTGAGGTTTATCGAGTGAACTCTAGACTGTCAGCAGTCTCTTTGCTCACACTAGATATTGATTTCATGTGTTAGATATAGTTTTACAATACTCTTTTGACAATTCTTGAAAGTTTGCACTTTTTTTTCGGACTCGAATGATGCTTTGTACTGGAACTCCGGTTTCAAGACTTTAATCCTACTCGGTTCTCAATTGTGCTTGTATGGGGCCTTGATATTACAGAGCCATTACCCTAACTAGGCATCCAGTTAAAAATATGTATAGGTGGGAAACCATAACCCTAACTCCTATTTTCATGTGAAGTTTTGAAAGAATTTATTCAATCACAATTGATATCCTATCACGTAATGCATTGCATGCAACTCTCAACAGGTGTCCCCTGATGGAATTTTATTGTGTCTTGTTCCATTAGAAGTAGAAAATCTCCATTGAAAAATCATCAATATGTAAAACACTGTTCAAATTTGCCCGTCTGGACACTGCCTTATCACTATACTCTCCTTCACTTGATAGTCGTAGACTTGTAGTACTTGATATATGCACAACTAAATTCTACTGATATTTTGCGACCCTGAGGCTTCTACATCATGTGCGCCATTTGCCCTAGAAAATGTACAAGTATCTGAGAGGGCAATCATGGGATTGATTGAAACAATACACTTAGTAGTAAGGGACCAGTGCAGTTCTTTACTTCTGTTGGACCACCGACTATTATCTGCTCAAGTCTATTTACTGGTGTGATACTAACAACCTTCTTGAGCTCTATTTTTTCCTCTTCAGGTGTGATGATTCTGGTATTGTTAACTGCTCTGCTGGTATTGTGGGTGCCGGTGGTTTTCCTTTGGCAGTTGTCATTGCCATTATAGTATTATTCCTGATCGTGATAAGTAAGTGCATGTTTAGTTCACTTAGAAAACTTTTTTGATTGTTCTTGCATGTCTATTAATAACTCGAATTAACCTTTCATTTTTATGTTCTTTGTTGATTATTTACTAATCATTTATCTGCCTGGTCACAGTTCTGGTCCTGTCCGTGATCGCGTACAGGCGTAATCGAAGTGTGGACAAGTTGAAGGAACCAATCTTGTACGATGAGGATGATGTTCGTGAAAACATTCAGGTTTATCATGATGAGGGAGGCGGAGAAGAAGACCAAGTACGTAGATTGTGGAAAGGATTTGAATCAGATTTTTCGTAATGTAATGTAATGTAATCCCCCTTGTCAGAAGAGATTGATTGTGTTTTCTGAAATTCATTATTAGATAATGGCCTATAAAACTACGGAGGAGGTTGGTTGATTTAGTAGTTCATTCTCCTGCTAACTTACTATATTAGAAAAAGCTTGATCTCTTGAACTTCATGGCATTAACTCGGTAGACTAAACATAAATCTGTAATTTTTTATTTATTTTCCAGGAAGCTTATGACTTGAGCACTCTACGTCGTCCACTCATGGATCCAAACGAACCTATCCGTGTTGACGAAAAACCTCTCAAGGCGCAGCCACAGTCCAGGATGCCACCAGGAGTCTCTGATGACATCGGCGATTACATTGGAGATGTAAGAGAATTAATGGAAATATATTGAATTTTTCTTCGTGAATATATATTTTAATTGAATTTATTATAATAACCACTACTACAAATGTTTACTGAAAATCATTTTATCAATCTGTAGGCAAAAGATCAAGCGGATAGTGACCCCAGTGCCCCACCGTTTGACTCTCTCCTGGTCTTCGACTATGAAGGAGCGGGCTCTGATGCTGGTTCGCTATCCTCCATCAACACAGCCACGACTGATGGCTCCGTGGATTACGACTATCTCAACAACTGGGGACCTCGGTTCAAACGATTGGCAGACATGTATAATGATGGATCGGAATCGGAATAACCACATCAACTAAGTTTAGAACTTTTTTTTAGAGCCAGACTGAAGTTTTTACAGTACTTCTTCAGCTCACATTATCATTATTACGATACATATATTATTCCGTGAGATACTGCATTCATTTTAGTCATATTTTATAACTTTGGTACACCCAGCATTATGATCTATACTTGTATTTGCACCTTCTCACAAATGCATGGAAAATTTTGGAAATTTTGAAACATTTCGATTTAGCAAGTTTAAGAATGGAGAGGGTACTTATGGTTTTGGAAGAATTCCTTCGATCGATTTTGATTATTATTCCTATTTACGGATATCAAACTGCTAGTAGTAAAATTGTCATGTCGGATGCTCTCCTACGGCTACGGCTTGTTCTCTATCGAATGATTTCCCAAGCTCAATAGTCACTGAGTAACGTCACAATTGTCAAAAGTCTCCCTCTGCTTTATATAATGTAATTGTTGTTACGGATGCTTATTGGCTGAAGCACTCAATTTGTTTTGGCACAATAAAATAAATATCGGTATGTAAAGGCATCGCTCCATTATTGTGAACATTATACATTTCATGCGATACAGTCGTTACATAAATCTAGCGATTCCTCTGTTACATCTCGAACTATGCCTTTTTGCATATGTGGTAAACCTGTTTTGAGTAGAGCTGTTGCTACTTTCCATCGTTCATTCCAAACACTGTTTTTGACGGTGTGTAAACTTTTTAACTAGTTGCATAATTCATAATTCAGTAATCATGTCTATGCTTTTTAGGTATAAAATTGCTTTTACCTGACTTTTGTGTTTGTTTTGAGGCTGGATGAGTCCTCCCTTGCTTTTGTTATCTGCGTGTGATCTGTTCCAAGACATGAAAGGAGCACCACGTTAGTACCATCCACATGTCACCTCATTTTCTCTGTCAACCTGATTTCAATTGTACATGTATTCATTGTGGGCCAAACATGAATGACAGCAAAGCAAGGGATGTTTTTCAAGTCGCCTCACCATCTATTGATTAGATGTCGCTAAACTTTGATCAAATTTTTGATGAAACAGAAACATGCTTTTTATACTTACACTGTAATTTGGTCAGTTTCATTTTGGTTGTATTTTAACAGGAGGAAGCAAATGAAAGAATTTATAATATTCTGTTTTTTAATGATAACATTTAGGCAGTTCTACTTAGGAAAGTGAAAAGAAGAGTCTGCTGATGTATATCTTTACAAAATATATACTTTGTAGCCGGGCCATCACCACTTTTGAATCTACATTTACAAGATCGAGGATTATGTGGTTATGCCAATCCTCACCTGAATGGGGAAATTAGTGGAATTCCAAGTTCCTCTCAATAGCTTTGTCGCCCGGCCATGTTTTTAAAATGTCTATTGAATTAATGAGAACAATGTAATAGGGTTAAAACATGATAGATTAGCAATGAAGGCACTTTTATTCGTGCTCTCTCGCCCCCCCATGTCTAATTTACTTGGTTGCCGACCTTCGACATTTACGATAAAGGTTAAAGGTTGGCAGATGGTGATGATGCACCACTGAGTTTGCTTTATGGATTCATCTAGTATAGAGAAAACATTTCGCTTTTGAGTTTCAATACTACAGTACTCTTTTAGGGAATATATCCAATAAGTGACGTAAAATGGGTATTCTAGAAAAAATATCGGAAATTGAGAAGGAAATACAGAGGACGCAGAAAAATAAAGGTAAGTCTCGTTTTCCTGGCTAATACAACAGAAGACCTCGATTTTGTGTTAAAAAATCAACTTTCAATTTCTAGCAACTGAATACCATCTCGGTTTACTCAAAGCAAAACTTGCAAGGTACAGAGCTCAGCTCCTTGAAGGTCCTAAAGGATCTACCCAGAAAGGCGAAGGATTCGATGTAATGAAATCTGGGGATGCGAGAGTAGCTTTGATTGGATTTCCTTCTGTGGGAAAGGTTAGCTGGTATCAAATAATCAAAATGTATTTTAGGACAGATGTGCTTGTTTTAATAATTATCAGCTATCTTTGTTTCAAGTCAACTCTGCTTTCTACATTGACTCACACGCACAGTGAACAAGCTTCCTATGAATTTACGACACTGACTTGCATTCCAGGGGTGATTCAGGTATAATAAATATTGGTAATATTCTATGTTGTGTATTTCTTGCTCATTTGGATCTCGCTGGTCAGCAAGTGAGATCACATCATATATCAGGTGAAAAAGTGGTCGTGGATTCGTTGCACAAAAACTTTGACTGATGATGATAAGAATGAGGCTCCATCACCTCCTCTATACGACAACTGGGGATATCTATATCAACCTGCATATTTGGTTTGGGATTAGTTACAAAAACATAAGTAAAGCGTAACCTTGCGGTCTTATGACTTGAGTAAATGTATGACTGTATAGTATAATAGATGATCTAGTAAAATAAGTGAGACGACGCATCAGCTCAAACCTCCACAGTCAGTTTGCTGACCGGTCATTCTGACTTAGAGCAGATAACGATTTAGCAATGGTGTACTGCAATGTGTAAATTCTTCTGACTTTGTGTAAAGTCAGGCTACTGATAGTACCCAGTTTCCTAATGTATTTAATTCTAAACTCCTCTCGTGTGTGTGCTAAGGGACTAGAAGCATTAAGCCTGAATTTTACGATATTTATATTCTTACAGTATAATGGAGCAAATATTCAACTTCTCGATCTCCCTGGGATCATTGAGGGAGCTGCTTCTGGGAAAGGCAGAGGCAGACAAGTAATTGCAGTTGGTAGAACAGCTGATCTCATCATTATGATGCTGGATGCAGGGAAAGGAGAAGTACAAAGGTATAGGTCCATAGAGATGAGGGGTGATAAAATTCAAGGAGAAAGAACCCAATGGGGTGTTCGAAATCCTGAAAAATATTACAAACCTGAACAATCTATCCATGAATACACATGGCATGTTATATCATATAGTTATGATGTTTAGGTTGTTTTTTAGTGTAGTGTTTTCTTTACTGCTTTTCAATCAGAAAAAGGTTAAATATAATGTACTAAAACACACAATAAATACTGTTCAATACATACATATCAACTTGACTCAAAAACACTTTTCAAACCACAGTTTTTTGTATCTTGTTTGCAGAAAACTTTTAACTCTGGAGTTGGAAGCAGTTGGCATAAGGTTAAACAAGAAGATTCCTAATATCTATTTTAAACAAAAGAAAGGAGGCGGACTTTCTTTCAATTCAACATGCACTCTGACGAAAATAAGTGAAAGATTGGTTCAACTAATTCTTCATGAATACAGTATGAATTTTCACAGTTCTCTCATTTTCCTGTGTGTTTTATTAAAAGTTTCAATTTGCAGTATAGTTAAAACATTTCTACAGAAATATTTAATGCTGAAGTTCTGTTTCGCGATGATTACGGACCTGACGAATTCATAGATGTTGTGGTTGGAAACAGAAAATACATGGCATGCCTTTATGTTTATAACAAGATTGACCAAATATCATTGGAAGAGGTGGATAGGATTGCCCGTCAGCCACATAGTGTCGTGATAAGGTTACTGTTTGAAGATGTTGTTCTTCTTAATTTATGAGATTGTTGGACAATCTTGAGGAATTATTAACTCGCGATTGAATTTTTATGTTTTATCAGAATATCATTTTTATTGTGATGTTTTTTAACATTATTATAAGTTTATCATAGAACCCAATTTATCTCTGAAACCCAGATGCAGATAAATTTTTCCTACTACTGAAATAACCAGTGCTTATTGCTATGTATAGTCAGTGTAAGAAGGGGCTCTAAGCAGCCCTATGACCTATTCTGTTTTTACATGCGTATAGGAAACGAAATTAAATGTACTTTGATCCTATGGCATGATCTAGAATATATAATATTAGAAAGAATATTTTTTTAATTTAATTTTTGATGACCTTCTCAGTCACTTATAGGTAATATTAATTAATATACTTCCGTCCTTGGGTGATCGTAATAAACAAATACTATTGTATTTTTCTTTATTTTTAATTAGTTATTGTGTGTGACTGTTGAGCATTTGTGTTGACTTTTTTTTACCAAAACCTCTTTTGGCTTTTTCAGTTGTAACATGAAACTAAATCTCGATTATCTTTTGGAAAAACTTTGGGAATATCTCTCATTGATAACGGTTTATACAAAAAAGCCCGGAAGCAAACCTGATTTCGAGGATGGTCTCATATTGCGAGCGAACAGCACAGTAGAACATGCAGTAAGTACTGAAATTTATATATTTAGTTATATGTTATGATAAAGAATGAACAGTACTGTATAAGTTATATGCTCAAATTCTTATCTACAAAGTATATTTTTAGTGTCACGCAGTACATCGTACTCTAGTCGCAAATTTCAAAAATGCGCTGGTCTGGGTAAGTTTGAACCGATTTCCATTATTGATACATATGCTACTTCAAGACTATTTCACTCACAAATTATTCTTTATGTTTATATTTTTTTTTAGGGCCACAGTGCCAAATATAATGCTCACCTCGTCGGTTTGAATCATAAACTATGTCACGAGGATGTTTTACAAATTGTAAAAAAATGAATAGCGTTCTGGTGTGTGGTTGTGAGTGACAATGAATAGGAAATGCTTACTTCATCTTTTATCTCTCATCTTTTCCATATCATTGTTGAAAAAATATAGTATTTCTTGTGAAATACAGAATCAAGTCATACTGATATCAGTTATGTTCAACTTGCAAAGAAAATTGCAGTGCAATAGATGATGTCGTCTCATTTTGACCCATTTTTTGACTACCTGCTCTCTCGGCAATGATCACAGTACACGTGATCTGTGCTGTGCTTCTGTGCTTACGCTCAAGTTAAAATAACGTAATGACATATTTAAATGTGGCGTGTAAGCCTACTGATTAGGTATCTTGGTTTAGTCGCCCACCATTAAGTGCCGGCGTAGGAATTTTTCCAAATTTTAAATTGAATCGCCTCGGATAAAAAAATACGTAACTATGAAAAAGAACATTCATGAATATTTCGTCCTGTGCAGATGAAGTAATTTAGCGAAACCAATGAAAGAAGTCCTTCAACAAATGTTTATATTTTGAACGCATCATTTTGAAGGTGATCTTTCGGAATCACCAGTTAAACAACTTCATGTCCCTAAGGGCAAAAAAAAATAACCGTCTGAGAACTTAGCCTATTTTACTGCACTGTTTCCGATTTCATTGTAGGCAGACAACATCGTGTTATTCGGCCAGTCGCTAAGGGACAAAAAAATTAAATACTGTTAGAAATCGTTCAGATTTCTTGTTAATCTTACAGAATATTTTACTATTAAAATTATATTGCTTTCATATCTATTTGGTAGACTATTTCTCCTAATATTTAAATGCAGACGTCAATGTTGTTCGTTGCTTGTGGACTCGCCGTTTTACTGCTTGCTTCTCCACTCAATGCAGGTAATTGCATAATTCATATTCACATCATAATAATAAACTATAGCTATTTTTTATTTACAAACGAGACCCCAAATGTCATATACTTGATTTTTTTAATCACGCTATGTTATCTCTTTATTCGGGTCTCGATCATCCGATATTCTAGTTAATCCTACTCTAACGAAAATTGTTTGGACTAACAACTGTGTTCCATACAACTATAAATAATCCGAAATTATGTATGTACTGTATAGCTTCAAAGCGTAATATGGCAAATTAATCATAAAAAAAAATTATATTTAATTATATCTGTTTATATAGAATGAATGGAGAATCTATATAAAATGAATGCTGTGAAATACTACGTTGTTACTCGAGTTTATGGTAAAATCGTTTATTCATTTTTGTGGCTGGGTAACTTGAATAGGATTGTTTATGCCATGTTTCTCTCAGACGTGATGTTTGTAAGAATACTTGGTATGAAAGTCCGTTTTCGACAAAATTTGCCTTGAAGGGGTATGGTAAAATTGATTTTACATAATATTTCAAAATACGACGAGGTGAACGGAGGGCTGTGGTAAAATCGTTTCTACAGAATATTTCAAAATACGACGACGTGAAGGAGAACAGTCACTAACACTGGAAATAAAAATTTCAGAAAGCAGCGGAGAGATTAAACTTCCATCCGACTGTGAAGATGATTGCGAATACAGGGCTAAATGGATGCATTTGGGTGGTGAGAACGATGAAGTCGAATTCTCACTGGAGGCAAAAGTGGTAGATTCTGACAAATGGGTTGGAATTGCTTTTTCCAACGACTTACATATGGTGAAAAGTAGATTATATTATTGTATTATACTAACTTGCATACATATATATATATATATATATATGCATACACTTTGTGATGTTATTTTTGGTATGTTAGGCGTCCTTTTGCCGTACGCGCGCTGCGTGTATTGCAACGGCTAAGTTGCTATTAATCAAAATTATTTGTGCAAATCTACAGGACAATTCAGATGCAGTTGTTGGATGGCATAGCGATAATAGCGACGGGATAAAGGACCTATGGTTGAAGTCAAAAAGTTTCAGCGGAGTCGTTACTGATGCTAATTCAAATGTCAAATTGGTATCCTCGTCTTACAAACATGGCAAAGTATACGTTAAGTTTTTGAGAAAGAGAGACACGAAGGTGAAACTAGAGTAGTGACATGGCGAAATTTCTGTTGTTATCAAGAATGCTATTTGTAAAACATGCCAAGGGCGTCCTTGTAATTTGATTTCCATCAGTTACAGAAAAATACTCAATGTTTTATTCAGGACATTAATGAAGACATATCTCTTACTAAATGCGTATATTTTCTCCATGCTTGGGGAGGAGAAGTTATGAAAAACGGCCTCATATCTCCTCACGTGTATAAAGATGTTACTAGGAAGAAAATATGCATCAGTAAGTACAAAAGCGATGAATTTGTTTTGTAGACTGTGTGACTTTGTGATAATTTTAATATTATATATATTAATATATGCTTTTACAGCTCCAGGTACACCAACTGTCCCACCAACAACACAAATGACTTCAGCTACCTCAGATTCGACAGGTACAATGTCAGAATGAAATCTTACAATTTTAAGACAAGTGTGACACACTAACCAATGAGTTTGGTTAAATCATTGGCTCCAATTATTGAATTCTATACGGTAACAATAGGATCGTACGAATATCCGTCTGGATGTGTTGAAAAAGGAAAATGCACATATCAAGCAAAGTGGAAGTATAATGCCATGAGCGACACTGTTGAATTCACAATCCGAGCCAAAGTCGGATATGGTGTATGGGCAGGGATTGCTTTCTCACGAGATAGAAAAATGGTAGTATTGATTGTTTTCAATCAAACTGATTCTAAGATTAAATAATTGATATTATACTCTCTGATACGTTCAGCCAAATTCAGATGCAGTTGTTGGTTGGGTTTCACGAAGCCAGGGAACCATGTTAACAGATCGCTGGCTCGCATCTACCAATCGTGATGGAGTTGGAGTCGATGAGGAGAACAATGTCAAACTTCTGACTTCGTCACGTGTTGATGGAATCTCTGAATTTATCTTTTCAAGGAAAAGGGACACTGGGGTATTCACAATATTTGCCTGTGAAAGTGATACGCCAGCCAGAATATTTAACAAAATTAACAAATTAACTATATTTTCTAAAGGATGAACTACATGATATACCACTGACTGAATGTGTCTATTTCCTTTATGCCTGGGGTGGACGCAGTTACCGAAGGGATGATATCACGTCACATAGGAATAAGCAAGCAAGCGAGAAAAAGATCTGCATTGGTATTTGAATGTCAAGTTGTGTTGTAGCTGTTTATTGCTCAATTTTGATGCGAGTTTCTTGAAATAGGAAAAGAAGAACATCCAGCACCTAGTACACCAGACAGTGGTGTGAAACCTGGTCTGCAGTCCCATGGTTAGTAATGTCGCTGGCTTAAAATACCTGAAGCTTTGGCTGCTAAATATGGAAATTTAGGGGAGAGATTGGGAACTTGCACTGGGTGGATGAAATAGGCTACGTGATGAAACATATATTACAATTTAGATGACAGATTGGATTTGCTTCCGGTAGGTTGCCGATGATCTCAAATTAATCAATCAAGCAAATTTCTATCATACACGATCGTGTTTCAAAAATTTAAACTTAAACAATTAAAATTAAGAGGATGATGGGGGAATTTCTTCCGTCTCAAATTATTATATTTCCCCTTCAGGCCTATTCCAATCTCCAAGTGGTTGCAGCAGTGAACTTAATTGTGAATATACGGCCAAATGGCAATACGACGAAGAGAGCGACACAATAAAATTCTATATCTCTGCTAAATTAGATCGTGGACGATGGGCTGCGATAGCTTTTTCACCTGATGGGAAAATGGTGATCAATTTTGTTAATATTTTGTACATTATTATTATTTTTAATGCTAGAAGAAGATGTTCATCTCTTGAAGATTTTTCCTTTAATCTTAAAAATGAAGACTGGACTGTGTTACGAATTCTCTCTGGTAGAATTCATTGTGAAGCCATTTGAGAGGAGTTGCCAACTTTATGCATTCTATGCAGGGTGAATTTTTTCACGCAGGAATTTATATGAGCCATATAACTCCCAAATCAATTCTTGTAAAATATGCTGATGTAGATTTTCATGATATTATTTTAATTAGGTAGCAATGCATCATAGTTTAATCACCTCTCAATTGGAGTGTATAGCAATGAAACTAGTTTCTTACATATATACATGGAATCCTCGCAAGCAATAATTCCTGAAATACAAATTTTAAGGTAAATTCCGATGCTATAGTCGGTTGGATCGGCTGGGACAGCATAGCGGTGCTGAAGGATTTATATTTGATAAAAAAAGGCTTTGATGGAGCGACGACTGACATCAAAAATGATGTAAAACTTCTCAAGGCCGAAATCATTGATGGAAGGCTAACGCTTGAATTCTCGAGAAAACTTGACACTGGAGTAAGTTATTCTGAAATATGAAGCCACTTGCTGAAGCAAGTTTTCGTCAGTTCAAACTCTTTCTCACTACTCAGGATACTGCCGGTGACGTATCGTTGAACAACTGCGTTTATTTCCTCTACGCTTGGGGAGGAAGCGCGTTTCCAAATGGAGCTATCACAGGGCATAGCAAATATGATCTGAGTCCTGATAAGATCTGCGTTGGTGAGAATTATAATTAGTCTAACAAACAGTCATTCTCTGTAAAATATTTTTCCATAGGGGGCGAGGGCAATATGATCAAAAAAGATGCTGAAGAAGATCATGAGCATGGTAAAGAAGAGGATGACAACGGTAGTGAAGATCATCATGATGAGCCTGGCGGAGAAGAAGATGACGATGATGATGATGAAGGTTACTGATACCAATAATTATAAAAAACTGAGCTGTAATAATAATATTTGATTTGATAACCCGACAATGACAGGAACTTTCCCAACTTCTTGACTTGAGTGAAAGTTATTTTTATATAATGTAATATTTTTCATGGAATCAGGTGAAGTCAAATATCCCCAAAACTGCCGTGGTAGCAAATGTGAATATAAGGCCGAATGGAAATATGATGATGCAAAGAAAGAAGTTATTTTTGAGATTAAAGCACGTGTTAAGGACGGTCGTTGGGTCGGCATTGCATTTTCCAAGGATAGAAAAATGGTAAACAACCTACTGAATAAAACTTACAATCCTTTTCAGTCACTACATTGATTTATATTGGGTATATAAGATCTCGTAGGAATAGGATATCTTTTATTTCAATTTACATTTCAAAGATATCAAATGTTTCTATTTAAATAGGTTAGAAACTGAAAAATAAAGATAATATTCTATTGATTCGTGAACTTTAACCCGAATATTATTTTTTACAGGATGAAGTATTGAGCATTATTTAACTTGTTGAAGACAGTTTCAAAATAAGAATATTCAAATTTGTTTGTCTCAGAGCAGTCTCAAATAAATATTGAACGACTGTTTGTTCTGATAAGACTAATGATTTCCCTCCCCGTACATAGGTCAAATCTGATGCCATTGTCGGTTGGATGAACGGTAACAAGCCGGTTTTAACTGATCGTTGGCTGACTGCAAAAAGTTATTATGGCGTTAAAGAGGATGTAATCAACAATGTGAAGTTGTTGAAGGCCTCACATAAAGATGGATTACTAAAATTGCGTTTCTCCAGAAAGCTAGATACTGGGGTATGTTATTGATAAAGTTTTCTTTACCTAACAATATTGCGGATTCGATTTTTCAAGAATCTTCTGTTTAAGGACTTGGAACAAGATATAGCTCTGACCCAGTGTGTTTACTTCATGTTTGCTTGGAATGGAATTGGATCGACTGGGAATTCAATTACCAAGCATCAAAAGCACGAGATCAGTTCAAAGAAAATATGCATAAGTATGAAAATGAGACTGTAGGTGGGGGCAGTAGAATTAGCTTGAAATTAGAATGAAACTGAAACTTTTTATATCAAATAAACAAGTTCAATTGCTAGAAAATTGGCGAAAGATAGATAAAAATAGGCGTCTCTAACTCTATTCTAGTTAAGATATTAAACATTTCCACCACCAACTACAATATCTACACGCGGATGTAGAAAACCAGCTTTGGAAGCTGGCCCATTTTAATACTTTTGCTTAACTTATGTGATGCAATTTTGAGCGTCATTTCGTTGGGCCCTTCAGGATTGTCAATACTTTTAAGACCATTGAAGGAAGCAGATTATATTTTCGTTTTTCTACTTATTTTCATTAATAGATTCCCTAGCTATCGCCATTCCTTTCAATTATTTTTACTTGTAGTTATTTGTCCCATGAATTTTTGTTTACTTTGTCATAGCATGCAAATTTTATGCTTCACTTTATTCGTATTATTTACTCAGTGTCTAAGAAGAACATGGAACCTGAAGTGGGTATACAGCCTGTTTCCACAACTACACCTGCAAAAGGTATACTTTTTATAATTTTTCATGAAATAGATTATCTCCAGATTCTTTTTTCCATGGATTCTATTCAACTGTGAACCTGACATACTTACCTAATATATTCAGCCATTGTGGGTGAATATAAATTCCCACGTGACTGCAGGGGTGCAGAATGTCAGTATACTGCGTCTTGGACCACACTGGTGGGTGGCAAAGTCGAATTTACAATCATGGCAAAAATTGGAGTTGAAAAATGGGCCGGTATTGCGTTTTCCACCAACCAACGAATGGTAATTTCATAACTTAACTCCAAAATTGTGTTTCGAGGAAGGAAATGTTATGTCAGTCAGCATATTGAAATCAACAGGTGAATTCTGATGCTGTAGTGGCATGGATGGATGGTGATTCTCAAACAGTTTTGACTGATAGATGGTTGTCGAAAAAGAGTGGTACAGGTGTGGCGAATGATAGAATTAACAATGTGAAATTGATCAAATCGTCACATGAAAACGGGATATTTACTTTCACATTCAGCAGAAAGCTCGATACTAAGGTAAATAGGATTAGTTTATTATTATTTAGAAAAAAAGTAACAAGCAAAAAACATGTCAGTATAGAAGAGTACTGTATCACCAATTGAAGGGTGCGCCATGGACATAAAAATTCTGTTAAAGCCTGACAAGCCGTCAGATTGTGAAAACAAAATAGGTGAAAGCATGTAAGGTGCATTATCACTGCACTAGCTTATTTACTACTTTTGTAATAGTTTCATATATTTCTCTCCCAACTTCTCAAATGACATAATTGTCCAGCAGCCCTAGGATTATGAAGTATCATTTTCCTATGATAAGATAAATTTCTATATACCGTGGATTTACATGCAGGGTAAGAAGGCTGCAATTTCAGACCCCGGATATTGAACTAACTTTATTATTATTTCTTTCTGGCATAAAAGGATAAATTCGATCTTGATCTGAATCAATGCGTCTATTTCTTGTATGCGTGGGATGGCCTTGCAGTTACTCGTGATCTCATAATGTATCATAGGAAGAGAGATTACAGCAAGGAAACGATTTGTCTTTTTTGATTTTGATAAAGACGGTCCAAATGCTTGTGTCAAAATACTACATTATTCAATGATATGTACAGTACTTGACAAAGATGTCTCTCAATTTGGAAATAAAATGGTACTGAATATATCTATATATCTATATTTCTATATTCTGTTAGTTTCTGATTTTAGTATTGTATTTCTCCTAAAAAATCTTTTGCGAATCCTTCATTCGCCTGATATGTACATTCTACACCACAGAACTACTGTCGGATATTGCAGATTGTTCCAGTGCAGTCATTCCACTTATGGCGATAACCTTTTAGGGCTATTCCCGTTTTCGGATGAGACACGGATTCATTGCGAGCGAAAAAAAATAGAGAAATAGATTCAGAGTAGCCCATTCTTCCAAACAAGAGACGGAATATTTTCTTTGCAACGCAGAGTTATGTTAAACACTGATGCAAATGTTTTTGCCAAAGCCTCGAACATAGAAAACTTATTTACTGCTTCAAAGCTTGTATACCCATATTAAATTGTCAAAGTACTGGTCCTCACGGAGAGACTTTGTCGTTTTAGGTATTTTTTTACACTGTGGTGTAAAGACACCAATTACTTCGACGAACTTAGCATTATCTCTACCCTCAAGCATTTTGTTCGCTACCATGCTCCGGTAATTCTGTGAACGGAACTGCTCAGAACCGATTAACGTTAACCAAAACAAATAGTGCACTTTGAAGTTGCAATGGTAATACCTACGTTGTTCCCTTGTTGTGATATATTATCATCATTCGGTTGGTTTTTGCAACAATAGATTTTTATTAAGTTATTATCCAGATTATATTAAATTATTGTGCAAACTTCTGTTAATCGTTGCACATCAATACACAACAAAGTGTATTTCAAATTTAGACTTTGTCAACAAAAGCATGAATTTTACCAACGACCTCTAGTTAACCGGCGCCGAACAGGCCCTTGGGACGGAAAAGAGAACTCGAGTTAACGGGAATTTCGTCCTAACCGACATGGACCTGAATGTTGAACAAATGTGGACACAGTGGACGACCCACAGAGTCGGCCCCGAAGTAATCATAATAGGCCACTTCCACTGTATTGTAACAGGGATTTCTCCGGGACCAATCCAATCAGTTGGAGCCAACCGGGATCCGACGTCAAGGTAACAAACGAGCTTTTACTGATGCCGTGTCTCTGAAGCGACTGTTCCATTCAATTGATTCACCATCTAAACTCAATTCGAGATATTTTAAACATAACTTGCAAATACTATACAGTTACATATTACTGCAAAACGATTAGGATTATAAGAAAAATAGTATATGTAAAGTAGGATAGAGATCCAAGCCTCAACCGGATGTAAGATATTTTTATATAAGTTTCCAAGTCTTTTATCTGAACAGCGCGGTGCAGCAGTTATTATGAAAATTTTGAATATTTTCCATACATTTCCTTACAATACTGCACATTATGTCCCACCATTGATTTGATGTAAACCCTCCTGCCATAAAATTGCTGGCACTACATGCTTTTATCTACTAGCAAAGAATTCCTTCCAATCGGTTAAAAGAAAAAGGGAATGAATCAGCAGAATTATTTTTAAAATTGAGCACAAAGGTGACAGGGTATCTTTGATATAAGAAGCACGTTTATGTCATACAAGATTCGAAAGGTGTCAAACACGGAGGTAATGAGTAGTATAGAGAAGTGCGCATGGAGTAAATAAGCGCAATTACAGAGAATGACTGGCCGTTATTTTATGTGTCAGACTAAGAACTGCTTTTAATGATTACTGCTGAGATAGGGAAATAGGTGCATTTATCCCTGAGGCCAAAAGTGAAAATAATAAAACAGCCTACCAACAAATAATCGACTGTCACTTCTACTTCTACTTTCTTAGCGTTTGATTCATTATCCCGTTACCGAGGGCGTAAACTGAAAGCCAAGGATATTGTTCAAATTATTGCATGTATGTAAAATATTTTGTATTGTGAAGTAGGGAAGCTGGCAACAATTGCTTGATGCGGTAGAAGTATTGGTGATACGAGAATTGATTCCGATATTTTGCAATGTGTATTTTCTGTCGAGATGCGAGTCGTGAAAAAAAAGTTTCATAATATATAGTAACTAATATATATTCACAACTGAATCCTGAATATGGCGTATAGTTGGTAGGCGTAATTTTTATTCAGCTGAGGAGAAGAGATTTTAATATAGACCCACAGAGGTTGGCTCCACAAGAACTTGAGATTTGAATTTATTTTACAAATGTTCGTGTGAAAATTGTCGTTTGGAAAGGTAGCCATCATGGTTTCAGTCAAGACAGATATTGCTGCAGCATGCAGTATAGAGGTGTTCTAAGTTTAATTTTATGCAGTAATAAAATTAAAAATAGCTATTAGAAATGCTTCTGCTCTGACTCAGAGAATCACGAATACTGGGTCATTCACCTTCCTTAGAAAGACTTCTAACACTTACCTAACTTAAACTCCGGGTTTACTTCCCTAAACTGACTTTTCGTACGTGACATTGCGTGACACCACCATTGCCCACTTACCCACCTATGTAAATGTAATAAGAAGGGTAAGATAATCATTTTAAGCTTTTCAAAACGAATGGAATGTTTCATTATATTTTTTCTCTCAATCAGCAGGATCTATATTCTTACTTTTTCAACCAAGAGTTCCTGTTCCTTTTTTAAAACCTTCCTAGTAGCAAAATGATGTTACTTTTGATGGTGGCAACGTTTCTTGTCAGCACTTCAGCGCAACTATTTTGTGAGTATAACATTTTATTCAACGAATTACTCATTGATATATGTATTTCCGGACAGAGTGATGAAAACCTATCTTCGTCCCGATTATAATCATAACTTTATTCTGTTTTGTTCTTATTTGTTTACCGAGCTCAGCGGTTCACGATGTACACAATGTATACATCACACAGATTTTATTTTCAATATTTTCGTTATTTTCATTCAAGGATTACTGCTTAAAATATTTCCGTTCATACTAGTAATGCCAGATAAATTGCCCAAGGTGCCAAGTTGCTTTTTACAGTATAGTAGTGTTATCAATCAGTACTTTGTTGGCTCTCGAGCTTATCCTTATAAAATCACGGTTAAGCAGCACTAAAATACTCAAATCCTTGCATGGATATTTGTGGTCAAGTAACAGCATCTTGTGTAACATCAACTCTCAATTTGAACGATGACTCAGTCCAACAGGGGGTAGTTTTAAAGATAATTAAAGCTCACGAGTGGTTTCAAACAGGCCAGAACAGAGGTGGCAGAGGGGCCACTCACCCACGATTTTGAAAATGCGAATCCCCCTCGGTAAAGGCAAAGGGGACCCTTCTGGCAAATGATATTAATATATTATAAAGTCTCAAGGGGATATCCTTTACCATACATCATCATATACACGACACGTACATGTATATAGCCATGTATGTATGTATTTAGAACTAATGACAAAAAATAATAAATGAGCTGTTTGGGATTGGATCTGCATTTCCATCCTGACTGTGGCCTATTATCAGCTCTGCACGGTTGAGATTTTAAATTACCGTTTTTACGGAACATAAGAATTTGATAACGCAAAACAATTTAATAATTTCGAAATACCGCCGGTACGACCTACACAGACCTACGATACTCTAAGTCTAAAGAGTCAAGTCTAAATCATCACACTAAATTTGGTTGGAATTGGTCCAACCGTTTGGTTTTCTGTAGCGGACAACCGTTGAGAGGGAGCATTACCGAGGTGTGCCCCGGAATCGGAGCCATTACCAAAGTTAGGATACCAAAGGTTACTACACCAAATATGGTTCGAATCGATCTTGCGTTTTTTATTATAGCAGACAAACAAATAAACTCTCACTTCTATATATCGGTTAGGTAATGCGTCATCGAGCAGAAATATTGTAAACGTGATCTCACTAAAGCTTTATCGGTATTTTTTGGTAAATAAATAAATACAAATCCGAACCTGTTTTCTAAACGTGATGTCTAGTATCTGATAATAAAAGCGGAGTATTGTATATAGACAGTGGTATTATATTTATGGTATTATCGACGCTTTCTATTTCAACATTTCGTTATTTAGCACCAACTGGAAGACATACATCGCCTCGTGGATGTACGAACAACTGTGACTATACTGCGGAATGGATCTATATGGAAGACGGCTCAGACATGATCGAATTTACCATATCTGCGAAAGTACCGCAGGGGTTTTGGGCTGGAATTGCGTTTTCACAGGATACTAATATGGTAGAAAATAATACCAATATATATAAATTTGTCTGGCTGCTAATGATTGGCTCATATCTATTGAACGTTTTACAGATTAATTCAGATGCTGTAGTTGGCTGGGTAAACTCTGATACACCAGTTCTCTCCGACAGATATTTGTCATCCAAGGCTTTACTTGGTGTTGCGGCTGACGATACTCCAAAAAATGTAAATTTGAAAAGTGGCTCCTACAAGGACGGAATGCTGATGTTCAAATTTACAAGAGATAGAACCACAACGGTTAGAGCTAATTACCTGGAATTGCGGTTGCTTAGTGGTCTTCTTCCGGATCAATTTACGATCTTGTATGTAATTACTAACGGATATCGTATTAGGAGACCATCTTTCCTTGACTCCAAGCTAAATTGGTCTAAAACTCGTACCAGACCGTTTGAAACCACAATTCATCGTTTTTGATTAGTGATCGTCCATTTTTCAGGATCCAAAAGACGAGTCACTCGATAAATGCCTTTATTTTCTCTATGCATGGGGTGGAATCGGTCTTCCAGGTTCACTTATAGGAAAACATTCGAAAGTTGACAGAAGCCAAAGTATGGTATGTGTAGGTAGGTGTTAACGAGCATTTCGTTTTTTTCATTCACGTATTTTAATTTCGTGATGTGTGCCGCTTTGCAAAATATAAGTTAGTATGGAATAAGTAAATCATCCTAAAATGTCGCCTTACGCCCCGAATATGTAGCTGACTTATTAGGACTTTCTTATACCCTGAATCTTGATCTAAAATCGAATAGGACGTGGTGCAAGACAGATAACAGGAGGTAGACAAACTGCCGAAGGGAAGGAAGGACAGATACCAGGACCTGTAGAGCCATCTTTGTTCGCCTGCTCTGAACCTCCAAATGTTCCGTTCACGAGTAACAGCGGGAGAGGAAGACAAATGTTCAACGTCGGCGAGACTGTCGAATACACTTGTGATGATGGGTACGAGACCAGAGATACGCTGCAGAAACTATGCGTTGGTGCTGGTATTTGGGGAGGAATTGACCCGAAATGTACACGTAAGTTGGCAATTGGCAATTAATTAAGCTCAAAACAAGACTAATTTATAGCGGATGGAATATTTTTTAAGTTTGAATGATGTGATGTTTAACGACTTCTCTTAAAACCGTATAACACTGTAAACATTCTATTTTCATTCTATACATGTTACCTAACTAAACACATATGTACCAGAACAGAGGTCACCTTGCTATACATAATAAAACTTATATGAAACTACCAAGAAATAGTAATAGGACTAGGCCCTATGGTACGGGCTACGTATGTTACTACTGTACTGTATTTTCCCTTCCCTCCAGCTATTGGTTCTGCCATACAAGTTCCAGATTTGCCAACGATTGGCAGTAGGGTATCTTGCATTGGTGTGCAGTGTCCTGCGAACAGTCAATGTCAGATAACAGCTGGACAAAGTGCATGCATTTGTGTAACAGGATTCCAGCCTACGCGGAATGGGTGCGCGCGTAAGTGTTTATAAATATAGTCTTCTATTCTACTTCTCTTTGTAGTTAAAATCATTTTCTTTCACAATTATTTTTGCTCGAATGAAACACGTATATGCTAAAGTACTGGGGATCTCAGTCATCTTGACCTTGTCATTACAATTATTAACGTAAGCAGGGACTCCAGACTTTTTAGTGTAAGGGCCACATAACATCGTTTTTTACACACATTTTGCGGCTCCGTGTCTATAATTTTGAGCCCTCTCACGCAGGCGGAAATCAATGTCAAAAATTAAAATGGTTTGGAGGTTTTCGTTATACTCGGTACAATGATAATTTTTTTTAATATAATTTTATTCAAATAAATAGCGCAAGTGATAAAAACACTACTGATACCTGAGACTGCAAGTATGTTTTTGAGTTGTCGTTCTCCTCCAACCATACCGTACACAACCAATTCTGGAGCAGGGAGGCAGCAGTTTTCAGTTGGAGCTGTTGTTATGTACCAATGTAATTTGGGATACACGCCGTCTGGAATCATGCAGAAGAGTTGTCAACCTGGAGGATCATGGACAAGCGCTAACCCTGTTTGTACAAGAGCAAGTGGTAAGTGGTATTAAATATATTTCTTTATAGGGTTTCTATGTAGGGGTCCGAGTATCTCACAAAAATATCCAACTGTCGTAGAAGAAAAAACAAATTACTGACCCTTGAACAAAACTGTAATGAACTTACTTATCAGGGTATTCTGTATTCCAATCGTAGGTCGAGTATGCATGGTTCAACTTTAAAAGTTTATTTTAATTTGGGTTCAAGGGTTAGTGATAGTGATGTTCCATGTTTGTTCTTTCGGAAATCTGAGTTATTTATGTCAATATTTGAATTTTTATTCATAGGTCCGGAGATATCGACATATCCATTTTCTTCTTCCTCAATCTGTGACACTGTTACGTGTCAGGAGAACTCGGACTGTGTTGACCAAGGCAGCTACGCCACTTGCATTTGTAGGCAAGGTTACGACTGGGCACCCAATGAAAAATGTGTTGGTTAGAATTTTTATTTTTATTAATTATTTTTTTAATTTATACCGGATCTGTTCAAAAATATTTTATGCTATCCCTTAACAAAACTGTATGATTTCAATACAGTTACAGGTACTGGAGTCGCATTGCCTATAGGAAATGTGTGTGCTGGTAATAATTGCCCAGCAAATTCGCAATGCATCCAGGAAAATGGCGTTGCTACATGTATATGTATGGCTGGATACGATAAAGATCTAAATGGATATTGTATAACAATGACCAAACCACCAATAGGTAAATAAATAGCTTTTTACTTCGATATACATACGTAGCCATTAAATTCACGAAACGAAACGAAATTCATTAATATTTTACACTTGCTATGAACAAGGAAAAAATGTCCTCTTACAGTAATATAAGCAAATTTCCATAAAATTTTGACCATTTGTACAGTTGAATCATTGAACAATGACAATAAACTGAATTCAACTGATTTGCCCTAAAATTACAATGATCATCAACAGAAATGCCTTGTCAGGCAAAACCGAAACTATACCTAGTTGAGAGTGACTCTAGCAGTGGCATAGGCTAGGGACACTTGAACATTGCCACTGGAACTCCACCACACTTTTCTTTTTAATATATGGACATTGGATCGTTCATATTTAGCCATACTGTATTCAATAATATGTATTTCAAGTTTCAAGTGTCTGCACTGGTATTGTATGCCAGGCCAATGGCATATGCAAAGAATACTCTGGAATTGCTGTCTGCGAGTGCATGGATGACTACACACCAGACGTTGCACAGAACTGTATCCGTGAGTGCTTTGCTAAAAGCAGGGTTGGCCAACCTTAGGAAGGCACACCGGTCCCCCCCCCTCCTCTCCCCAAGCAAAAATATTATAAAAGTAAGCAGAAAAGTACTAATACATTTTTTTTTGTATTTTACAGTCGATGCTTGTAAAGGTTTCACATGCCCGATCAATTCAGAGTGCATGATGATCGGCAACGCGGCCATTTGCAACTGTCTACCTCAGTATGAAAGAAATTTGGCTGGGCAGTGTGTTGGTAAGCCGGAAAAATAATCTTAGCGTATTGTAGTATTTCATGACTTTGATGTAGTAAGGAAATACTGTAAATGCCCTTTTTGATTTAACAGGCATGACAAAGGATAGGTGCAAGAGTTGGAAATGCCCGCTAAACAGCGAATGTGTGATAATAAACAATGTACCCGAATGCAAGTGTAAGGCGCCATACACTGAAAATCTCTTGAAGCTTTGCGTTGGCAACAACGTCGTTGGTACTTGTTTTTATTTATTCCGTAATGAACACAGTATATTCTATATTATACTAGTGAAGCGACCTGTCCTTGCCACGGAATGTCTTTAACGAACTTTGCATAAGGGTACCATGAAAAACAAGTGTTTAGTTAATTTTAAAATTTAGCCCACATCATTTTAATTATGGAGATGAGAATGCTCTCATTGATTATCAGAATCTGTTTGGAATCAGAATTGCATTTCGCATCTGAGACTTATGTGTCTGGGCACTGGATCACTCTTTTTTTTTTAAATAAACACTCACAATCTGTGCCCGATTACCTTTGCTCATCACACTGAATTTGGTTAAACTCAGTCCAGGGGTCTGGGAGAAGAAGGTTCACAGACACCTGGACAAACTTCATCAATTACACATGAGATTTATATATTCCTGCTGAAATGAAATATGCTTTTTTTGTTCTTGATCCAGCATCTGTCTGCCGAGGAGTCTCTTGTCCGCCATCGAGTAATTGTGTAGAAAGAGACAATAAAGCATTTTGTGATTGCATAGCAGGCCATCAATATAATTCGAAAGGCGAATGCGAAGGTACAATGAGAAATCTGTTTTGAAAAGTATTTTTTGGTTGGATGTAATATACTGTAGTTTTCTCCTATGTTCCTGATTTCAGCTGGCAATCTCTGTTCTGGAGTAAAGTGCAAGTATAACGAATATTGTGTGAATGGTGCTTGCAAATGCAAAGATAATTACGTGTTGCAAAACGGTCTCTGTGTCGGTGAGAAAAGTCAAAGATTTATATTGCCGGGTTTCAAACCTGCATGTGATATGCCTCTTCGGATAATAATTCTTTGAAACATTCTCCAAGATCAAAAGCTTGCTGGAACAGCCGTGAGAAAACTGACTTGTGTTGGTTTTACATGTGGCAGAAGAGGAGTGTGCGTGGTCAGTGATGGGAAGCGGCGTTGTGAGTGCAAAGCTGGTTATTACAAGGGAACAGATGGTCGCTGTATGGAGACTATGAAAAAAGGTGTGCATACCATCTATTTTCCCTCTATCTTTTGTTATCCCTCTATCGGGTATATGTGTCTCTATTTTCAATTTTTTGAAGATTTCTACAGGGTGGTTTGTAAACATTTGCATTTGCAATTTGACATTTTGCTTTTGACTTCATGGCTGAAAAATCTTCTTTTTTGTTTTCAGATAATGTCTGTGATGTAGCATGTGGTGGAAGGAGGGTGTGTGTAAACAAAAATGGAAAGGCAACTTGTGTCTGCGAAAAGGGATATACTGAAGCAGCCAATGGTCTATGTATTGGTAAGTTATACTGTGATCTAGAATTGGTTTTACAATTTCTGTGACTTCATTTTCTCTTAATTAACTTGGGTAATTCTTCCGGTATTATGCTTGTATACACAGCTATCTCTGGTTGCAAAAACCAATGCGGAACAAAAAGGACTAAAACTGGAACTGGATGTTCATGTCATAGCAGTTGTGCCAGAGACTATAATTGTTGTTCTGATTACTGGACTTTTTGTGAGTATTTTTTTCTACATGCAGAATGGACCTTTGCTTTGTATAATAACCCAAACAGTAGTGTAGTAAAGGAGGTGCGACATAAAGTAATGCTCCCTTTGTTGTATATTTCTTATCTTTCAAATGTTTTACAAATGCCGAATCAGGAACATCGGCCTGTCATATGCCTGAATCGCTGTTAGCAAGTAATTAAACTGCTTTCTGTACTCGCAGGTAATGGAGCAGCAGCATATTTGAACTCAGGTTGGACTTAAAATTGACTGTGACGTTGCCTAAATCGCTGTTAGCAAGCCGTTAAACCCCTTTCCGTACTTGCAGGTAATGGAGCAGCAGCCTATTTGAACTCCGGTTCCAGGAGCATTGTAACACAGTCACGTACTGTGGTTCAACCGGCTGCGGTTCTCAATTAGGCTGACGGCATACAACGGTCATGGTTAATGTACATATTAACAATACTCTATCGCTAACCTGTGGTGTGTTCCTTATAGGAAATGAATGGATGTATCTCTTTTGCTGTTTATAGTATACGGTAAATATACATTGATCAATATTGTTCAAATACAATCATACACAACACCATACAATTACATCTGTCGTTCCATAAACTATCATAACCAGCTCAACATTGTGTTCTCAATTTTTTCGAACGACCATTGAATGACTTCTATTCAGAAAAAATTCAGCAAGTCTAATCGACCGATTTTACCTCAAGAAATTGAAGGTAAGGATTGGAATTCATAGTCGGTGGAATTCACTACCGTGCCATTCGATGATTGTTTCATGCAGTCTGTTATATAATTGTGTATATAGTAAGGGAATCTACGTGCCCAATTTTATAATTAATCAATTGAGTCGTTTTAGCAAGACTTCTCTTGATTCTTCATTCATCTCTGTTGCTAGAAAACAGGGATCATCCTGACTGGAATTGATCTTCTTCAAAATATTGGCAGCTTATTTCTAGACGAGTGAAGAGTATTTTTCCGCTTATTTGCATTTGGCTTGTTATGTGTGCAAACCTATGCTGTTCGTTTTGAGTTATCTCCTTGTTGCAAACCGTTTGTTGGCAGAAGAGAGCAATTTGGTATATATTATGTCCCTTCGCGGTCGCTCTGTAATACTGAGTCGAGTTCCACAAGCTAGCCTCTTAAATAGATCAGATATGAAGTAATTATCATTTGTACATATAGTTTATATGAAACGTATGCGTATGAAAACATTGTTAGCTTCTATGAATGGTTTCTTATCCCTGGATATTACTATATTCGACGCGTTAGTAACACCCAGTAATCTAATGGTATGTTTCACGTAACAATATGGACAGAGTGAAAAACACTGATCAACGAGTAAAATTATAATTTATCTCCACCATTTCATATTTGTTCTCCGATTTTTTGACCATTTGCAAAGGTTTCAGTTCACAGGAACATATTTGAATTTACACAAGCACAAGGCATTTTTTCTGGTCGTTCTTTAACTATTAAATCAAGGAAGCTCAACTATCTTGAGCGATTACTGTCAGCTGACGTATAATAATGTCTTTTAATTTCGAATGCTGATGACATTAATCCCCAGAAAATGATCCGTTGGTCCCTATTTCATTATTAACATTTACTGGAATTATTATCGCTTGATTTCAGTGAACTGAAATTAAAACAACTTCACACTAGTTTCGGTAACTCAAGAGCTGCTCGGTTACATCTCTCATTGTGTGCTGTCAGATGTTATCGCTGTCCTTCCGAAAGTAGAATGTTGATTGTTAGCTCTGAATGTCAATATTGTCTTCATGTTCTGTTTAATCTCTAATAACTCAATTTCGTAAAAACCAAGATAAATGAAGGAAGAATGAACATGTTGGATAAAGTACTTACCTGCGGTAGTGACGAAAACTGTGCTGCGTGCTAATGGTCTCTCTAATGAAGCCAATTAAATATAGTTCAACAATCCATCGTTTCGGGCTGAAAACCACTTATATTGTACTGGGTCGAATTAAGCTTAGAAAAAAACGCTGAAAATCCGAATTATTTTCGCATGGCAAAAACAGGCTGCAGCCGTCTCATTAACTGTTATCTCCTCGGTGCTAAAACAACAAATCGCGTCATGGGCGAGTCAAGGGACATTATGAACTGAAAGAATAGGCTCGTTGGCTTCCCATTATCGGAGGTTTCCATCGACCTTGTTTTTCAGTCACTCGATCCAATCTCGCAATTCAATCTGGAATATGCAAGAATTTGCCTGTGAGGTTTGTGCCAATTAAGTCCACAGGAAAATGCCACTTTAATATGTTGATATATTTGCCTCCTGTTGATAAAAAGGTCGATTATAGGGTCAATGGGTGAAGATGGCCGTCAATACAATCTGATAGGAGTATGTTCAAACTCAAACCTCCTATTTTCAGTATTTGATACGGTTTTGTTATTACAATGGCATAATAGGATACAGTGCTCTACATCTTTAACCTGGAGTAACTTAAACGTCTGAAGTGAATTAAAAATATATTAAGCTTGCTATTCAGTATCGAAAGATTTCTAATTTTTTTTTGTGGTTCAATAAGTTCATGAGTGATGATACCCTGATTTTCACTATCAGATACTTGGTATCTCCTTCTTCTTTCGATTCCGTGGTGTATTCCCACAAACTTCGGATATATTATAAATATTCGTTCGCTCTCCGGTTTCCATGTTCCACCCTAAAACCAGAATTTGAAACTGTTTGATACAGCTTTTTGTTTTGTAATTATTGTTTCTTTAGGGGATGGTGATAGGATCGACACCCGTTGAAAGACGTTCTTAGCTAACAAAACAGTTTCATAAACTGTGTTTTTAACCCACAACATGATCGATTTGTTGTTGTCTGTTGCTGCCGTATCGGTCTTATCAAGTCATCTCTGCGGTACAATTTCCTTCTCTTTCATACACGTTGTCTCGCGATCGGTCTGAACTAACAATGTTGAAATCAAGATTATATTTTTGCGAAGGAGAATGTTAAAATTATTTATCTAGTAATATTAATGACTGTTCAAAATGTTTATCTCATGTCATGTACCACGGATTTGTAATGTATCTTGTATGAACTCACGCTAGTATCCAATGTTAAAAGTTTAAGTTTGCTCTATGCGGTGAGCGGTGTAAGATTAATTTTGCTACGATATTTCGTCATCGAATCAATAATACTCCAACGCCGTCCCAACCCAGTGCTTTATGATTACATATACGTTGCATATCGGTAGTCAGGTTTCCATTTCTAAATTTCGATATTACTAATTTTATAATTGTTATATTTTTTATTGAGGAAGTGAAAGTTGTCTATTCAATGATAAGAAATTTCCATATTTGCTCCACTATTTGAGATGGACAATATAGGGTCAACCTAGTGTAGAATAATACGTTATAATTGTTATGGATTAACTGACTTCAGTGATGACTTTGTTGTGGGGCAACGTATAAGCAATCCGCGTCTCCCCGCTTTGCATTGATTTTTCCATCGCTACTTGGATTATTAGTTTAGTAGTCTGGTTTCTTTCATTGATTGGACTTCAAATTTCTCATGTCAAGCAAACCACCATTCATAGAGCGACTGTCGAAACCAGCAATGTTGAATCGTTTCTTTGATTGGGTTTTCCCACGGTAATACGTAACGCGTGAACAAAGAACCGAGGGCGCAAACTTTTCTTTTAGTGCGAAAAACTTTTCTTTACTTGAATGGAGTACATATCCGCTGAAATCCGTTGTTTGATTACCGGTTTTGTTTTAACTGCGACGAGATCGCTTAATGTTTGTTTTCGATTAGGTAAGCTAACAACCCCTCTAGTGAATCCCCAGTGTGATCTGACATCTTATTAAGTATTCATACGGATATCTTTACACTCGCTGTGAGCGAGATTAAATGGTATTGGGCACGGTTTTATTTTGTGAATTCGGTTCGAATACGACTAAGTGACCAACTGATACTTTGTTTCATCTCTTGCGCCATGCTTGTTATATCGTTTGTTCAGCATAGTTAGGAGAAAGGGTTAAGACACTTTAATACTCCTCATAAATGGCGCAGTTGGTCTATGTAATGTCAGACGGTAAAATGTAACGCTTGAGGGCGATAGGGAGTCGTCATTTAACTTCCGCCTAACAGTATTCGCTTTTTTCATATCTCTACTGAGGACATTTCATGCCTTATCTTAGTATTGTTGCTGACTGTGATTGAATTCCACTACTCGCATTCAGATTACGATCACACGTCCTTACTGAAGCTAAGGCTCTTTTGAAATTACCGCTACCGGAAATATAGATGCTTAGAATATTATACTATTGATTTTGTAGAAAATACGTACTTTTTTTATAGCCGCACCTTCGATCTCGCTATCCGCTTATAATTTACTTTGCATAGGTGGACATTTTTTACTTAAATAGAGGTTTGATGGAGGTTACATGATTTGCAGATACCGTATATGTGTTTGATGATATCGAATTTTGTGGATTTTCCTTATATGTTCAAGTGACATAAAGTTGTCCTTCCCTTTCTGGGTGGAAATTATGGCAACCCGATAAATGAATTATGGAATAGAATAATGGACTTGACACCTTCGTAATTACATTTGAAGACCTGTCAAGAGAAATATATTTCGTTTTCAATTTTAATGTGCAAAATTTGATTGTTTAGTCTCATTGATTGCTAACTGTCCTCAGATAGAGCCCATCGGTAATGAAATATAAAATCATGTATTTAGTAGTTGAATATTATTCCGTAATCTGACTAGAGTTACCCGTAGGTAATATAACCTCTTGTTTGTGCCGAGTTCAATATCGCCGCCATTTTACTTAGAAATTTTCTCGCCACGTTTTCGAAACTGACAACTAGTCGCTATCGTTCAGTTCAATTTGATGACACCTGTCAATCTCTGTGCGCCTGTATTTGTTGTAACACGAGCGATTGTTTTACCGTAACGTTTGCAACTGATCCGCGGAATTGAAATGCGCTTTCTCGCATCGTTACCTCCTCACTTGAGTCAACAAGTGGAATCGAGTAACATCCATAGATACCATACAACATACTTTGTGGAAAATTGAGCGAAACAAATAAATCTAATGATAATACTGCTATCCAAAGATGGCATGACATTTTTCAGGCCATATTGATCGTAACTTTACGTTCGTAAATGCCTACTTGGAGCATATGCATATACGAATGACGAGGACAATAGATATAGACACAGAGATACCATTTTTGCCATATTAAAACTATTGAGTTACAGCAATAAGGAAATTGGTACTAGAAGGAACTTCTAGAAGTCACTTGAACAATACATTTTTTTGGAATGCATTACTTGACAACCGTAAACCCAAATCCCATATTTTCATTTGTATGATGACGTATTGAAATTAATTCCATTTTCAGATCCATTTTAGATATTTATTTCTAAAAATCCCGTAAATCAAAACCGTTCATTTCGATTATTTGGAGAGCTGTTAAAACCGCTAATGATTAATAGCTCCAGCCTTAGACAATAAAACTGTAAGATTTATTGATTCCCTGTGAGCTATTTTCATCTTATTGAATATATATATTTTACTGTCTGTTGTCAGTTTGAAGCACCCGTGTTGGACAGCGCGTCATTAAGCGCTGTTGGTTTATTGACATACGTCTCTACATCGTCCAAAACTAAACACAAACCGTTACCTGACAGAGGCATACGTTTGTATCGGAAAATAGTATAAATACTGAGTACCCCCCACGGCTTTCATTATTTTTTGTATCGCATATCTCGCGTTTCCTGTCCGAAACGTTCGTGTCTTTCGTATGAATGCCATGTCATAACCATTATTCGCGTTGTTGTTTTCCTTTCGCAACGCTTGACGTGACCATGAAAACCTGTCACCCCCGAATGTGACGTTTCAAAACAACTACCACTCGGACTGGTAAGCCCATCTCCAACACTTACACAATGATTCATACCTAATTCAAGTAGCATTTATTGTTTTTCTTTAGATAAATTATGGTTGGGTGTTGCTGTGAGGTCAATAGGCCTGCAACTGATTCATTTTAATTGGGTGCTCCTAAGCGGGTCACTGGTTTAGGAGAGAGAATCTTTTTGGCGGCGAAGTGAATCAGGGAAACTAAACTACCTGTGTAGTGCTTCCTAGCGTGTATATTCTTGATAAATGTATTTTCCCTTTGAGGAAAAGGGCCTTTTATCTCCTTGTTCTCCATTATTCTCCAACGTATTTGCGATATGTAATTGTCGCGTTTCAGTGTGTGCTCTCAGTGAAATGGTTTCAATTAAAAAGTATTCAGCGATTAAAAAAAGCACTCAAACGAACTAAAACAACAACAACGCACGTTTTCACAGATGTGTTTCAGGGCAGGCGTGAAATTGCGTTGCGTGATAACTAAGGGAAAAGTTACGTTGACGCAGATGACGTAAACTCCTTTAACCGGATGTCTAATAATACTCTGCGGTTGAAAACGAAGTTGGCGAGTGAGAAAGTAGCAAATTTGGGAAGTGTTAGTTTCAGGTTAACTGGTGAATAATAGGACTTGGTGGGGAGCGTTTGAATGACATGGGTACAAATGACACTCTCTGTAGTGATATCAATTGTATTGTATTGAACTCGTGCTTACGAATGATGTGTGGGGGTAACGGATTCTAAATATTTCAACCACTTACAAGGGGCAATGTGTTTAGCACCAACATTACCCTTACTTAGCTTATGCATAATACCAATAACTGAAATAAAAGAAGTATGAGAACTGAGGATTTCACTTTCAATGTGATATCATTTAGGAGTAGCATAACCTACTGATAATAATATTATAATTCCTGACAAAATATAAACTGTAACATGTAAAGAAAAACTCTGAGGACAGAATTTGACCTTGGAGGGGGCTTATTTACCTACTGCGTTTAATTTGCATATATGAATGTTGGTTCTGGAGTCTAGTTGAATTATCAGCTTGGCCGAACGACGTAATATTCATTTTCATTATTCATCAACAACTAATTTCTCTTTCGTTTATCTTTAAAGCAACACGGATTATCATCACCTTCAGATTGAAAAATAAATAAAATAAGAACAAATGATTCAATGGAAAATAACTATAAATACGAGTGAAAAAAAATTTATACGGTAATAACAGCACGAACGATGGGGCTAAAATAATTGTTGGAATGTATTTTTTTGTACTGTAATGTACTTGTACAAGTTTGAGCGGTGCACGATCCAAAATACTGTCAAGTAGCATAAGGAAATAAATGGAACATGACCTTTCATACACATAACGCATAATCATAATCAAGTGGTTCTACTACTGTTTCGACCCCTTTTCCATTGCGGTCTATTTCGTGGTTTATTTCAATTGTTGAGTGTCTATGAGAGCGCCCCACCCGGCTCGACCTACTTTTTTTCAAAAACTCAAGGCATACTTAGCGTGCAGCTAAACTCTAACCCTTGCCCGTATTTTTTCTGTTCTTACCATGTGAATCGAAAGTCAATTTGAAGTCAATTGCACTTAAATACAGTTAAGTGCTCGCTTGTTTTGACTAGTACATTAATTACGGCCGGAAATAAAATGCATTTTAAACCGAATCACGGCTCAACTGGAGCGTTCGCATAACGCCTGTTTCCGATTTCCACTGAAACGAATCTTGCGAAGTCATAATTCGTAAAATTCTTTAAAAAAACGTAGTTCTCTTTTGAAACCTCTGATTTGGTCGTATTAAGCAACTTTATATTTGTTTTTTTGTGCGTAATAATCCGTCTGCGAGATCCACAAACGCCCGAAAGGTAAATAATTTGGCGCCCGTGCTCGCTACGTGGCCCCAGACCGTGACATGTAATTGAACTAATGTATGGGAATAGTTTTTTTTTTTCTCAGCAAACGACATCGTGATGTGGCAAAGCAAATTACACGGCTCGTTTAAATCGCCCAAATAGAAAGTTGAGTAGCTGGAAAGTCTGCATCTTCGATCAAACAAACTTGAGATCTTGCAAATATCCCTAGTCTCAAAATTTCGGTTTCGACTATCGAGTTTTCATGGCCTCCCTTGCTTATATGACTTTATTGTGTGTATTGTTTCTCTCAATGTGTTGTTAACGGGTATTTTGGCGAAAATTGCACTAAAGGTGTGGTTGTAGTTTTGATGTAGTGTCTAAATTTGTTATTTAAAAAATTAACGACCTTGACTTCAGTTTTTGAGTCCATTTTATGAAAACTTATCTCAGAGATTGGTAACAGCTCTTCGGAAAAAGGTGCAATTTCCCGAACCTTGCCTTGGACATTATTTACTGCATAGGTATTGAGCAAGATCCAAACGGCATACCAAACTAAGGAAAGTCTAGAGACTATTTTTACCTACAAAAGATTACTATGCTTAAACCGGATTCTTTATTTCTCAGTCTTTATTTCTTAGTTTCTCATTTCTCTGCGCGGTGGCATCCATGTTATTCTTCTACTCTGTTTGAGCAGCCATTTAAGTGAAACCATCTTGAAACTGTGTCTACAATCTGTCCGAATGTTAGGTCAAGGTTCACACCTAGTCGGAAGTGTAGTGTTTGCTCTTCACCTTGAATAATTAGGGCGTAAAATTATAATTGGCAGATTTTCTGTCTGCAGACGAAACTTAACTATCAAGTCTATTATGTTGAGGCTAATCCAACGCAAAGACAGCTAACCTGTTTTTTCATCCATTCGCGGCTTGAATAAATAAATACACGTCTCATTATAGGTAATTCCTTCGATTACATTGAAATAGACAATTCCAAGTACAAACACGGCTGATATATATGTCATGAGGATAAAGTAGACCTCGTTTTTACGTGTAACGGTTAGCGGGATTTGGAATTGTGGTGGAAAGTGGTGAACTTCAAAATGGACAAGAAAAAAAACTGCAATGTCTTGTAGTTATTCTCCTATTGTGCAGAAAGTGTTTCTTTCTACAATATATAGAGTATTTGCTATACTCGATTTATTTAGACTGTGTTCCAGCAATGATTAGAAAAACATGTTTAACAGCAACGCAATAGACGTAAAAACTCTTGTCATTGTCACGAAAATGAAGGCATTATTAAGGAAGTCATAAATCTGTCGCGGCAGTAAAAAAACGACAAGAATCTTACCGACAAAAAGATGACGGATATTTGTTATAGAGTCCCCTCCAGTTTTGTTCTGAACAAAATTTATAATAATCTGTATTTTATTGCTGATCAGTAAAACCCACATCTACCGCAAAACCGGGGAATTTCTCCCGAATATTTTCGTTTCTTGGATATCATGACATACTTCGGATTCCACCTACGCCACACCTCCAATAATTTCCTGTATTCCTGCCTCCCGACGTGTATATAGAGCTATTTCCTGCAAAAAGTAATATTGCTGGCAATATTTTGGTGAAGCATCGTATTTATTGTATATAAGGATGGGTAATTTATCATTTGTAATAATAACACGAAGTTTACTCACCTCATTGTCACAATGGGATGATACAGAGGAGTCGTGGGTCAGTGCGATCGGGCAGCGATAAAATTTTAAATTGTCTTCTGGGTTATCTGTCTGACTTACTATTTCGCGTGTTTGTTGTTTCAAACCAATTTAGGGGAGTAATTTTGTTTTCACTACTTTTGGCACTTGCCCCGAATGGGATTTGTTTGTATTTTTCAAATGAAAATAATCGCGTTTTAGATGTCAATGCATGTTTGTGATTGTGAATAATTTGGCACAGGACAGAGGCGGGGCGTAACCAAACAAACTTAAGCGAACGCGCACCTGTTAGCATTATAAACTTCCCGAAAATTATCAACTTAACGCTTCCAATGGTCGTCAATTACCGAAGTTTTGGAAACAGTACGCGTTATGTTGAGCGGAACGAATACGTGTACAGATCGATCACGAATGAAATGTCGGAACGAAAGAAAATGAAGTACACATATATCCCTCGTTTGAATAAATTCCATCCGCCAAAAAATTCCTCTTAAAAAGGTTTTTAGAAAATAAGCATTTTATTTAGAAAGTACGAAACCGTGTGAATAGATTGTTGCACTTACCGCTATTGGTGAGTTTCTGAAAACAGAGCGCTAAGTGAATCAGCGCTAAACGGGGTATCAAAAATATTTGTGTATGTTAGATAAGTTCTTCAAGGTTCTTTGAGCCAAGGTTTCTTGATGATATATGTATATAATATCTTTCCTACATGATGGATTTTGAACTATAAACATGTACATGGTAGATAACTGAGCACATGCACGTAACTTACCGAGGATTTCCGATATCAAGATTGGCGGTTGTACCATCGTTTGGTCTCTATCGGTGTTTTCTTACACAGCTGAATCGCAAAAAGGGTTATGGATTCGCTTTGTGAAGAACAAAACTGTAAAACTGTACAATTTGCGGCACATTAGCAACAAATAATCCTATTTCGTCCTTTCAATCTTAATTATCGGTTATTCCACCCAAAACGTTCGCGCTTTTAATATAGGATCACGGTGATTTGTTTCCTTTTTGTGGACGCCATGCATGAAGCATTAAAATGAATGTTGCGTATAATGTATTATTTGTTGAAATGCCAGCATAAACAAACTTTGTTCAATTCCAAATTCTCCCAGAACCTCATTTCTATATTTATGTTTGATTTTGCGTTTTCCGTGCTTTTGATGTTAGATTGATTGTTCATTGCTTATGAAAGAATATCGAATTATTGCACCACGATGCTATTCCAACAGATTGAAAAAGAGTATAATACTCTAATTTGGTGCATATCCGACGGAAAATTAAAAATTATATTTTCCATTATACCTATATAATATCTGACTGGTAACTGAGTTGTACGGTGTGTTTTGACACTCATTATAATACTGTATATAAACCATATTAATATATTTCTTCAGTTTACAGTACAGAAACGAAAAAATCGCTGAAAAAAAGTATGTGACGAAATATTAATAACAAAACCAGGGTGATAAAATTGTCATAACAGCACCGGAGTCATTAAAAAACGAATTTAAAGTAGCGAGATCATCTATCATGAATTGTGAATCTTTATAACAATTACGAAGAATCTTTCAGGACCTTTTAGGAACTTCCCATGTTCAAAATACTAAGACAATGAATCTGTATGACCCAGTGGCTGCGAATGAGATTCAATCACAGAAACTTTGTCGAGTGCCATTCCATATTCCGGACCCGTCGTGTTCGAAAGCATGTGTATCAAAACATAGTAGTAGCGATTAGCTATAGGACGTGGAAGATTTTAGCTATTCTTCCATCATTATCTGATACCTAGACATTGTACCATTAGAAACATATCAGCATTAAACTGGGAACGTGATTGATTGATAGCATCACTGAAATAGCGTCAATTGAAATATGTCGTGCCGCCGACAGCTATTCTTTGGTTGCTACGAAACTGTATGCTATCGTTTTATTCCCTACATTCTTTACTAACTTATTTTCTATCATTTGATTGGTATAATTAATACCCTAATGAGATGATGGTCAATATAATGAAATAATTTCTCCTTTGAAAGGCAAAAGCTGAACCGACTATAAAAAGCTACATAAATGCTTGTTCTGCTTATTGAATACGCACAGATATAAAATATGATAAAAATGTTAGCACTGTTTTGGTTTTAATCCACTAACAGCGAAGCCTTTTCTCATGAAATTCAAAAATAACAAACACATAAAAATAGAATAATAAACATTAATTTCCAGATTTTTCTTTCTTGTGTGTAGGAATTTCAAAAATGTCCCCTATTTCATTCAATACATCCACAATTTCGATATAGATTCCACCCAGTCATATTAAACCCTCAGTATGTTTTGATAGTCATTGCGTTGAAATTTGAAATCATACTCTTTTTTATTACTTCCCATGTCCTTAGTAAATCGATAGTTTGTTATCTCATTGTGTGTTCCAATATGTCGTTACTTATATATATTTAACTAAGGACATTGATATCGTATTTCTACGTCAGTCAGCACGAGTGATTGAGTCGACTTGACTTGACTTTGATAACCTTACCGATGCTTGGAGATATCGTGTTGATTTCTATAACTTTCCTAATACTCTGATATCATTCAAAATTCTGTCGTATTTTAATCGTGTGGACGCGGTCATACTGTTGTTGTTTAGATTTGAAAATCTTTCGAAAACCTGTTGGTAGGTGATAAGGTTTTTTAAACAACAGCTGCATGTAACGAACACTGTTTAGGTTGCAACTTCGCAACAGCTACTCAGTTTATCTCGGGTTTCGCTCTTGAGTTGAGTGAAATCAGTACACCTTCATGTGTTTCCCGGGTCAAAAAGGTTAACAACCCACTCATATATGAAAGTCTTTCTTAATTTCGGTTTGAACGGTTCGAGGCTAAAATAAGTGTTGTAGCATTGCTGTACTTGGATAGTTGTATATATTGTAGGTATCGTGGAATGGGTTCAACGCCCCTGTTCTACTTCTGTGCGTTTTGCTAAGTGTCCTGCTGAAAAGAGAGTATGAAGTTACACGCAATAAAAGCAATATTGTGGCCTACGGTGGAAAGTTTCGATTCGCTATATACATATGCAGACATTCTAAACATAAAATAGAAAGAAACACGTTTTTTCTCATTTCGTTTTCAAAATCAAAATTGCAATATAATTCGAGGATTTTACAACCACATGTTGGGAATGCTATAATAGGTTATACCATCTAACAGAGCCCCGAAAAACATCCAGGAAGTTGGAAAAAATTAAAACAGAAGTATATAGTGTCGTGTTGCAAGAGGTGGCATTAAATGAGGCATCTTTTACTAGATCTTGCGTGCTAGTCAACTAACGCAGTGACACGACTTGCTTCCAGGTCTTTTGTTCCGAAATAATTTGATATCCAATCGTCCCCACGTTCTCGACGTCTCCCCATATCGAAGACAGACAACTTGTCTGGCTAAATGGTTCCCTCCTTTATCGAGTTTTGATTTTTTTTCATCGCCGAATCAACGCTATTCATCTAAAAATGTGTTGTTGTTCAAAAGTTACTGTTTCAGCACGGGTCTACGTGTTTGCTTCGCGCCACCCACCAATAAATAAACCAGGAAGTTTATCACCCGGCAATACCAATATGGGCGTTGAGAGATTGGAATTTTTTTACAATAGTCCTTTACGGAAATTGAAAATCTTTGACCCGAATGCTCATAGTCTGTGCAGGCGGCATCGCGAAATGGAAAGTCTGGCGATGGCAGACATAATACGCCTTTCGATACATTAATATTTGAAGAGGATACTCACCTCGCTTTCGTTCAAAGCATGGTTGAGATTTATATATACCTTGTCTTGTGTTACGGAAAAGAGATAAGCGCCGTCGTTTGCTAACCTCAAGACAAAACATAATTTACTGAGGCGTCTTAGGATATAAGTCATCGAGAGCGGACACCGGTCTGACGTCTAAAGTAATAAAATATGGATATTGCGCATCGCCTTACACGGTATGGTATATCTGTAATGCAGGATTGAAATCCACCATACGTATGGTTGAGTAAGAAATTCGGGATTTCAAAGTTGGTAACGTTTGTGAAGATGAGACTACTAAATTTAACCCACTAACCGTAGTGTATGCAATATGCACATTCGCAAATCGTTCAGAATGTCTCTCAGTAGTTTATTGTTAGTTGCCAATAAATATAATGGTATTGCGGGAAGTTGGGAAGTAGGTGGTTAATTATATACACTTACAACCCGCTTAACGCTCTTGATGCATTCCTGAAAACAGGGCGCTAAGAAAATCAACGCTAAACTGGGTAAAAATGATATTAGTCTATAAACGATAGGTTCTTGAAGGTTCTTCAAGCCTAGCGTTCTTGGCGATATAAGCATATGTTTTCTTCTTGACATGGTAGATTGATGAACTATAAACATGTACATAGAAACCTTTATCCAAGCACATCATGCACTCCTCATTAATAACAGTGGCTGATCTGAATATATCAAATGAGTCATTAGAACTTTCGGATCGGCTGTCTTTTTTGATATTCACTCGAGATAGATGTTTTATTTTCCGCTTCCCAATGTGTTTGTGGACACTCAATATCCAACCGTTTGGAGAATCTCATGTAGAACATACACGTCGCTTATTTTATTATGGGAAATAAAATTCTTACAATTATAGAGATTATAGAGTTGGTGCCCATCCATATAAACTATGCTTGTTTTCTTTCTATTCAGTGTTAACGAGTTTGAAAGTCGCTATCTCGTTTTTTTACGATTACAGAGGAATGGAATTGTCCTGTTTACGGCAGTATTTACTTTCACTATCACGATCCATTTCCGCTATGTTGAAATGAAAGTGATTTCATTATAAAATGAAATCGCTGTTCTGATTAAAGAGATTAAATATATGTGGTATCTGCTGCTAAAATGTAACTCAAAATGAATCATGTGTATAGTTGCAACATTCACTGTTGTTTTGCTAACTTTGCAGTCACCTAAGTCTTCACTAAGACGATTGCTAGACTTCCATTAACACTCACAAGAAGGAGCATTTTATAATAATGGCATGCTCACTGGTAACAAGTTATTATAGCCATTATAAATTAAAGTTTCGAATTAATCAAGTTTAATTTACAGTATATAGAAAGTTTTATGGTTAACAAATGGGATAAAGTAATCAGAACAATAAATGTTCGTAAAAATAAATTACTGTATGATGTATACACGATGATGTACACGTTTTTCAGACAACTTACTCCAGTGGGTTTCCTTTACATGTCGTTACCCAGTTTACTCGAGTTAATTACAAGTATATGCAATAATTGCTTTTCCCACGTTAGAAAAAGAGTAGAGACCAGCAATGATGTTACTAACTACTTACACAACCTAAATCCCGAAGCGGGTGGACGGCTCTTGAGGTTGTTGTTTCAGGGAAGGCGTTAAAGGATGGAAATACAAACAGACGCGTAGAGTTGAACACACGTGTTGTTACAACGCAACATGTTCACAAGAGCTAAGTAAACGGGGATAAGAAGATGCCACAGGGATTTGCCCCGCAAAAAAGAACATTTAAAGTGGTTGCTAATCAAGACATGTAACCTAAAAACAACAATCGGATGGATACAAGTATGTGCACCGCATAATGTAGTTGTAATCTAGTTAAAAACATGAAACCATAATGGACGGAAAACAGGAAATGGACGCTCCATAGTTTGTTCGTTCGAAGGAGTTACTTATGGGAAAAAATCACAGCTTCATCTTGCCTTTGAAAACAAAGTATTTTTTAACTTATATGTATAAATATGAAATTCAGGCAATCTGTTAACGGTAAGTTGGGCTAGGAGTTGGGTAATATAGAAATAAAATGGGGAAAAGAGTTTTGATTTGAATTTCAGTAAATTGATGGTTGAGTAAGCTAGTATCGATCAAAACGTACCATATTTAATGGAATATTTACAATTACAATATTTAAAGTGGAAAGTGAACAAATTTTACTTCAAATTTTCATCTGCTGATGATTTTGAAAATAATTATTTGATTTTTGATCTAATAGAACCACAGCAATGAACAAACAACAACTTTTTTGGGTAAATTCTCTGTCAACACGTTCAATCGTTATATAAGAGTCGGATTTATCGACATGAATGTGTTTATATAATTTCAGAGTCACAGATTTCTGATCGAAATCTATATATAGCTCACGTGAGACAAAGTAGTTTGTTTTTTGTTTATACTATTTCTCAAGTTATTTAATTTAAATCATGGAGAATCAATAAATTGCGCAATAAATTCAGCTCTCTGTCAGTTAGAAATCATGATCTGCCCCGCGGTTCGTCCGTAACGATATTTTGAACCGCTGTCATCGCTTAAATTTTGTCGTTAGATTCGATGAAGTAATGGATGAAACTTCACTGAGGTGTCGAAACGGCGACATTTCAACGCCGCGATTCATTGAGATAAACCATAACGGACCAGTCTTACTTTCGAAATATTCGAAAATGAAATAAACTGAATTGAAAAGTAAACGTAGTAAAATAGTTTGTGTTACAAAGTTTCGAAAACATTTTCTGTTTTTTTTTGTCATACTATAAAAAAAATGTACTACTTTTGAAATAATAAGTGGAAATTATTAGTGACCATGATCTGTTGGGAATATTGCTTTGCTTTTCGTCCGTTTTAATTTTCGGCGTTCCAGGAAACAAATATTGCCGAAAACCAGAAAAGAGGTTCTACTGTACTTTAAGTTTTACTAATCTGCTCATATTAATTTTGCGTGTGGTCCAAACCATATTTGTGTTTTAAGTACCGTGACATGTTGCTTAATAACTTAATAATATCATTTCCTTCGTTTATTATGATTTAAAACGTATCATGCTTGAAATATTTCCGTTCAAATACCCCGTGGCGACAAAATATTTTACTTTTATTATATTAAATATGAATGTTTCACGATGTACTAAAAAGACTATATTATAGCAAGCCTTATCGTTACAAGTGTTTATTCAAAAATTGTATATGGTTAGAAACCCATAATATAACATATTCTATCAAATATATATTTGATAAAGCTAAGTAAGGATAATTGAAATAAAAAAGGGATTAGCTGGAAACCACCTACTTGATTTCATTACATATTTTATTTGTTGATACTGTATTAGTATACCTCAATGTTATCGATAAATATAGAAGCATTTTTATGTACGATATTCGATGAAGACTACGCGGAGTAATGCTTTCACACAGTATTCAAGTGTTGAGTGGTTAAAGCCTTATTAATTGCTGACGATACGTCGACGCTATTAAAACCCACTATATACGCCTTTAAACTGATGCAAAAAATGAAAATACATTTTTTCGTTCATATGGTCATACATAGCTCAAGATGTTTATGATATCCAGAATCTCATCACTTTAGCAGTGTTTAAAGCGATTCTTTATGGATTGGCATATGAACTTTGGTAATAATAACGATGGTGATTTTTTTAACTTTGGTGATAATAGCGATGGTGATTTTTTTAAAACACACTTTATTAAAGATATGAAAATTAAATATTTAGAGTAGTTTGGTTCTGGCACTAATTTCCCCGCTGTGAAACTAGGAAAAAGCAGCAAACGTGACTATAGAAAACAGTATATAGAGAAACAAAGATCGTACGTACCCAAAGTGTGGTAAAGTGCTTAAATTTCCTTTCACCTAACTAACTTGTTGCACCTTTGCAGAGAGGGATATCCGAACAAATTTAACAAAAGAATAATTTCTGTTTGTTTATTTTTGTAATAATTTCAACGTTGTATTCATAATTTGTTTTGGGAGGGTCCTGAATGTTTTTAAACTCATCTGTTAATTAGAAAAGCTTTGCGCTGTGAAAAGAGACCGTTTGCTGTCATCCATCCGGCACATACTTTCCTCTCAGTTATCCGTGCCGGGGTCGCGTGACGTTTGCGAGAGGCTTATTGTATCTTTCACGGTCCATTGTATCTCTGTCTACGAAATAAAAACCGTGCCTTGCCATTTTCATCGAATTATTGTGACAGACGTAACTCACTTAAACACATAAAGGAAACAATTGACAGACCGCCGAATCAAAACATTTCGCTCGTAGTCCTGACGACAAAAGCTGCGTCAAATGAGCAATTTCCCTATATTCGTCCGGATATTTAATCCATATTTCGTCTATACAGCATTGTAACGCTAAATAGTGCGCGCAGAAATTTTCCAAGTAAAAAGAGAGCAGCAGGGAATATGGGGTAGACATTTTGAATGGAAAACAACGTTTGTAAAGTAGACATTTCGTTTTCAATTGGTATGGTGAATGATATATGAGACTGTTTCATAATTGTATATCATGCGTGTTACGACCAGAACTGAAGGTTCCTCTCAAAATGTTGGATTTTAAATTACACTTTCAATATGAGCTATTTCATATTCAAATGATATGGAAGTAATATAGCAAGACCAATATATTAGAAAAGATCATTTTTTACTTATGGTTTTTCTTAGTTTTCCATAAAAAATCAACCAGTGAGGATCAAGATAATGTATACATCGTTATCATCATCAATACACTCCAAGTTACCGCTTGTCACATGATCACTACTGATTTTCTTAATGTTATTGTTCACCCTCAAACAGAACATGTACCATACTATCTCAAGAAAATTTTCACACATGTATTTCTATCAAAATATTATTTCTTATTTCCTCTTAAAAGTTGCTAAATAGTGCTTAGAGCCTCGTTGTGGCGGTCCTTGAGTAAATATCTATCGACATATCTGAACGTTGGCTTAATAGTTTGCTTGCGACCTAGTCCTTCGTGGTTTTGTGGAATACTACTTAGATATTAATGCAATACATAAACTTCAAATGGTAGAGCCATTGTAGAAAATAGAGCCTGCTGTGTTCTATAACAATACAGAAATGATGTAGTAGAATTGATGTTATAAAGATATTATTTATAATGCTTTGAAAAATTAGTGCTTTATGTTTCTTTAAGATTACTCTTTGTATATAGCTATATTGATATAGCGCTTAATCTGAAGTTTTATCAACACACTGCCGGATTAATGAATAGGCTTTGAACACTACAGACCAATGTCCTGTGAGTTATTTGTGGGGACTCTAGAGATTAAGTAAAAATCTACAACAGTTTTGAATTTTGGATCAAATTAAAAGTATTCAAAATTATCTATTTAATAATGGGGTTTTAATTAGTATAAATCTACGGAGCAAACATACGATGAGGAACATATCCACTTCACAGTATACGGCGGTTTTTGTTGTTATGCTTACTTTATGTCATGAATAACTAACTATCACTGGGGCCTTACAGTGCCCTGAAGTGAAAGGGCCCACAAGATCTGGCTCTAGATAAACTGGAATGTACGCAAATAAATTTACCTGTACAGACAAAATCGACCTTGTGTACTTTTACGATTCAAAACTTAAGCATTTATCTTCTGTAGTCTTTATTACCTTGTGACGTCGATATCTCAAACACAATAGCACTATTATAAGCAGTATCTGTAAAAGTCTGCAAGGGGAATGAAGAAGAGTAATTAAAGTATTTTATCGCTTTGTCTGAGTCGTTCATCAGTCGTAAAGACAGTCCAGATATATTTGAAAAGAGATTTTCTATTTGAATTAGTAACCAATTCTTCGCCGCGTCCCGCCATATATCTGTTTTATTGCGAAGTTGTTTCATTTAGGGTTTAGAATGAAATAAAAATTAACATGCACGGTAAAGATTAAAAGAATTTTTAACGATTTTATTGTAAATTTTTTGATATCTGCTGAATCATTATGTCAAGGTTCAGTGGAGTATGGTGTCATAAAATTATATTGAACGTGTAAATTATAAATAACGTACTTTCAAAGGCGAATTATATGGTTGCCGTAAAGTCATCTTCAGAACCGTTTCTGAAAAAAATGAATTGTAGTGAAGTATGGTATTGAAAATATTAATAACTTATTGAATTATACAGAAGTTATGAAGAAACTGACTATACAATTTATCTAAATTCTCAAATGTAATATAACATGCTGTATCATTTGTAAACAATAAACTTTGCCGAACTAATTCGGCAATTGAAAAGATATAATATATTGCAATTGATGGTAATATTAGTCATGGTATCGGACGACTAATAGGCATTTCGAGGGATAAAATATTTGCATAATAGGTTTTGAAATAACGGTGAAAATTGAATCCATATAAACTACTGTTGCATATATCACTCATTTATCAGATTATCTGATATAGAAACCACACGTTGGAAATGGAAAAAAAATCACCAATTCTTATTAAATGACAAAATTGATTTTATATTGTAATGTAATATATTGTTTCACTACACGTAATCACAGAACAATTTGATTTGATTGATGACAAATTGTCTTCCGCACTAACCAATTTAATTTCCGTTCAACCAATTCAATTTTGTTGTAAAGAGATCGCTTGAACTCAAAACGATGATGAAAAATTACTTGCACTTTCATATTTTTTCGAAATTAGCTAATTTACATGTATTTACTCATTCCAACGTCACGTCTACATAGCTGAGGTTCTATGTTGTTGTTGTGGTGCTAAATTGCTGGAATGACTGTCACTTGTTTGCACTGTACATGCGGTATTACAGCAGTTGTGAATGTCAATGGTTTTTTACAAGCTGCGCTGACAGAAATATCGTAAATATCGAACGACCGCGATCAACAGTACTTGCTTTATATAACACGTGCTTTCATCAGTTCTTGTGGATAAAAAATATCGTGTGGTAGACCATGTAGAGTGCTGAGATGACACAGAATAATAACCTTATCAGAAAACAAATCTCCTCTTTATTATTACCCACGGATTATTAATCTGCAATATTAAATCTGATGATGAGACCGCAAAGGTATTTACAGGAAGTGTGTACAAACGAGATCACTTTCTTGGATTAGTTCTTGAATTAAATCCGTCGTAAGGCGAAATAAACCGTAAAAAAATTATATGATTCTTTACAGGGAATAACTATGGATTAAAGAAACCCCGTAACTAAGAAACAACTTAAATCGGAGAAATATTGGGTTGGGTTAAATCCGGTTCGAATCGAGTCAGCCATTTGATCTTCTTTAACGAACATTTTTATTTTATGAGAGATAACAAAATTTCTGAATTTAATTGCTGTTAGGCCTCAATAATCCTTCTTCAACTATCTACATAGCAGTAACGAATTTTTATACATTTTTTTTGATAATGTTCAGTATACTTTAATTTCATATCAGATCATATAACAAATGAAAATAATCAAAATGACAATTGAACTTGCACGATAGATAGATATCCTCAATATCAGGACATAGAAAAATCAACGTATTTTATTTGTACGCAATGTATTTACCATAGAATTGTATTTTGCGACAAGTTGGAAATATATATTATTACACACACAAAAAAACTTTGCACCGTCCCATTACAAAATGATATGCAATTTCAGCTTAATTCAAATCAGCTAGCCACTGTGATTTATTCTCTCATCCGTTGGGAACTTTTAACTCCCTTGGAGCATCGATAAAACCGTAACTAGGAAACATATGGAAAATATTAACAACGTCTTTTAGTATGAAAGTTGATGAAAGTTTCTAGAAATATGAATGACGATATCATTGCAGATAAATAATAACTAGACTGTCGTAGCAATGAACCTGAATTTAATTTTCCTGTCTTGCTTATTGCACAAGCGAAGGGCAATTAAATAGATAGTCTTGGTATATAATTGCAATTGGTTAGATGATAGTCATAGTCTTGGTATGTTGTTGTATAGTCGTGACTACAATAGATGTACTGTGTACTTACAGGGATGCACAACCTTGTGAGATCTCGGAATTTTAGAAAGAACTTCCATTACGAGGTGTCTCCCCCATTATCATATTCTCAGCGTATTTATTTGATGTGATACAATGAGTCACCAACATAGTTAGTTACACAGTCAACTTAAATTTAAATTTATGGATAGGGTTTAAAATTTATCTAAAGTCCTAGAGTATTCGATTCGATTTTCGATTTAACTTTTTGATGATGTCTACGTAACCTGTATCGGACTGTTCACACTGCCCTGATACCGCGGATATTTGTTCGCGTTAACCGGTACAAAAATAGGAATGCTTGGAGGAACGTTCGATGTTGGTGACATTGAACAAGTTTGCGACTCCTCGTTACTCGAACAGCTCGAGGACGTCGACGGGGAATGTACAGTCGATTGATTTGGTGAGGTGATGAATGATGGTATCGGAGTTCTCTCTACCGAATCGCGGATTTCAACATCTCTGTTGATTGCATGGGAAATTTCGGACCGCAAGTGATTCGCTGGAACGGACGAGGACTTTTTCCTCTCTTCGCGATGACCGTTGCGATAGTACGTGTTCAATTCATTTTCGTACTGTTCGTCGACGACTAAAAAATGTTCGTCAGAATGTCGTCTCGAAGGTTTTCCGTGAACGGAAGTTGACAGTTTACATTTTCCATCATTTAAAACATGTTCGTCGTTTTTTGACCGCTTGTCTGGAGACTCGTTAACTGTAAGAGAAAGTATTATGTAACAATAGACATCAATTGATACAAGGATGTTTATCTGCGTTAATTTGTGTCGTATGACTCTAATTGTATGGTCCCTCGGTTGTTTGGTGGTATTTTCTCGGTTGTATTATTCGACCCTTGCCTTACAGTTATGTGCTTCACTTCTAGAGCGATGATGTGCCCAATATTCAACTCTGATATTGAATACTATTCACTGCGGCAGTGCCTACTTCAAATGTCTTTGAGATTTGGATTTTTTGATCGTGAACCAAAAATCCTACATGGTTTTTAATCCAATGTAATCCATAATAGTTTCGATAACTATATTCAGTTTGTCTCATGAGTCACACCGTACATGGATGTTCAGGCAGAATCGTAGGAGTGAAATGACGGGTTCCCTCATATTCCCATTGTATATAAATCCGGATAAAACTGGCGGAAAGATATTTTTCAATGGCGGAAAATAATTTAAAGGTTCATTCAAGTTTGTCCAATGTAACATGTGGGAAACTCATTCATATTCAAATGCCAAGCATGCAACTTGAGTGCATAGGTAATCGGCCTGGTTTGGCTTGGTTATGCCAGACGTTTCGTCATGGCCATTACCTAACAGAAATTTTTTAAATCTGCAAATCGTGGTTCACCTTCAATAGCTGAAACCAGGCTTTACCTTATGTCCTCCTTTTCCAACTACTACTATTAATTAACTCAACTGTACAGGTTTCTTATACTTTAATTAACCAACAAATCGATGACCGTGAGATAGATTACCTGATAGATCTAAAGGAGAAGGCAATGAAAATCGTTCAGACGTCGAATTTTCGTCATAAGTTCTTTTTCTCGAAGTTCTTTTTGAGGAAAACGAACTCCCAGGCGAGCTACAGTCAGAACTTCTTTTCCTGTACGATTGTTCGTCTATTGTAATTTTTTCATTGTCATAAAATCCGCTTGGTGGTGTGAAAGACGATGATTGTTTAGGTGGTTGGCAGGTGTTTTTATTAATTCTGGATTCTTCTGATCGCTTGTTCTTAACGTTGTATTTTGAATCTATTTCAGTCTCATCGATTTTTGAATCGTTGTCTTCCGAAAGTTTGGAAGCAGACGAACGGACGGACTTTTCCATTTCTTTTTTAGATCTTCCCGAATTTGATACGACGAGAGACATGAGATCGTCTCCCATCCTTTCTAAAGTTTGTTTCATATTTTCTCTTTCTTTTTCAAGGATAAATCTTGCTTGTTTTTCTTTTCTGTTCAAGTCTTTGTATTCCGACAGCTCCCTTTCGAGTTTTTCAATCTTGCATAGCAGCATCGCGTTATTCTCGAAGTAGGATTCGTTCTGCGAGAGAAAAATATTAATATTATTATTTTTTAGTTCTATATTTCTATATAATATACATAAATGTATACGCTTGGAAAATTGCAAGTTGACATTGCAGATTTTCTCATAAAAAATCGTGCTACTATGTTATGCGGTATACGGAATTCCGGGGGGGGGGAGGTTAGGGTGAGTGCTGGGGTTAGAATATCTTTTATGAATATTTCTCAGTTCTTTCAAATTTTAATTCCAAAACTAACTCTCACTTTTTTTTGAACCCAGAAAAATTGCCACATACGATAATAGCACCAAAACAAATCTAACAAAACTGTAGTTCAAGTATTAAGTTAATAACGATTAAACGTTAAATGAATATTTACCATTATTTATTTTGAAGACAATTTGGTTGGTAGTATTTGTATTTATACAGCAGTGGAATATTTTCGGGTAATTTTGTGAGCAATAAAGATTGTGAAATAACTACATCTATTCTTAACGTGTGTGTGATAGTAAAAACGCTGATCACCAGGCCAATAAAGAAAGAGAGAAGCGTGCTAACTCAACAACAGATTCTAATCAACTGGAATCAGCTAAATCTATCAGATGCGCATAGATTGCTTTTACTTTGGCACTCATTGACAAATTCTCTTGGTACCAAAGCACTCACAGAATCTAACAGAACATAAAGAAATTTTCTACACAACAGATTTCAGCGAGGTGCGTTTGTGTTAGATATCTTATTGGTATAGCTAACTGAAATGCAGCCTGTTATATAAGATATATAGAGTGTGGTTTATTCAAACTAAGGGCTACTATGAATGAATAGCTTCCCCAACTTCGGAAGAATACTGAGGAATACTTTTACACCTGAAGGACGAAAGATATGCTACCATTCAGCATTCAGGTTAGATGAAATTATTTGGTCTTAAAGCTATGATATTGCTGCAGTAGTTGATTCAGATTCAAACAAGCTATTCCTATCATTTGAAATGTGTAGTATGTGTTATTGGTCATGTAATGTGTAAAGGTTAATGAGCAAACATCAATAGAGAGAATCAGTGCAAAGGTTCGATATTGTAAATCATTGCTCGCAACAAATAGAAGATAATCTTGTCATACAATGGAGTTTTGTTGTTGTGTGAATTAAGACATAGCTTATGCTATCCTGGCAAGTGTACCATTGAAATATACGAATGATTAGATAGAATATCAAACCTCTTTATATCTTTCGTTTCCCGTTTCTTCAGCAAATTTGAGAAGTAAGGTTTGGACGGTTTTCATTTCGCTAGTAAGCTCTTGAGAACGTTTCTTCAACTCGTGTGGCTGCAAAATGTAAAACGTGTAATGAAGTTACACTGCAATAAGATGTATCTCATACGTGTGTGTTTCGTTAGATCTCCTTCAGTACTCCTAGCAACCCAGGTGAAAGTTTACTCTCCCATTTCAGCTTGGGAGATGTTTGTTTATAGTGTACAGTTTATTGTTTTTTCCGAATTGTTCGGTCGCAAGACTCCGTAACTACAGAGAAAGGAAAATATGGAGCCCCCCCTACCTGGTAAAATATCCTCAGTGAAAGGATTAAATCGAAACAAACGTTTGCTACTAGTATCATCTCTTATTCACAGTTCACCATTCTGTTAAAGTTATTAGGTTATTAGGTACTCTATATCCTTGGTAATTAGGTAACACTATCCTGGACTAGCAATACCACAGTAAATATTCCTTACATCGTCCTGAATGAACCTAATGTCAAAGCGTTTGATTTCCTCCAGTCTTTTTACTTCCCTTTGCAGTCGCTTCTCCGATTTTCTGAGACGGTCGTTGTCTTCTTCCAATCGACTCTTGGTCTATTTTCAAACAGATATAAATAACAAATTTGGAATCGTGTCACGGTCTAGATTAAATTAAGACTAAACGCGGCCAAATTACTTCACGGCTTCTAGTTCAAAGCTAAACAATTTGCCGATAGAGACAGGAAATAATTGTTTTTGTTTAAGCTCATAGAAACGTTTCTTGCACACGCAGTCGTGAGAAAATCTCAGTATCGTGATCACGTATGATATTATTACTTCGATTCCAACCATTAGATCATGGTTAGTAAAGTCTTTGCGTCACATTTGCCTCTGGGCGATGAAACGCGGTGAGCGCATGGCAGTGGTATGGTTTTTACGTAAAACAAAATTGACGCCATTTAAAAACGACAGATTCTTCTTTATTGCAGTACCGCACAGTAGTTGATGTGGCTTGGGAATAATCAATGGCGTTCTAACACTAGAAACGAGTGCAATAATTATATTTTTCAAGATTTAGGATTTTATTATAAGCTGTGATGAATTTTCCTCCATTCCAAGTTTTTAATTTGTGTAAATTATTTTGGGCTCTTTTTTTCACCCTTTAGGCGGAAGAATTATATATTCACTAAAAACTATAACGTTCCCTACTTTGATATTATATTGAATGTAATTCTTTGCCAGTATCACAACTCGACATCAGAACTGAACATTTATGCAGGGAAACCAAACAAAAACATCTCTGAAATACATCAATCCCTTCCCAAATCCCATAACTTGATGAAACTCGAATTTTTTTCTGTACAATTTTTATCTCTCTTTCTAAATCATGAGAGCTATTAATGAACTCATGAAGTAGAAGTATTATGCAAGTTAACCATAAGATCACAAGAAAATTCTTGTAAGATATATATATATATATAGTGAAAATATATCTAGCAGATACTGTTACTTTTCATCTATGAGTAGATTAATGTATGAATTCATCTGTGAATGTTTTTGGATTAATTGTTTTACAAAGGAATTTTATTTCACACATTGAAGAATGTACAGTGGATGTTTTCCGTTACCGTGCAACTGTTTGTCAATAATTAGCCAGTTAAGGTCAGCCTACAGCATGATTCTAATTACCGATATCCAGTAAATTATTGACTCAAATCTAACTATTATAAAGTTCGCGTTGAATTTTTAAAACCGCATTTAAATTCGACATCAAATTATTTACATTCTATCTGCGAGAAAGTAAATAATACCGTTACATAACTGAGCACGACGATATTGAATAGAGTCGTAATTATTCACATGACCGTCTCACTCAATGTAATCATAGTGTAGCTTTATGCGATTCCAATAAAAGTGATTTTATGTCAATTATGAGACCGATTTTTGTTTATAAAAAAATAGTATTATAATAAAACCTTTGTATTAATCAACACAAAACTCAATGCTTGATATTCGAAAGTTTTGTGTGGACGCAGAACAGTCATGTAAGTGATAATCATCATCATCAAGCTAACAAACAATAATATCAAACCGCGTGTTTCTTAGAATTCAGCTAGACCGCAATGGATATCTGTACTGTGCTGTCAGTTGGCGGTTTCTAGTTCTGCAAGTTATCCGCAAATTTAAGTTCATTTATTCATTACTGAAATTTGAAATTCATCATCGTTATATATTCTTACTCCGTGAACAACAGTGAACAATATTTGTGATAAAATTTTCTATTCAGACATATCGGTATCTATATTTCAGGTCATTTTACCACGGTAATATTTAAGTAAATATTTTGGGATAATTTTGGGGTAGCGAAATCGCTCGATTGAAGTTCCTAATCCTCCAAAATAAAAGGGACATATGTCCCGCGGGCCTGCAGTTAAACTATCCCGCCGTGTAATATTGCACGTATACACTGAATAATTTTAAATACTCCAGCTTCTTAAGAATATATTTTATGTTTTGAATGAATGAATGTTTTAACAAACTCTTGAAATTATTTGCATCATATGATTAAATCAAAATCAAGCGTAAACTTAATATGGTGTTAGCTAAATAAAGCTTATAATTGCAGATACCTTATATCCTACCTAGCGATATTTACAAATCAATCTACAATGCGTTTATACAACTGCTAAAAGGTCACAGACTCCTGTTGTATAAATTATACACATGTGCGGTATTACAGAACAACAATCTAATCTAAACCGGACGAGTTTACAATTACAAGTAAACTTAAAACAGTGTTGACCGTTTCGGAGTTTGATTGGTGAGGTGATAAGAATTTTTGGTATTTGCGTGCGCTATCGGTTTTGATTCGTGATTACTAAAGTGCAGTATTCTCGTTACAGCTACACCGGTAATTCATAGCAAAAATTTCTCAGTGACAAAATTCATAAAATTGCCTCGGTGATGTAACCTGACTACATAATGCTGTACTACCAATAAATGCTAATTTACAAGAATATCAACTGCGGTTCGCGGTACGAACAAAGTATGGAGGCGAACTTAGTTTATTATAATTTGCTCATATCATGTACACATTGCCCATTAATCAGTGGACATGAAGTTAGGTATGCTGATATATCTTCCCGTTAGGTTCTACGTTATAGGAATTGTTAGTTCAGGCTGGGAAAGGCTATGCAAAGATCACACTAAGAGTTTGCGGCCTGTAGTACAACTCTTTCTGGCGATAATGTAATAGTTTTTACCTTTTATTATATGTTATTTATATAGTTATGGGTCACGCCGGAAATACAGTACTGTTATTATGTTACTATGAAATGGTATATTTCAAGTCCCACGAACTTGGCTCATAAACTATACGCGTTTCAAATTCTTGTGGTATTTGGTATTTCAAATGCCTGCACCATAAAAATCGATGAAGTACCGCTAGAATTTGTTTCAATAAATAAAACTCACCAGTTGTTCTTGATGTCTTTGTTCCACGGCCGCTTGCGTTGCGCGAGTGAGCTGACTCAGAGTCATGGCTGCAAGGTCGGATGAACCGTGCGGCACGATTGGCGAAAATGTGGATCCGTTGGTAACCGGCAGATGTCCTGCAGAACTCGGGGACAAAAGTTGTGGGATTGTCTGAGGTCCCAATAGGGGTGTATGGGGATTCGTCATCCCGTACGTGAAGAGGGGGAAGTCCAACGGGGGTCTTTGATGTAAGTCCCTGCGTCGATTGGAAAATAGATCGAGCGGACTGAGCAATCCGGCGTTGTTCAGCTGACTACCGAATCCCTGCGGCAACGTTCTGCCGGGAAAAAGACTTCGGTCCACACCGGGAATTAGATTTCCAGGACCGATCCATGGCGACGCATGTCGTGGATCGATACGATGCCTCATCCCGAAATCCAAATGATTAATTTGTTGGTGAAGTCTGTCTGTCTGTTCCTGTAGGGAAAATAAATTAAATTGGATTATTAATTCACAAATGTAATATATCGTTCGGTATCTAGTCTAGTCGGTATTGAACAGAATTTAAGATACGAATTTCATCAAAATGGCGAAAACAAATTGTTTTTCTTATCGTATAGTAGGAAACAGCTTTTTTTGTGCGATGTGGTGATAGCAAGTAATATTTTCAGCATTTGACATACAGCGAAGATAGTTAAGACCTCTGTATAGACCCCAGATGGCAGATGTCCTTCTTTAAAATAATTCATTCGCGTTTACTCTTATTATTTTACGATTCTTAATAATTTTATGATTTCACACCTTTAAGAGGCAATTTCCAGCGTTTGGATAACCTTTCTTATATTATTATAGGTCTTCAATAGTTTAAATAACTCGAAATAATATATTCTTTGTTTCAATAACTTATTTTGAACGAATGGATTGCTGTGGTAGCCATTGCTGAGAGGACTAATTTGTTTTCCTATTTAATATCAAAGAAGTTGAATTGATTGCAACGGAAATAATTACAGTGTAGTAGCAAAATAAACTAACGAAATTAATAGAAAAAAACGTGTCGCTTGTGAATGCCATTACCTGAGTTCTAGTGTCCGTAAAGCTCGGGTGTCTGTTGTTGAATGAAATGCTGTCACTTTTGCTTGATCGATGGTCATCATAATTGGTGGGCGAAACAGACGTGATGCCTAGCTTAGGGCTGAACGCTGTCGGAGGACTCTGCGCTTGCGAATGTCGGCGCTGTAACCTTCTTCGAATTTGGGTGTCTGTAGGTAAATACACAGAATGGCGTACATGTAAATCAACGTTCGGCTCGTCTGTAAAAACGTGATTTAATTTCGAATCGAAACTGGACCAGAATAACGTTCTTTAACGGTTTCTCAGACATTTGCAACTAAATCCGAAGAATTGTGCATAGCTATAAAAAATAATACATTATTTTTCCATAGAACGTACCTTTGTGAATCGGTGGTAGAAACTGGTACACCCGGTATGGTTCGCTGATGTCTAGCCTGCTTCTTTCCGGAATTTCTCGGATATCAGGCATTTTGTTGAGGGCGCATCGAAGTCGTGTTTTCCAAACAATCGGCTCGGGTTTGTCGATCCCCTCTCTGTACCGCCCGCTGTGTTTTGCCCATGCCTGGCAACCAATTGAATGGCGATTAATGAAGTTAATTAATCTCTAAACCTAATTAAATCGAACTATATTTGCATGTATATTATCATGGTAGGTTTATAAGTATACTAACAGGAAGATGACATGAGTAATTGTGTCTTCATAGTTTGAAGTGTTAAATTGTCATGCAACAATCGATACAGGGAATTTAAATTTTTTACTCAAGCAGGAGTTTAAAGGCTTCAATACAGGTCCCACTGATAGACATGACGTTATAGGAATTTCTAGTATCTTCACGTTGCATTGGTTTCATCATATATACTATTAAGTTATGCTATTATTCGTTGATGCGACGTTAGCCTTATATATAATCCAAACACATTTATTATCCTGTTTCTAAAAAAGACGTGTATGTTTATCTGTGTTTCAGTGTGCCTGTCTGTATGTACACGTTTATATGTGTGTGTATAGGCATTTTAGTTAGGCATACACTCAAGTTATCTTTCCTGAAGTTACCACCTCCAAGTGGATTAAATTGTTCTATTTCAATACTTATATATTACTGATGTGTGAAATAATATTAGTGCTGTAATAGTACTATTAAATTAATGTAATTCACTTGAATCCATTTGTCTTACGATGCAAATTAGAAACTGTTCGAATACTATATTTGTGTGTTAATAAAACAACATTAACGAACTTGAATTCTAAATTATCGCTGACCTCGTCCTGTACTTACGTAGTTGTGCGTGCATATAAGTTCATTTGTCCAGTAAATATTATAGTGTCATTATCACCCTACAGTATTTGTATATTCCTATTAAAGTGATGAATGTACCTCATTGTATACTATGTATCATATCAATATCATCTAAATCTAAAGTAATTGCAGATGATTAATTATTTGAATACTTAATATTAAATAATATCAAATGAATAATAACTTTCGTTACATAATTGTTTCATAATTAATTCAACATTTCCTTGAACTTAATTATTTCCAATTTCATGTTTGGCAGCGTGACGCCATTTATTACCTGCTACGGAAAAAATCCGGTTCGCTAATTTAAGAAATAATGCTGGGTGTGAATAAATTGCTTACGTCGTCTTAGATCTAGGTATATTTGTGAAAAAATATAACATATAATAGTGAATGGTTTTGAAGTTATATTATGATAATAATAATATTTAATTAAAAATATTTGTAAAAGGAAGATGTAAATAGTTAAAATCTGTTAGTCAGTAAATTTTTATTTAGTTTTCATTTCATTTTGTATACCCTATATATCCAACTATATATATATATCTTTATGCTCTGGTTTGAGGCAGTTTGGCTAACTAGTTAGTGTGTTGTAAATAATAAACTTGTAATTCATTAACTAATTAGAAGTTACTTTTTGTTATAACTTCGTATGTGGCCCTCCACCATCCTACACCAAATAATCTATTATGGTATATTTACATAAACAACACACATGTGTTATTCAACATTCATTTAAATTGCAAAGGGCAAACCGGCGTACATTCGGTGCATTCACCGAACTATTGACACCGCGCAGCCTTTAACTTGCATGTTTGTAACAAGAAAAGATTTTAGTTGAGGGTAAGCAGGTCGTATTGGCCATTGGAGAAATATATAATTTCAGGGAACCATTAATGTTTTGTCGATATTAATGAATATTCGTTAAAGGTCTTCTCTCCTGTATAGTTGTATCCGTTGTTGCTATAAGTTCATTAAAGTCGCACATAGCCAGATTACGGTGACGAAGGTGTATGCATAATGTCAAGTTATAGTGATGCCATTTAAATTCTTTACAAATGATACATCACGGAAAAGGTTTCATAAAAACCCAGAAAAGAACTTATGAAAATTACGAAAACAAATATTTCTTACCATGAAAATTTTGGAATCTTCTTCTAAGCTGTAGTCTTGTCTTCCTGCGTGTTTCCAAGGCATTCGGAAAATCGTTTTATCATCGTTCTCCCAATAAAGGCCTGGTATGGTGCCACTGATAGTAAAACAAACACAAATTGCTTACACATTACACTATATAGAATTAATTATTATTAATTCATACAGTAGCCACATGTTAAAATAGCTTTGGTGTAGAAATTTGGCAATCATGTCGTGTTTAGATCCTATTTTCAAGAATATACGTTATTTTGTTTCAATTTCACCCAGTTTATAGCAATAGTTTCCCGTTCAAGTTCATTATCGTGTATATAAGAATGGGTAACTCATAAAAGGAAAGTAAGCAGACGCTATTAAAGCAGTTAAACCCGGCCTACAAGCAATTGATTTGTAAATCATGCCGGTAACCGTTGTAATAAATTCTAATCATCATTCATAATCAGTATAGTATTGTTATGTAAAATAGAAAATCAAATGCAACAAAGGTAGCTCAATGACGTCATATATGCTCTGATTTTTATTACAAAATCATACAGCTGGATGTGAAAGAACAATTTTATTAGCAATAATTCGGAAGGGAGATGAGAAATTTACACATTTGCAATCTCATAGTACTATATTCGTTTTTTATTATAGTATTAAAAATAGAGTGATTTCCCATTTAAACTGTGAAAGCTTAATAAGTAGTCTTAACCAAACTCCATTCCAAAATTTCCAATGAAAAGAGCAAGATGTTTTATCACACTTTCACTATGTAACTGTATCAACGTTTGTATTTATGTGTTGCAATGAGTATATCTCCCCTCAACTGAACTGCATTATATATTATATACGTGTCTCAAGGTGCATGTGTGGAGGATATGTATCTTGAACATTTAAGTAACCCGTGCTTTTGCTTGCTTAAACATTGTTTTCGCTACTAATTTACATGGTTTATAACCTAGATGCTGATTAAGTTGATGATAAAAATAACTTCTAGCTTGCCTCGATATCTGGATACAGCTTTATACCGTATTCGTTTGTTTAAACTATATGAAATTAAATGGTTAGGAAATTTCATTCCTAATCAATGGACGTCTTACCTATTAATCATTTTCGTCAGCCATGTCCGTAGTCGATCCCGATATTCTGGCGTGTTAGCCGTCGCATCGTCGCCATTTTCTTCGTTCGTATGAGCCATCTTACGATGCCGTTAAGTGCAGCGCGGTCCAAGTATATACAGTATTATCGCTAGTGCAATCGGTCATTCACTACACTCTTAACTTAGCTTAGCTTTGTATATCTAATAAAAGAATATATATTGTACTTTGTGGTCGATAGTCAATAAATAAAAATTGTTAAACTCAGTCACTTGTATGCCTGTCCTAAGTAGTAGGTCTTTCATGAAGTAATACGTGTAGACGTAATGAATAAAGGTTTGACAGATGCCAAGGCTAATGACAATATAACTTTCGTATTTGAATTATCCCCGCGCACACTTGGGGAATAATTAGCTGTGGCAGTACACGATTTCGTTGACAGTTTCTAAACACTCGATGCCAAAATATTGAAACTAACAAAGAGGTACAAAAAGTTACGCCGATTAATTTGTAAGCTGACGCCGTAGCCACTTGACAGTAACTCTAGTGCGCTATGCATAAGGTGCGTGCCGCTCGAATCACACTAGAGCATTTTAAGAGCTCAAATCATGAGGGAAAATACCTGGGATGAGGGAGATTAGATCTCAACTGAATGAAAATAATTCAGCAATATTCTGAATGCGAATGGAATAAAAATGAATACGGAGCTCCCTTTTGGTACAGCAAGGTCTTAAAGTGAAGCTTGCTTATAATGGAACCCTGTATCTCGCAAATTAATTGCACATGAATATTTCGAGTATTTCTGGCCTGTGCTTGCTTCCTGCTTCTATTCTTTAAATTAAATTGATGGTACGCAGCGTTAGCTTATTTCTATATGACAAAACCTCGCAGTACTGGCTTGGATATGTCGAGACCTAACTAGACTAAGATTCTACTGTAGTTTAAGCGTATAAAGACGGATGACACTGTCATGAGAGCTCTGAAACTGCCCTCCACACAAATCAAACTCATATTATTTACAGTCAACTACCAATACGTATAATATAATGCTATGCAGTATGAAAAATAGAATTGCACCAAGTCTAAACAATGCACTAAAAGCAATACATGTTTGCTATACTCGTTACTATGTCTGTAAGCTAGAAAATAGGCCCGGTGGTATTTTGGCGAGGTGGCCACTCATATACAACCTACAGCGCCACAAATCGACCGGTCTCAATCGGTATACGAGAGAGCCGTTTTGCCGACTATCGGATTGTCTCCTTTCGCGGACCTGACAGAATTAACTCCATTCGATTCGAAGACCGTACGGTTATATCTCTCGATGACGAAATAAAAATATAAAAGAAAACTTCGCCGCTCACGTTTAGCGTCGGTTTTCGTGACCACCATTTCTACTACCTTTATCACAGTTCGGCGTCACGATTGTATTATCACTGGGTGTTTCGTTCTTGTTTTTAAACATTGCCGTGCATTCTAATTCGATATCGAGTATATATTGTTACTGTAAATAATAAATTTGTGCAAGTCATTTGTTATTGTTACCTAGAATAAACGACAAAGAGATGCCCAACCTGTGGGTGTCAATGTCACGTCCATAGCAGTAATTAAGCATGATTTGGATTAGGGATAGTCAGAACAAGGCACGAGTTTGGTAATGAGTTGCAATATAGCCCACATGTGTTTGTGTTATGGACCGCGGCATTGTAATGTATTGTAAAACAATAAATTTCTGTTCTATGTGCATATCTATGTTATGCTGTAGTGCTAAAAAAAGACGTTTTGCGGCCATACTTGCTAATTTGAAATATGAGTGAATAGTGCAATTAGTACTCATCGGATCACTTCAGCATCCTCCCCCTAGACAACCTTACTGGCGAGGATGTTTGATTGCCAAAAACTAGGAGTGAAGATGCTAATATGCTCACTCTAGGGATTTCATTTTTTATTTGAGGAAAATTAGTAAACCCAAACACCCTAACTTCTTTCATGGTTAGGGAGGTCATTTTACCACACACCCCTATACAACCTTGAGGGAAAAGCTGTTTAATTGTCGAAAGTTGAGGTATGGTATGGTACTTGAAAATATGTTTAAGTGACTCGCCTCATTTTATTCATACGATGAATATTTATTCAAAAATTAATTCATTTTCAATTCTATTTATAATTTCTGGATAGTATTTGGTAACGTGAAAATGATTGTAAATCCCAAAATCGGAGTATTTGGTAACGTGAATATTAATGTAAATTTCAAAATAGGCCTTTTGAGGCTTTACGTAATTACTTCTTATACAACAGGGGAGTTCCTCATCGTTCTGAACAGAGGAAAGCTATTTCCAGCCGTTCTAAATAAGCATAAGGTAACGCAGATTAGCTAAGGTATTCTATAATTAATAATGTATTTGAAACTACCCTTGTGCTAGGAGAGTAGCGCACTTGAAAATCCCATCGCCTATGGCGAATTTTGGTTTGTTTAGTTATTAAATATGACATTAAGACGTCAGAAACATAACTACCTAGACGTCCGCAATATAGCATAATGGGAAAAGTATATACATAAAAACCATACAATAGAATTGTATCATAATTCGATATATTGAAAGATCTAATCGTTGTCGTAAAATAAAAAACGATCCTTGTGTAAATAGTCTTCAAAAATAACACTATGAGTATAACAATACTTGTAAAACCAAGATCATCGTCTATATATTTAAGAAGTTCTTTAGTCACTAAACATGTGCGTTACGAGATTACCTATACATATCTACTTTATCGGCAAATAGTTTATTATTTTTTCTTCCTAAATTCCTCGAATCGATATTTTAACTCCTTGAGCTATATTTGTGCACTACAAAGTTTCATTTAATGATCCAAAAAGGTGTCACTATCTTCGATAAGGTATTTATAACCCGTTTCAATCCCCTTAAACTACAGTCTTGACTCCTGCCTGCAATTTCTCTCGAGCACCCTACATCTGGTTAGCATGCACGCTAGCTGTTCCACAATGATGCAATATTTAATATTCAATATTAATAATAATATTGCGTATGAGTACTTATAAAAAACAGGCAGACTAAAAGTTATCTTAACTCGTATAAGCTGAAACTAAATCCGTAATTTTTTTCAAGCCGTCACATGGCCTCTTAGCGAAAGGTCCTTGACAGTTCAACGTTAAAATTCCACTAATTTCCAACGTCTGGATGGAGCAAAAATGTCGTTTACGTGCTAGAACCATACCTATATTAAGTCATGAATGATACAAGATGACTGAAAACACGAATTTCCTTTAATAGCCGCTCGCTCGGGAGATATTTCTTATATTTTACTATTATAATCATATCCAGACGATCATCAATTATCCCTTAAGCGCAAAATCGTCATTTGAATGATCTAAAACACGGGTGACAGGCATCTGGTAAAGTTCGACACGATTTTCGGTTTCAGTTTCTCGAAAAACTTCATTTTTCATATGTAGATTCCTGTTCTGGCATAAGAAAGCACATTTAGTAATGTCAAATGATCGATAAATAGTGCGCTGCTGTGATTCGCAATGATTCGTGCCTTTAGGTGAGAGTTACTCAAGATACGCTATATTGACTTTTATGACGTGGTGCTATGACGTAATCATATTATGACTTATAGTCGAGTGGAAAGTTTCACAGAAACTCGATAACTCGACTCGACTGAAGAGTTTGAATGGTTATACTTAACTCTAGTCTGTTACTCGACTCGTATTGAGATTACTAACTGACTTCACTTGAATTCAGAATGGATTTAAATGACTTGACACGAAAATATTGATTCGATTTTAAACTTGACTCGGGACTCGAAATTTGACTCGACTTTATTCACTGTCACTCAAAAACTTTAACCTGTCTGAATAATTACCAGTTTACTTACTTTACTTAATATTTACCTTAAGTGATTCGTTTGAAATTACTAGTATCCATATCTATAGGAGAAAAATTCGTTATTTCTCTACTATTCAAAGCATTGTATTGTAACAGTTCTCTGCAGCAAACCTATACCTCAACATAACTTCCATAACATCTAATATTCCATTGCTCCTAAAGATTTTACTTTTATAATTATGGATATTCATCCAACCTTATACCCTTCGTGTAGCTTCCTTGGCTATTTTTGTTAACGCGAAAATGTCGCCTGGTGAATCATATAATAAGTTGTATCACAGCCTATATCTTTAAACCTGCAGAAACAAACAACCGATGGGAATTCCCGAACAAAACCGAAAGTGAAACAGCGCATACGAACAAAAACAACTTTTGCGGTTTACGATTTAAAAATACGAAGCGTTTCGGTACTCTCCTTCCCTTTCTTTAGTTTCTATAACGAAGGCTTTGTGCCTAATTGTTTATCTATTACCCATAAACTTAGTGACACGGTAGTTTATTTGCGTTCCGCTATATTTGGACTCGTTTCAAGTTGAATTTTTAGTTTTTTCAGAAAGCCTTAAGTGGTGAGAAATAACTCTTCTATGAAACTAATTTAGAAGAAATATTCCTTATAATTCTTGTCGTTCCTTGTCATCATTACCTTCTTCTGGATAAATACTAACGTTAGACCCAAGTCCATGCGGGTGATAGACCCATATCACGTTTTTCAATAAAATTTAATAGTGTCTATTCTCATAAGTACATTCCTGATGTGATGTGTTATATCAAGTGTACACTTGTAAGCCTTCGTGAATCCCAATGAAAAGGGTTGCCGTTTCACTCTTAAATATGTAGCTTTGAATAGAAAGGGATCCAATTGGTTCGACTATAGCAAGACTACAGCTGAACTAAATTTCAGTAGGATTCATGCGACTGACGAGACAGAGTATGTGAATACTATAATAACTCAGGCACTTCTCACTTAACGACCAGTTTCCGTTATACCGATCTGATTATAAAGCGAATTGGTCGGTAATGGTACACTTCACTTTACGACCATAGCCCGCTCCAACGTCCTGGTCTGTAAATAATCGTTAGATATTGTTTTTTTGGTCAACTGCCGGATACGGAGACTTATCTGAATTATGAAATTCAGAAAGGTGTAATAGAACCACGTTTTAACCGTCGTAAGTTCGAGGAATAGTCGTAGTTTGGCTGTGTCCATAACGGTTGTTAAGTGAGGAGTGCCTATACAAATCGATCGACCTCAAATTTGAAGTAAAACCGTTATTATCCATGAGTGGCTAGAATTGCTTCACAAATATTATAGAACATTTCAAATAAACACCTGTCATAAATGATTTGAACTTATCGTAGCGAAATATGATCTACCCATTCCCTATTTAACTGGCAGCACGTATGATTGATTACCCTTTCAGAACTTATCGTCTCAAATAACAAACATCTGCTTTTAAATTAACTCTTATAGATTTTTAAAATGTTGGCAGGGATTTTCTATCCCTCGTAGCTACATCATTTCAGTATCATATCTTCAGCCCTCACATTATAGCCATTCGTGATACGAAATTATTGACCAAATCTGACACTTTCACGTGTCTCTTTTTCACTTTTCACGTTTTCACTTTCCCGTTTGACCGTTAGAGCATGACATAAGGCAGAAAAATATTAATATGAGAAACCGATTTAGTAGAGCTTCCATCTACAGGTGAAATAATACTCCGAATTAGTGTTCTGCTTTTATTCTTGGGAACTTATTGGGGAAATTGGAACTATTTATGAACTATCTATCAGGAGAAAATTTAGCTGAAAACTTCTAGCAGATGCTGCTGCAAGGTGGAAGACAATGCTGTGTTGTAATTGGATCCGCTATTGGCAACAGAAATTTTAGTTCGGTACCACAAGTGAAACTGGCATACATAAACACTTTCAATTATAGAATAGTAGCTTCATGTTTGCGTTAATACGTCGTGGGTCATTCAAGATGCGTTTTGTTTATGTTGTAAACATTGCGAAAAACCGATCTAATTTTGTTTGACTGAAAAAAGCACAGGAGCTGTAGCACAGCGGAAATAGATGCATACAGGAAAAGTAAATAAATTAGCTGTCACGTTTTTTGTTTATTTTCATTTTCTATCGGAAATTTGCGAATATTCTTAATTTTCGTTCCCTATTCTTAATTATGGAAAATCACTACGTAGTTTAACACGTGACTGCATTATAATAACTCGAGACATTCCAGTGATGACACTCAGACACTTATAAGACACTTGAGTATACCCCACTTGACTCTCACTCTGATTCGGAGATCAAGTCAACCAGAATAATCAGTTTAATTCAAGTCGAGTACTAGAGTATATCATTGCTCTACTGGAGTTATTGTAGCAATGCCTTACAGCTTGACCAAAACTATTACTGAAATTTGTGCCAAATTCTTCGTTCGTGAACCTACATTGCATGAGTAGCTGAACTTGATTAATTTGCAGGTTTCTTTGAAATAGAACCACGACCAGACGACTAATTAATTCACTAGAAACACTTTGCTTTTCTGTGTTTGATAGCGGCATCGAAAGTCAGGTTTATTTTTAACCCGGGCGCAATGTCATTGTTGCTACACAGAAAGAAACAGGACACATCACTCATGACAAAAAATTATTAATCAGTTTCTTTTTACACAAAGAGCGTTATACAAAGTCCCGGATACAAATTTATTTGCATCTCGGCTTCTAGTAGTCTATAGAATGTCGAAAAAATAACTCTACAAAATCAATTGCAAAAAGATTCCCTCAATTTATGCAATGTCAGCGACACATATGTATCTATATATTAATCACGAAAGTTTGTTTGTTCGTTTCACTCGAAATGACATCCCTATTTCTTAACGGGTTTACTAATTGGTCACATGGGGTCCTATAATATTGCATCTTATAATTATACTTCTATTTGTACTGCATGCCCTATCAGTGCCGCAATGTGTTAACGGATACCTTAAAATACTTAGGCCTGGTGTATGACCAACGTAAAAGGAACATGATATATTATATTGCAAGTTTAATAAATTTTGAATAAATAAAGTTTGACTAGGAATAACTCCTGAGAATCATTTTATTGACTCGTACAAGAATAAGAGTGTTTTCCTTATGTTAACTAAAGGAAAGGCTATGACTATCCCTGTATTAAAATTTTCACACGTCCGGCCATGCTCTGCGTTCGCCGTTCGCCATATTGCCATATTGCCATATAGGCTTCCAAGAACTTGGTATTCTAAAATGATTTTTGAAATCACGATGTCCTTCCATGTTGGCTTTCTATTGGTTATTGCAAGTGACCTTCCGTTCCACTCGGCAACGATTTATTCCGGTAAAGCGCAAAGTTCATCAAAAATCAGGCCAGGTTTTGCAACACATTGTTCCAGTATTGAGAACGACAATTTATTTTAGCAATTGCCCTTTTTAGTCCAGTGCGACATGTCAGGATACAGCCAGACAAATGATAAAGTGAAAGTAACTTTTGGAAGAAGTAATTAAAAGATCATCCATTACGTTTTGTAGCATTCGTGATTTCTCGGAATATTGTTTTGTTATTGCTTTACGATTCTACACGGTAATCGCACGATCAAGTTCGTAATGCTGTCGTGATCTTATTATAAAACATTCTGAACAACGACTGTAATTATTTTTCAATTTTATTTGTCACGCCATCTCAGTTGTATTTTGTTAATTCTTACACGCTTCGCGTGAGAGGATTTTTAAGTTACGAGGATGTTGCGCAATCGTTATGTACTGGATCATACACGGGAATCATGTGAATTATTATCTAAGACTCTGAATATAACCCATCTGAGTATAACTTTCTTTGAAAGTGCGAATTTAGGTGAAACGACGTTAAACGAATATAAAATGCTCAAAACCTGCACTCTGCACCGAAAGTGGGTTCCATGAAATGTTTGAAGAATCTTCCAAACTATTTTTATTGCGATTCTGATTCACGTTCTACAAACGTTTGCTATATACATTACTATTGAAACTAGCGTTTTTTTAAACTCTATCCACTGATGTTTTGCACTAAATCATTTATTACAAGTTTCATTGAAATTTTATATTTGTTCTACTTAAATTATTGAATATCAGTGTTGCTGATGACACAATGACACATCAAGATATAAAATTAGTAATAATAATTGTATCATGATTTATCATTATATTTGAATTTTCCAATAGCAGTCACACCACTTTTTTAAAAGCCGCTAATGTTCTGTATTGGGTTGCTTATATAGATAGATTTAGGAGGTAAAGCTTTGCAGGAGCGTTCTGTATAATAGATATACTATAACCAAATATAAAGATATAACTAGCAGCAATCGACAGACAGATTATATTACTTTAATGTGTAAATGCAACACCTTCCAGGCTGGATACACAATTGACCCCGAATTCCATAGAGCAATGAGCGAAATTCCCAAAGTAATTAGTTGTCCTTTCGTAATCAAACCTACAGATTGGATGACATAACAAATTTTCTGAAATAATAAGAAATACAGACTTAATCGAATTTAAACGAGAAACTCTACCTTTCGGTAATGTATTTTCAGTATAGCTTGGATTATCCAGAAATTGCCGACTTCGACATTAAGTTCTAAAGTACAAAACGGGTTACGACCCTACCCTAAAAATGTCTCTGTCACCTTTCGCACTTTTGCTTTTAAAATTTTTTGAATTATCGAGCTGAATTTCAAAACACTTACCATTTTGTGTAAAACTTACACAAGTAAATAAAGACACGTATGTGACATTAGTAAATCAACAAAAGGCACGGAGTTTCAAAGAATTGCACAAAGCATGAAAAGTGTTACAATATTCTATATTTAAATTTTGTTTTTCTCGTTTTATTCGCTGGACGTTTATTTTCTGCTCGTGTTGTTTTACATGGAATATGTTACAGAATGATCCGAAAATCAATGCCAAGTGTATTAAACTGAAGCGGTAAAAAAATGGTCAAGTGGTTATTAATAAGATTTGATATAGTAGAAATAACTTGAACTGCCTCTCACCATGTTGCTATGAATCAATATGAATATTACATTTATTATATATACTATTGTATGAGGAATTTTGTTTATTTGTTTGGTATTATAAATGGCTGGGCTGATTTGGTATGGTAACCTATGGTATTCCAAGGAAGTAAATCGCAGCGTTATTTTTTTAACTGGCCTCGAGCCCGGCCATGCTTCGAGAATGATCAAACGCTCCCTAGTGGTCAAACGAAACATTAGATTAGACATTTCCTCGCTGTCGTCGCGGTAATTATGTATGTTATGACATCAGGAATCTGAATATCACCTTCGAAAGCTCGGGTTGCTATGTTATGTTCATAGAATGTACAACTGGATTTCTATCCATTCTATAGAGTATTGCTTCGGCCGGAAGCTTATGAAAATAGAAATCACCTGCCCCGAAATTAACTTTGTAAATATAGTACTATCTTATGGACCAAATTGTACCGTAATTAGATGATTTACCTAACAGTATAAATAATATATATTACATTCCTCAATTCGGGAGTTCCAAGTTGAGTAATGAAATAAATCCCGTTCGAAGTAACCAATCAGGTGAAGTAAATTTTCATTGGTATTTGGGGTAACAGAATCGAGGACTGCATTGCTGTCATTGCAATTAGGTTCCAGAGAAATTTATAAATTCCAGCACTTTCGGTAAAAAAAGTTACCATTTCAACCACCATTCATCTCCCCCTTAAACGACTTTCATCTGCATGCAATTATATCCCAATTCCTCATCCGTTCGCATCGTTAGGTCGTATTTCAAATACGTATCCGATATGATAGCGAAATTAGTGGCATAAGCCATATCTAACATTGTTAAAATAGAAAGCTTCGTGCAGGATCTGTCGGCATTTGACAATAACATTGAGAACATACGTGTGAACAAAATTCAAAAAATAACTTCACGATTTCTTGATAATGACGCGCCTATGTCGTCACGGATTCTAATACTAGAAAATCGTCGCGTGACCGGCGTAGCGCTCACCATTAATAAATTTTGTTTATATGACTAGGCAAAAAAACTTTGTGAAGAATTTGCACCCGAGGGGCTGAGAATTTCTACGAAATTTTCTGACTATTTCTGTTGTCGCGACTACGCCACCTTGTGCTGGAACATGCACTTCCCCGCGCCTAATTAAATATTTGTTTTCCACATATTTAGGAAGAAAGTTTGATTATTGAATTTGCACGGCTTTGTAAAGGAGATCACTGTTCAGAAAATTATTCATTTTATTCGTAAAGTTGTCTGTATATCATATTTGTTCCAGTTATTGCAGGATTCTTAAATCTGGTAATGTGTGGCCATGAAAAACCATAGGGCGATTTTAAGGTGGATTGTAAGTAAAAATAGTATTCTATGGTAACGGAAAATCGGACTGATCATTATTAAGTATGCTTAAGTCACAGGTCTCAAAATGGCCGAGGGCCTCGAAATCCATATTGCATTTTTCAATTTTGATTATATATAAATATGAAAATATAATAATTCATTATTATCTGATGATAAAAACGTGAAATGGTTTTCTAATAGGCTATATTGTTGTCCTGCCTTCATCGCATCCCTTTTTGTTTACTTTCATATCTTCAAATTCGAAATGAAAATGCTGTACGATTTGATGATTCATTGCCATTTTCGGCGATTTTTATCTATTTAACTGGTTCGTGGGAGTAGAACATGTACGGGGGCTGCTATATCGCACAACTAATTTCGGTCACGAGCTAATCATGTGCCTGTAGCGTCATCGTTGCGGTGAATGCCATTATCCAAGTCAGGGGTTTGCCAATCAAATCAGGATTTATGTTTAAACTTTCATTATCTGATCTCGATTATTTTTAATGCTCCAATTAACGAATTGTGCGAAATATATACATATATGTAATATAGGTACATCACCGAACTTTGTATCTGGTTCCAGAGTCTTGTCAGATTATCAGTTTTACCAGACCAACCGAGATCATGCAATTATCATGACACAATATTAATACTTCGAATCACTAATTCCATCATCATAATTTCATTTCATCATTATTGAAACAACACTGGACTTCATTAACTTAAATTGAACAAAGGATACAGTTTTTTAAAACCGATTTATTAGTAATGTGAAACGTAAACAGGCATTCCTATTTTTTCGTCTGGACCATTAATATTTATATATATATTGACTACTTAACGGAGAGCAACTAGTGTTTCAACTATTTTACTTTTCGATAAAAAACTTTCAATCCGCGGAACGCGAAACGCGAAATGCCGCGCTTCGGATAATCGGAGGTAGCGTTCATTGCAAATTAGTCGTGGCAAATGGTTAATTGCATTGTAACTGGAAATTTAAAAACCACAAAAGATTTGCAGATGATAATACAGTGCTTTTCTTTGTATTAAGTACAGTACATGGTACATATTCTTTTCATGTAACAACCGATCCGCCTACGACCTTAAGCCATCACGAGCCGTCGTCTATTTCTGCGAAAAGCAGATTGTCTCAATGTTCTTGTGATTTATTTGCTTTCTGAACTACCTACAGAGTGCAAGATAATATCAGCCAAAATGGTTTTGTACGCCACATGTATAAATACATTGCCGTCCGATAAGCCTTAAATTAGAATTGTTTAAAGGGAAATACCGAACCCTAAGGCACCCTCCTACGTATACCGTGCTAATTTTTGTCACACGATTTTTATGATTTAAGGAGTGCCCCTTACTGCAATCGCGTTTCTGCCCGCAAAAAAACTTCCCTCGGACGAAAATGCACACGATTTTCGCTTCGTCGTTAACGGGGATTCAAAAAATCTGTTAAGTCATTGTCGAATGCTTTTATAATTATCTGGAATTGTTCTATACGAATTTTTTTGGACTAAACAGTTCAACTTAATAATTCCGATACATGTTATTGAAAGTAAATGAATTTCTCCGGAATCTTTGGATCAGAACACATTCCGAAATTTAGAATGTCCTTGATTTTTGAATGGTGCGGTATATTCAAAACCTATGTGTCCCAGGGACGGACTGGTATCGGTTTACCCCCAGCATCAGAACCGAATTGAGTATGAGTCGTGTCTGGTCATGTTTGATGAATGTAATGTGACGTGGGTTGTGTATGAGGTCAAATTTGGCGTCAAATACGAATTTTGATCTACGAACACTCTTGCGAAAAAATGCGGTTTTTGGAGTTATTGAATATTGGAATTTTGAATAAGAGATTATGTACCTTCCACAGTTGAATAGCAGCGTTTTAATCCCGTATTATAGAAGGAATCGTCAGTCAAGTCATAGTCTTGAGCAACAAGGATTTCGTAATATATCTGTATAACATGCTCTTGGTTAAGTAAAATGGATAAATATAGATAACAGAGTTTTGGAATCATTTTAACTTATTCATCGTAATTATTGTGAAAAATGAAATAAAACGACGAGTCGAGTCGAGTCAGTATGAACGCTTCCAGTCGTAAGTCAAGGAAAGTCGTTTGACTTCATTGTCGCCAGAACACAGTTTATGATTTAAGTGATTACGAGACTACTTAATATTCTAATTATAGAGTATTACGAGCCTTTCGGGTAGCTCTACCATTATACTCGCAAATTAATCCAGATAATTTCAGTTCGACCATATAGTATACTACTAGCAGAGCGGCCTGGCCTTTCCCGGGTATCCCTCCGACGGGAAAGCTCTTATGGGTATATTCCCGGTATCTTATTTTGGCCGCTAGGGGCCGCATTCATTTTTCTAGGATGCATCTGGACCTCAAAATTGAGTTGATGATTGGTGAAGTTATTTCAAGACAAACTTTTTCGCTTATAATATTGATGTTATACACGTAATTCATTCGCTATTTGCTCCAACTCACACGTTTCGTATTATATTTAGGATTTGGATGAGTAAGTCCCCATTTTTATACCTTGATCAGGATTTTAGACTGGTTGAATAATTTTTCCCGGTTGAATAAGATAACTCCGAGTTGAAAATACCCCCACACTTTCACGAAATAAATTTACAAGTGTAATTGAAGTAAATCCTTTTATATGAAGCCACCTTCGTTGCCTTTGCATGACATATTAACTTTTGATGCAAAAGGTATGCGTCTATATCACGATCTCGTTTGGTCAAGTCCAAACCTCATTCGAAGTCTATTAGTGGCATATGCATATACGAAAGTAGTCGGAAGAATTTCATTAATATACGTAATTAATCAAAACACAAATCCAGGTCAGCTCCCATTAACCTTTCTGAAAGGTTATAATAAGTTGTCGCTGCCGCGAACGTGATAGCGCATCATTAAAAATATTATTATTGCATAAGCGAGCACGTTTTAAAACGTGCAGTCACGAACACGTACATCCTTGATGTTAAAAATAAAACAACATCCACATTTGGAGCAATTAATCGCATATTCGATTCCGGTTATCGAAAAAATAACGTCTGTGAACTTTTCCTTGTTAATGACAACTACTTTATGAAATGTTCTGAGAAGCACTTTGCATCGTTGATTTTTCGTCTTACCTTAACACGCGTTTTTTGTGAATGGAATGTGTGTAATACGCATGAGGGGGGAGTATTTCAATAAAGCAGATAAATTATAAGCAATTGCGTGGATGGAAATCTACTGAAATATGCATTTTTTCAAATTATGATATCATCAATAGCACACAGGATAATTCATTATTTCTTTATAAACTCTAACTTCGATATTTTATGCTTTATATGTATGGTTTACTGGGATTCTACCGCTTACAAAACCCTAAGGGTTAGAATAACTCTTGCGCGTGGGCAGTGACTTCCTGCTACTGCTAATTTATATTCACCTTATGACATTCTGACCCGTTAAAATACAAAATGCCAGCTATTAAGAGTTGATTAGGCTTAATCTGTTCGGGTCATTCTATATATAGCGGTATAGAATTTGGTGTTCATTACGAAACTCTATATCAACACCAGATGTCACTAGAGGCTAGATAAACAAATTGCTGTATAGTAAAGGCTTCAATGTCCGCTGTTACTGAGATTCACTAGTGATAAAGTGGTACCTGGAAACTATATCCTTGATTTCAGCCGATTTATTTTAATCCATGCGATTCAAATCATTGGTAAAAGACAACGAAAGTTGGAAATGGTGGGACTTGTTGAAGTTCATGTAGTGCGTTATTCCGGCAATGGCGAAATGTAGCATACCTTATTTTACCTCAGTTGCGCTAGCTTCATTAGCTTCATCTACACCAGCGGCCGAATACATTTCTTAGCGGAACAATGAACATCCGATCTCTTTTTTAAGCAAATAAGCTGATGTCGATGTGTTTTATTCATTACAGTATTTTACCGACAATCTAAAAGTCTACAAGAGCAAAATCCGAAAGAATTTTCTCGCAATAATATACGTTCCGCTAGATTAGAACTGAAAGAAACACATGGATGCCAACATCGTCGCGTTGTATGCATACTAATGATGCATAATATGACACGCTGACAACTCGGCACGCCATGGATTGCTGTCAATTATTGCCTATTGTGGAAACAAGTCCTACAAAAGTATTCGGCGCATGATTTCCGCGAACATGCTTATCAGTACATTCAGTTCTCGGCCGTAGAGTGCCTAGGTCAAAGATCGTGACCTCCTTTAGGCTAAATAGTAGTAGTTAGACATTTTATTTACAAACTGCCTACCTATAGCTTTATTTGGTTAATTCTAACGACAGAACACTGTGTAACCTATATGTAGTGTATGCTCTGTAGTAACACCTACCACTAGGAGGAAGCACTAACAAGCACAGTACAGCTTTTCGTAGATTGTTTCTCTCAAAATATCTCGCTTGAAATAGACGTATGAATAGATTGTATGTAAACTCGCGCAATTCTACTTTTAGTTACGTACATCGATAAATCTCGATCACAACTATCATTTAAATTAATTAAACCTTTTACCTGATAAACCCTACTCACAACAACTCATCAACAAACTGGTATAGGGCGCATCCTTCACTAAATATTTTTTCTGGCTATTTCTCCAACATTACATAAGTTAATAATCTAATCGGAGGGGAGTTGTCGGACAACCAGATTACGAAAGTATAACCTGGTATATAGTTTTCCACTATCTGTTCATATAATATCACCTCTAAAATCTTTATGTCAAGTAATATTATTCAAATATTTCTACTGAATCTAACTACAGCATAGCGTTAACAAATCCTGAAAAATGAACTTCTTGACTAACCGATAAGCGATTACTATATGAATTCCATGAACACCTTAGTGTGCAAGTTTGTTGATGATTATTGTACTACAGTTTTCACTGCAAGTCATTAGCCGTTGATGAAACTTTAATTGAATGTGTTGGCAATGGAGTATCGAAAATCTCCTCATCTTCAAAACGCTGTTTATGTTGATATAAATAAAATGAGTTGATTGTTTATTTGATTGAAGTGCTGTCTGCTATATGTAAAACGGGTTTCTGTTGAATATGATCGATATTCTTTATCGGTTTCAATTACATCCTAATCTATAATTAGCTATCAAAGGTGGCGAATGTATTTCCTGGGACCTGGCTACGAACCAAGTGTGGAGTATAAGATTGTAAGAAAAGTAGCAATCCTAAAGAGTAGCTTATTCTAAAACCGAACAGTACTTTATCTTCAAATCGAACGTTTAGCTATGGTAATAGAAACTCACTATTGATTTGCGAAGTAGGCTATTTCGAAAACGTGATAATCGAGGTATCTCTGTGTAACGTTCAAGTCTCGCCAGAAAGATAATCCACTGCAACTAACAGCAATGACTATTATGTGGATAATTTCTTTTTTACTTCAGTATATGGGGTACATGTAATTGTAGACTCGAGTGCTCGGTTCATACCAGGAAGTGCTGGAAATGGGTTTTAGAATCTGGGGATAGGCTAAGTTCAGCAAAGCTGATTGTCTGAGGCCGAGGGAAGATAGGGTAGAATTGTAGATGATATAAGCCCCTATGAGCGATTGTTTAGTAACTGAAAAGTAGGGGAAATCTATCCCCTTGCCTCTTCCCCACTCGCACCCCTGATGCCGAGTCACCAAGCCGTTGTTTTGTCCCTCCGAACTAATTTATGATCCACCTTTTTCGCCTAGACCAATACCAAGGCATTACTTACAAAAGCTAACAAAAGATCTACCTACTTCATTGTTATAATCCAACGAATTACGTAACACAATTTTAGCGGTATACAAGATTATGTAATAAAATTGAATTTTTTTGGCTGAGAAAATGTACTGTAAACATAGCAGCCAATGATAGATTGTTACAATCTATAATAGTATAATTGCAAAGTGATTAATCGACACGTTTGCAATATGTGAAACGTTTATATAATATCGAAAGAAGCTGATCGACCATTTAAAAACTCGACCGAATTTTCTCTTTGTCACAATACATTCTATACAATTTTCGATGCCGCACAGAATATATATTTGACAACCATTCTAACCACGGTATTTAGAATCGCACAAAGAGCGCTTCCCGCAAAAATTAATATTTATCGCCCGCTCGGTTGTGTAAATAACGTATTCATTCATACATATATTGTTTGGTATTTCGAAATTTGCAGTGCGAAACACAATAATAAATCCCATCCCATACCCGGATGATGGGTAAATGGGTTGATTGTTATGGAGTTGAACGTGAAATGGCCGCTACAGTTGGCATGCGCAACGCCCCGGAACAAAACAAAGACATTTGTGAGGAAAATAAAACAAATTATCGCTATTACCTTCATAATATCGATATAATATAAACATTGTTATGCAGGGTTCCCCTTTGAGGTCTGTTTGTTAGTTCGTGTATCGATTTTTTTGTAAAATAACAACTGTTTATTCTCTTCACGTTCTTTGTATTTCCTTAGTACATTTCTGAAACGGTTTATACAGAAAGTAAGTTCTCTTTGCTTAAATTTCGGAACTTATTGTGGAGTTTTGCACGCAGAGAACACGGATGATGCACCAGTAAATGGAAAACAAAAACACACTCAATGATAATGTTGAAAAATAGCTACTCATCATCCTGACCTCAGGGCGCATACCAATTGGGTTTGAAGGCCTTTCTCTTAAATGCAAACAGCAAACAATACAGACAACATGATTTTGACCTTGTTGTACACTCTGATTTGCAATTCCCTGTCATGGACTACCACAATTTTTTATCATATTGCGCTTGTACAAATACCGTTACGCATAACAGCACTAGGAAAGGTTTTCAAAACGAGGCCACCATATTTGTTCGTGGTCCACGTTAGAATGGTATTACAGTGCCATAGTTTCTTGATTAATGTGTTTGCAAATACCCCAGTATTGATATTGTGAATTGACAACAAAATGACGCGGTCTGTTGCTTAGTTGCTTAGTAACTTCACATAACAAAAGTTCATAGTACTAGTGCAGAGTAGAATACCTACCCGGGAAAATACATACTTATAAAATATATAGGAATGCGTGTCCACATATATCTGAAGAGATTAATAGCATAATATGGCTAGTATGAAATAATACCAATGAAAATACATTTCCTTTTTTGTACAATACAGTAATCCCTCACCTATCGCGGTTAGTGAGTTCCCGAGCTTCCCGCGATAGATGAAACTCCGCGAAGTAGAAACCACATATCCCCCCCCCCCTTTGAATATATTTAAACGTATTTTGAACCACTGTTAATCATTTTCACACTCTTATTTGCCCTATTAACCTTACCACAATCATTCGACCGGTTATTTATTTATTTTCAATTTTTAGCACTTTAACATACTCGTACTGTACGGCACGGCATTTATCATGCAATAAATAAAAAAAATACATACATACATACAATAATATTACATTCATTAAAATATATAATATTATATAAAATCCGCGAAAAGTGAATCCGCGATAAGTGAACTGCGATATAGCGAGGGACGACTGTATTGCTATTTCAGTCTAAGTAAAACTGTAAGTTGAAATCCTATGTCAACCTCTACTGCCACCGTGCGGCGTACGAGTTTTAAATTCTCAAATCCAACTTCTACAAGTACAGTATTCTCCAAATCGTGTTAATAGTTGCTAAGGTTCTAGAGAGCATTCTTATACATATTAATTTCGTCCAGTCTGTCTGATATACTACATATATTCTAGGTGTCTGTCTAAACTTGCCGTATCCATACACATTTTACAATAATTCATAGACATATATGCTGTACCGGAGTATTGTAATCGTTCACGTTCTACAATATCGTAAGCTGGTAACCAATGCCTGCAAATGCCCTGTTTGTCTGTTCTCGATATCAAATATTGTAATTTACGTTTCCAATAGATACAACATAAACAAAGAATGAGTTTCGGTTCTGAGGTCTGTCTCCCATTATTCACACGATGACAGGTTATATTATAGTCTATCACAAACTGTATATAATTTGTATTTTGTACAGTACTGTATGTTCGTTTGGTTTCGACGAATTTTCGTGTTATACAATGCCGTACTTACCAAAATTTCTACAGCATGACTACATGTTAACAACAATGAAAGGAAAGCGAAAAATATCATGACCGTTGCAATGTACATAGTTTCGATATTTTTCCAAATGTCGTGTATACTGTCAGGAATTATTTATATCCTTTTATAGGATATATTTTATTTTGGATACTCCCGAAAGAGAATGTCAATCTCACGTCAACTAGAATAGATTATAACCCGCTCGGAAATGTCTTGAAATGTCACGATGAACACAGGATTACGTTGAAAAGAGTAGAATAATAATATTAATATATAAATTATCTTCGATAAAAATTTCTTATTGAACAAAGGACACAGTTCTTGAAAATTGAAACAAATTTACATTGACGCAAAGAAATCGTTTCGTCCTTGACAAATCGAATCGTGAGTTGGCATACCGGTAACATCAATTGCAAATGCCAACTTTTAAGTGCAGTTTTACATATTCACAGTGACGAAGTGGTTTCATGCACACATTGAATTATATCTGGATTTGCGTTAAATTTATGTCGAATGTATAAGTAGACTTCGAAGTATTCGCATAGTCTAATGCAGAGATGGCCAATCTTCCGAATTTTATGTGTCAGGTATTTAACGTACGAGTTCACATGCGCCATACATTCATTCAATTCTTGTAAAAAATTTGTCAATGTGGACATATTTAGCATTCATGCATGATATACATTAATACCCATTTCCCTCTTTATTTGAATTGCTGGTGTAGCTTTTTCTCCAATCCGTGTTTGGTTAATCTCTTTCGTGAGTTGGCTTACATTTTATTATTTTCCTCCACTTCTAATAATCCAATGAAACCGAAAAGTTAGCCACCCCTGGTCTACCCAGCGAGAAAGCGCAGTCAGAGTTATAACGCAACTTTACGATGTTTGCAATGATTTGTCTTGTGCGACGTTTCAGTTTGGTAAAATTTGGTAAGACCCACATTAGGTTTGAACAATTATTTTTACTGGATTCTTCTTCAAACATTGGAAATTGGATCGGGGTGATGTATGTGCTCTAAGATATATTTGTCTTTGGCGTGTTAGCCGTCGCATTGAAAGAAACAAGTTTATTACCGGAATGACAAGAGAAGTGAAAGTTTGTTCCTTGTTTAATCGCCCAAACAATACAGTTTATTGTTGGGCAGGGTTCCCATAAAAAATACAGTTATAAATATGTTCGTAAAGTGACTGGTAAAAAAAGGGAAACGGTTTGAACTGGTTCTTGTTTTCAGTTTTATAATTTTATTATTCAGTAATTTACGGGTAATTGAATAAGGCTCTCTATACAAAAGTTTAATTAATTTGATTCTTATTTATTTTGATCTCATAATCTCACTAATACTTGGTTGGTCCAAGGCGTGGTGGATCTTAAGTGTTTACCAAAGCAGTAAAATTCTTATTTTCGAAATGGGTACGTGACAAGGGTAGCAAATGTGTAAATAATTGAGAAATTTATGACGAAGGTTAATTACACTAATTGGTAATATTCGCAGAACTCAAGTAAGTATTATCGTAAATATAACTGCGGTTCTTGGGTAAATTTTACGTACGCATTGTATGAATATGAAATTTACTTACTTCTCAGATGGGGGCTCCAATAAGGGCTGTTTGTATAGCACTTGATTATCGTTGTTGTTTTGTATTGAATGTTTTAGTAATAGTTTATGTATCTGTTGTTGCCTAATAACTTGCCTGATATACAAAGTCCATGCAAACATTGAAATGCTACGTTGTAGATTGTCCGTTTCAACTCTCTTAAAGGTTAACCTTCTGTCAGTCGCCATGTCGTAAAAAAATACATGCAAGAATTACACAATGTTATCTCCCTAACACAAGTCTGTATTTTCGTTTAACTGAAGCGTCGGATTAACCATTTCGTAAATAGCATAATGCATGGGCGCCGCATTTTCAGGGGCCAGCAATTCGTGCTTGCAAGCATTTAATTCTGCTCTGTTACTGCAGTACTATACGGTTTTGTGTACTCTACAACTTTGTGAACGACTGGGTACGTGTTTTGTAACTTGAGGTACAGAATCCAACATGTGTTACAATACCGCGCAAAAACCTTATCTCGCCCTGACCTAACTAATTGATATAAATGAATATACTGAATGGACGTCAATTTCTAGCATGTACAATATCTGGCTAACCGATGAAATATTATATTAAATGATATTATCCTTAGGCGGGATTCGACCTTAAAATCAAACAACTACTGAATTTTGCTCTGTGCCACACAATAAACTATAGAATTCGGTGCTTTGCTTGCTTATTGCATAAATATCATAATGCGAACCTAAGCATAAAAAGTAATGTCGAGTAACTTTTGCATTGTAACATCGAGAACTCAATCAGTACCTTCCTGCATTCTTTAGAACTCCTAAACGTGTCTTATGCCATGAAGCTATACCTCAAAATAGTGTATATACCTACTGTATCAAGCTTCAGATATATTTTTTTGATAGTATGTTCTACCCCTACAGTGTTTGTTATAAAGCGTCTTATGATGTATGCAATAATTCTGCCATTTGCACAGTATAACTTATAAATCTCGTCATCTATTCTACTTAACAGCACAGACATGCTGGTTATCTCATCCTCTCTCCATATCACCCTGTGACCATGTAATATTTGTACCAACTGCTTCCGACTGCTCTCTGCAGAAACGAAAGCGACCTGGAGAGCAAAAGACCACAGGTAAATCATTAACCTGATCTTTACATAGCCTATCATCGCGATGGGATGTTTGACTTCAAACTGCCAATGCTAACTATATTGCGGTTTTTACACATGGTTCAAATTACTGTCAGGGTATTAAAGGGAGTAAATATCGCGGTGAATCATTAAAGCCACTTCAGGCATTTTCATTTACTGATTCAAATCTGACTCCACACCTTCAAAAGGAATGAATGAAATGAAATGAAAAGAAAATCGAAGCTAGTCAAACCTAGTTAATCTTGAATCAAGAACAGACAACTTGAATGAATTAGCAGACCCTTTCTTGTTATATTTTGATTGCTCCATGTTAATTTCATTACAAAATATAGTTACATAACGGCTTGTATATGGCATTCACTAATGTGATTGAAACTACTGTACTAAAGAATTATCGTTGTATGTATGTACAGTATGTGTGCGTAAAATTATTTCTGCAACGTTAAGTGTATTAGCAGTTGAAAGTTTGTGTACTCAATCAATAGAATCTGGGGTCGTGTGGCTTCCAAGTAGCAGCAGGAATAGATACAATTTATTGCTCTTTTTCACCCTCTACTGGAAATGTTTAACCACTCCGAGATGAGTATACATGTTCAAACAAAGTTTGTCTCGCGCCGTGGTGAAACTTGATAATAGTAGCCTTTGCATAGGTTCCCTGTTGGTTAACATGACTGAAAAACTCATTCCTCTTTCCAAGTGAATTGGACGTTGTTAAACTCTCCTGCTGTGGGACGTCTGCTCGGGTTCTCAGATCAGTTATTTTATTCCAAATAGCTTCAGCTTTGTTTGTTAAATCGTGAATCGTTTTCCCTGATAATCGTTTTCCCTGATAGTCTTTTTATTCCATTTCCCCAAAAAATATTTAATAGCTAGGTAAACTATATGACTGGCCAAACCACACTCACTAGAAATCTGAAGAGTTTTTGCCTCCCTCGAAAAATGTCATGGGGCTGTGCGATTTTCTTGCCGAGTAAAAATGCTAATTATTGCTTTGAGTATTTACTATATCCGCTAGATGGAGCTAGAATCCCATGCTCATTATTTCTCTTCACAATCAAACTTCAGCAATCCTCATTTCCGTCATTTTACCGTAGCAACACCGCTATTATATTTCAAGTTTTTAATGAGGAAATGGAGCGAGAAAAGCGTAAAAGTGAAAGTGAGAGAAAGCATAACGTTTGAAAAATCCTAATAGAGCCATAACCTGACTCGAGTCTTACTCGAATTGCATTCTCGTGATATTCGACTCGATTAGAGTCGTTTGGCTGAATTAAGTCGACTTAACTCAATTTGTTAATAACTATTACCTCTGCTAGACTTCAGATTTGAACCTGAATTGACTCAATCCTTTGAAGATGTAAGAAATCCTTAGCAAATAACAAAAAAGGATATTCATGTTTTCCATATACTGTAGTTCTAAAAGATTTTCTGAACTCCCTTATTTGACTGGACATACCAACCAACCACCCGGGAATAGGGGTTGGTCAAAACCAGGACTGTACATGTCAAATCTAGAAGCATGGTGAGCCTCGTGTGAGTAAAACTGATTCGCTAAAGACGTAACCAACTATCTCACCGTTCGTTATGAATAAATATTATCACAGTGCTAGACAAACAAACTTTCTATTCTACCCTGACGACGAGATGACAAACTATTATTTGAATTCTACATTCACAATAATCTCAATGAGGGAAACCAATATATGTTATAAGCGTTGTATTTTTATTGCCACACAAAATTAACAGAAAGTCGATAGTGATATACAAGTGATAATTGATACCTGCGGTCCCTTTGTCTCAGTTTTTCGCTGAAAATCATTCATGCACAAAAGAACGTTTCAGATTGATAGGATTTAGAATCAAAATTACATCGTTTAAGTCTTTAAGACAGTAGAAGAAGCAGTAAAATGAGTAAATTTACCAACATTTTAAAGTATATAAAATATATTTATTTAAAGCAAAGCACCGCATAACCAGTTATCAGTGTTGATATGCTATGAGTAACTGTACTTGAGCTGTCCTGGTTCATATTGCATCTTAATTAATCCTACTTTTAACATATCTTATTTCAACACGAAATATTTCACAACAAATTGAAAATAGTAAATTGCGTGAAAGCATGGTTAAACCAAGCCAGGGTTAAAAGTCCTGTAATTATTCAGAAACTTGAAATATAAAACTGGTTAAAAAGCTCTTAGTCGTCATCGTCCATACAGCAGCAACATAGGCATTTACAGCAAGCGACACAGCAGACAACTTCCCTGCAACACGGGCAGCAAACGAAGAATGCTGTTCCGCAACAGCAGCATAGGGTGTCCGTTATGCACTATTAATATTGAAAAAAATTATTTCGGTATTTGTGTATGTTTGATAATAGACATTTCCATATAAGATACAAGTGAATAAAACTATATTGTAGCAAACTATCACATCCAAGACCCTACGCAGTCAAACACTACTTATCCTACTTGCTAAGTAATTCAGATAGCATCTTTCCTGGTACTTAAGTTTGAATTAGCGGTTTGGACCGTTTTTCCCAAGATGTTCAACTTACAGTGGGCATTTGTCTTCGGAGATGGGGATATAGGCTGATCAATCCAGTTGCGATTTCAACCAAGTATCTAACGTTTATTCTCAAGTCGGGGATTCTCGATAGTTTACATCACATTTGAATATGAGTGAATTTACTCGACTCGACGACTATATAATATATTTTACGTCTCCTATACATACCCATCCTCCATTCTACGATGTGTCTTTAGATCCCTACTCAGGATAAACCTTAAGCATACTCACTCCAAAAATCGCTGAAAATATTCCGCACATGCTTGTCTTCTTCGGAAAAATAGTCTTGTCACTTGTAAAGATTAACTTCTAAAATTGTTGCTTTTCACAGTTTCTATTTCTATGCCAGATATTGATACACTAGGGATTGAGTACTGTACCTATATATATATACGTTGCTGGAGAGATTATTTATTGAATCATGACTATAGTGAGAGAACGTGCTTCCTCGCAGCCATTATATAGGGTACACAGACGAATTGTAAACAGGTACCATGTACCACAAATATATGTATGTACACATTCTCTCGAACCAACGGAATAACAATTAGTAACATATGGAAAAGTGCTAATAAGCTCAATACTGTACTTTACTTTCAAGCAGTAAATTTAATCGCTTTAATCTTGGAAAGAGGTATGGTTCAGCGAACAGCTCGGGGATTGTTTTCATTGTGGCATGGACGAGTGAACCATGAATGGTAAAAAAACGTTTCAGCACAAACCTTTTAATTCAATGTAAGGGCGACATTATTTTAATTCAGGTTTTCACGTCAATATGCAATATTTTGCTGATTGAATATAACGTTTTGGAATATATTGTAGCGTCAATCTAATCTAAGAAATTCATGCAACAAATTATTCATTGAATATCAATCGACTTTGCATCTAATTCTTACACTAACTTTGTGGAAACAATAGGTTAATGCTTTAATAATATTCACATAGATAAGGCATCGATCGTATTGCTCCTTTCCTAAGCAAAATTCCCCTTAGTTACGATGTGATTACAGTGAAATAAAACGATCGATGCAAGCGTTTGTCGGCTTTTACACTTTCTCAAAAATAACAAAGATTGTGGTAAATTTCTCAGCTTTGCTGTTAAATTCGTTTACCATGTGCTTTCACTTTCATTGGGTTGCTAGACACTTCATTTTTCCTAGCAGCGCATTACCTATGTTAATGAATGACTCGCTGTTGTTAACCTCAGTGAAGAAGTTGCGAGTTGACAACGAATATTGTAACTAAGTACATAAGTTGATGGGGTTATTACATAGCAAACATGTCGAACGAAGGTGCGGAATATTTGTTACGATACGTATGCTGTTTCCTTTATATCTATATCAGAGAATCGCGCTCCAATATAGCAATATAGCGCTCATATATAGTAATATATGTTGTTATAAAGGGTTTTGAAAAGCAGAGAGGTCAAAAAGAGGAAAGATGTGCATTTTTTCACCGTGATTGATACATGACCAGAAATTGTCGGAAATCGGAAATTTGGTAACTCATATTCACAAGATCACAAGACCCTTATTTTAATTCAAACATTCAACAAACAAAAATATTTGATATTGGTGGACTATGGTTTGATCACCCAGAACGAGATTCATACTCCTCCTATCAAACATCTCCTTACTATAATAACGTATAATTCATGTATTAAAAGGCGCACACCATATATTTTACTCCTAACTTGTACACGAAAATAAGATGAAGCGCTATTTGAGCGTAAGCATGCACGTGCCAATAAAGATCAGATACAATTCCGATACCAAATGGGAATGTTATGCTGTGTTAGGGAGTGCAGTGTTTGTAGACTGCGCATCAGTCACCCGACGATCGTCATCAATAGAACTAGCGTTAACGAACGGAGTGAATCATTGTTTGAATTTCAATATATGGCAAATTTGGAGGCGTATGAAGCATATGCACATTATAATATAGCATGCATGAATATTAATCGAAATGGAGGGAATAAATTGAAAATAGTATAGCTTTTATATTTCGTAAAGTACGCTACACTAAAACGTCATACGTTAGTGAAAAAATGTCCGTCATGCTCTGCTGATTTTAAATGGTTCACTTTTCAAAGTTTTGCTGGAGAATAATATTTTGTACGTTAGCAAAATGTTTATAAATAATCGCCAAAAATTGACACAGCCAAAGAAAGCTAATCCAACTGCTAGAAATTCTGGCGTTTCCAAGAAACCGACACATTCGGCAGGAAGTCTTACAAGTGTTGCGAGCAAAACGAAAGTCGGAGCTGAGAAAAAAACACTCAACTGGGATGATATCTCCATTTCAAGTGACGACTCCAAAGATTTTCAGAGATTTCTGAAAAACCCTGTTGGAGGCGTTGATAATGCACAAACAAAATCAAGGTAATGAAGGAACCGATGATACAAAAATTTGTATTATGAATATACATCGTCCCTCGCTATATCGCGGTCCAATTATCGCGGATTCACTACATCGTGGATTTTATATAATATTGTATTGTATGCATTTTAATGTAATATTGTATTTATTTTATTTCATGATAAATGTACAGATACAGTACTAGTATGTTTAAGCGCTTTTAAAAGTTTTAAAAAATTTAATAACCGGTCAAATGATTGCAGGAAAGGTTAATAAAGTAAATAAGAGTGTGGAAATGATTTACAATGGTTCAAAATACATTTAAGTATATTCAAATAATTAATTGAATATGTGGTTTCTACTCCGCGGAGTAGGGAGGCTCTGGAACGCAGTAACCGCGATAGGTGAGGGATTACTGTATATTCTATAATCTATACAGTATTGTTTATTGAGATTGATCTTCGAACAATGAGAAGAGTTATTATATTTTTCAATCTTACTTTTCTTATCGCCTGATCAATGTCATATGCCACCTCAAATATAGTAGTAAATCATCACCTTGTGCAATTGTGTCTCCATGTGTCCTCATACTTGTCATTTACATATCTCAATATTGTATTATATCGATATGAGCCATTGCCTTTGACAGTTGTCAAAACATTATCATCACATCATGAGACATCAATAAAAGTGTTGCTGTAGTACTACCACCATATGCATGGTTAACTAACATTTCTCATGTTTTCTTTTTTGTTCAGTAAGAGCCTGCAATCCCGAGAGGAGTCATTTGATCGTCCGAAAACGTCTAGGGGTTCTATCGATTCTGGGTCTACATCTAGAATTAATACTTCCGGACCTACAAGTGCTGTCGATCGTTTAGCAGAGATTGAAGCTCGATTTCGGGCCAGGAAAGAACAGCACCAATCCAGGAACAGGGTGAGAGAGCTCGGGTTCTGTATCAAAATATTGACCACATAAGAATGACCCTAGCCTAGTTGTATAGTAGCAGTCGCCCTCATGAAGTTGTTATGTTGACAAAGTCTTTTTAACAGTCGCTTTTCAGCCACCTAAGTATTGACACCTAATCAGAAATATTTCATCATGCCTTCACACGGAGGAAGCTTATTTAATTGTTTGCCACATGAACTTCACTCCTAGGTACCGCAATTTTTATACCGCCACCGCATAGGTTTACAGAACAATGGGACGAGTAAGGCCTCGGCTTCACGCCCCGGTGCCCTAACCGACACCCCGAAAACTTCACAATGAGACTGATTAACAAATAGATTATAAATACAGATTGTGTTTTAATCTATTACATCAATAAGGAATCACTACCTTATTTTTTTACTTTGGGGATAGATTTACTGTTGTCTGGGTGCCAGTGCGTAACTGCTAGTTATCTTAATAGTTCAAAAAGGGGGACCTTCATCTCTAATAATTTGCCGGTCAACCTAATAGATTAATAATGTAATAGAAATGAAATTACATTAATGTGTATGCAGATTAGCTGGAATTCCAATAGGAATTCATATCTAGTAACATAATAGCATAATCACTTGGAGGCTAAGTTAATAGCAATGATTGCAATGTCAATAAATCGCTTGCTGTTGTTCAGGTTGGAATTTCAAGTTCTGACTTCGACTTGGATATCAGTTCAGACTCAGAGGTCAAAAGAGATGTTGGAAAATCAAATGTTAAGCTGAGGTGAATGAAGTAGAATATTGAAACTCTTTCAAAAATTGAATTATCTGTAAATGTTTTACTATTATAAATTGATAGAGATATCGTAAAAAAGAAAGATTCATCCAAATCATTTCAAGAGAAGAGCAAAAACCTTTTCATGTCGATGGCAGACGACTCGTCATCTTCGGACGATCGCTCTGAGAGCGGGATGAAGTTTGTCAAAAACAATGTTGTTCTAATGTACTCAGATAATGAAGATGAATCAGATTATGGAGGCAGTAAACATACAAAGAAAATTTCAAATGCCAAAATCAAACAGAAATTGCCACAGGTAACAGTTCTAGGTAGCGCTATCATATGATAGAGCAAATCAACGCCAACGACCGAACAATGCTGCCATGCCTTCTACAAATAAATAGCAGTTAACTCTCTTAGTGTGTTAAATTTAACTGAATTCTTTCACCTCCATGTAAAATAAAGTTTTAAATAATTTTGAAGGCAAAATATGCATATTATATTCAAGTAGAACACCAGAAATGTGTTAAATACATTTGCTTTCCCAGAGAACCACGCCTGTCAATGTATCTACTGATCTGGATGACAGCGAGAAAATGCAAGCGTATATGGAAGGTTTAGATCAAGAAAGGAGGCCTGGGTCTCCTAAGAAAGTGGTAACTATTTTCTTGAATTTCAGAAAAAACTAACTTAAGTTCAATCTTGAGTAAGCGAGTTAAAATGAAATTTGAACTGTCTTCTTTGCAGACTTTTGCTGACGACCTAGAACAATCCCTTGATGACTTTATGCAGAGGAGCGATGAGATGAGCAGCCTCGATGAGGTCGCTCCGACAAAGCTGCTTAACATTATGTCTCTAGACGATTTATTACCGGCTAACGATAACTTGATTGAAGAAGTATGTTGAATTACTTATATGGTTGGATGCTTATAATCCAGTTTGGTGAAATATTTTTGATTAAGCTATTAGTGTATATTGGAGTAAATATATTGGTGTTGGTGTCTGATTGAATATTAGTATGCCAATTATTGATTATGTATATGACTTCTTGATATTTTGAAGTAATTCTAAATTTAGGAACACTACATTTTATCAATTAGTTCATAGAACCTAACCGGTTCGTGATAAACTCAGTTTAAATTCTTTTTAGGAATTACTATGAAGTCCAGTACCGTGTTTCAAAAAAACTTATCACTTTGTAATTTGATTATCATCAGGATGTACCTTCCTCCTCCATCCTAATGGGGCTTCAGTCAGTTGATGAATTGTTGCCTGCAGTTGATATTCGATCATCGAGTGAGTATGCCCCATCCATGGATGAAGAAATAGCTGAAGGAAATCTATCAAGAAGGTAGTGTTGAAATAATAAAAGTTATTATTTTTGTACTCATCCATCCAGCAACATTTTCTTGTATCAAATCGTGATATGATTAATCTAACTAGTGCGCTGAATACTCTAACCTCGTTTTAAGCATGGTAATCGTTTATATAATATACCGATCCAATCTAACATTCCAACCTATCCATAAGCTCTTCTTCCGATGATGAAAAGAAACCCATGTTCAATCTACGCTCTGTCGAAGAATTGGAGGTGGATACGGAATCTGCAAAACCTGCTGCTGCAAGAAGTAGTGTGTTTCGAGCTCAAAGTCCAGGTATAAAACAACTTGCCATTTAAACATTCAAGTTTCTTATTTAAAATAATATTTCTTATATATGTTGCATAAATATGATTACCATAACTATTTTCAGTTGAAAAATCCGAATCCGAAGTCGAGGAAATAAAATCCGAATCCGTATCATATTCTGAAGATTTTCATTCTGACGATGACACATTAAGAGGCACCGATAGTATATCTCAGGATATCAGTGACAGTGGGTTATATTTCTATTGTGTAAAGATAGCTCAAGCTTACTATTACATTGGCTTGAATTCACACGCCGAATTTCGAATTCTGGTGGAAAGCAATACTGATGCAAGAGAATGTACAGGAATATGAAAATTTAAATTCTATAACTAGAGCTAGAATGAGCTTTGAGAATTCGTTTATCGTAACACTACATTGCTGAAAACCTACTGTTACTTTCATACAGAAGTAACATTCTATTATTGATTGTTGCAGGACTAAGCTTGCATTCATTTGGCTCAGAAGCCAGCTCGATTCCGGAAGAAAGTTATGGTAGCGACAAGAGAAAGCATCCATATTCTAGGTCAAAAAGTTCTTCATCCTACACAACATCTCAGCACTCACGCACCCCCAGATCTGCTACTCCGGTTGAAAAAGTAGCAGCTGGGAAGGCTGAAAATGTTCAGACCCAAACCGAGCTAATGGCTGGACCGTGGATGCCAGGTAATCTTTATGATTCTAGTGCTAAAAAATGTTGACTTATATTCCTCTGTGATATTTAGGTTCTATTTACACTGACTTGCCCAGCTTCAAACCTACAAAACTAATTGACAACGAAGCCTTGGATATATTGACTTCATACAACCCTGCAACTCTCGCGATTCAGGATCTTTTGCAACAGCAAGTACAACTAACAAGGTTCATTAAAATTTCTACTTGTAATTTCTGACGTTGGGTGACTAGACAGGTTAGATGTACGGTTTGTCAGTTTAGCCATATATCCATATTGAACGCTCTCTACATGTATGGTAACCTACGACAACATAGGCCTATGCACGGTCCTCTGTTTGGTAATGGCCACTCTAAATCTTATGACATATCTGATACAGAATTATACTACTTTTGCTCATCGCAAATAGAAAAGTTGTATGTTTGTAAAATTTTAATTCAGAGAATTCGTAGCAAGATCACAAAGACTGCACAGCTTGGCAGTGTCCTCGGTTCCGTGTGATTATGTGTATGGTGACATTGGGCAAGCCAATCTTGAAAGATTGAAGAGAATATGGGAAAACCAGGATCGTATTTCCACTAGCTAAATACTAGTATACATATATTTTTCATGCTGTATTGCAATAATCAAAAAGGTTTTTATTTTTGTAAGGTAAATAATATTTTTGTATCTATACCTCCATAAAGAATATCAGAACTGTGCAAGGAAACTCTTTTTGGTTTCACAAGTTTGAGACAGTGATAAATATCTGTTTTTGTTCGATTGTTTAATTGCGAAGGTTCTTTTGAAAAGTTTTTTGAGTTGCCTCAGAGGTTTGTTTGGTTGGGAGCAAAAGATTGTGAAGGTAACCGGTTTTGTTGTGATAGTTGTTCGTACTCCCAATGCTAGTGATTGTATTTCTATAAATATCTAGGTTGCATGCCATGTACATAGTGAGACTCAATGTAAGATGGAGGACTTGTATAATCGAACGCTGCACTATATCTGTCACCATAAATCGTGCTGAAACTAGTTCCTCGAAAGGAAATGGTTTCGTGTTAAGGTGACTTTAAATTCCATTGTAGTCTCAGGAGTTAAAGTTACTATCCACCTGCGGTTTTCTATAAGAACATCGCATTTTCTTCTATGTGTATGTGTGTGAACGCCAGACCAGCCAATCACCTGCCGACATTGCCTTGCTCTCCCATTTTTCTTTGATTTACCATCTTTCACCCTTGTTTGAGAGGGTGTGTATTATATAGTTACCTATGTTAACATTTTTTTTAAATGTTTTTGTATATCGTGGCAAGCAGACAGTGTATAAATTTCCTGGCATCCATCCCCTTCATTATTCTGTTAAATGAAGGTTTGCTGCCCAAGTGTCCTTTCATTCCCAAATAGGAGGTAGATAGACTACCTAATCCCAAGTATACACATTTGAGATGAAACACCAAATCCATGAATAATTTGCTGTGTAACTCTCTAACTCACATCTGTTAAACTCAGTACATCGATAACAGCATTACTGAAATGCAGGAAAGCAGACAATCACTAATCCTATCCTTTTTCTTAAAAATCACACATTAGCTCGAGGACAAAAATTCATTGTTCCGTTTAATCCATACAGTTGAGATATTTTGACATGTCACTAAGATATAGATAACTGTACATCTTTATGAACCAGCAGCATCCTGTGTGGTGAATCTAAAAATAGGAAATTTTTGAATAGTAGTCATTATTAAATGTTTATGAGTAACTTACCAATTGCGTGCCTTATCGTAATCTTCTTGCTTCACGTTCAGATTCTAACAGGGTCAAAATGTCGCCTTCGCGAACTGGTCCCTTTACGTTACGAATGATGGATCGACTTGAATCGTCCAGAAATTCCACACGTACCTTAACGAAACACAGTAAAATGAGTTAATAATTCAAAATTAACTATTCCATCGTCCCTTGTGAATAGTATTTATATTTAAATATCTTACCTGAGTACATTGTCCTTGTGAGCCGGTTCGACCGATTACTTTTGTCACCTAAAAAAGACACAGGTTGAGATGGTTGACTTCGTAAAATGCTAACTTCAACCTGATTTCACTCCGAATGAGAAGCTTAAGCTAATTAGACGCCAATAAACATGGAAATTGAATAAATTACCTTAGCAAGCTTTACTGGAGCTACCGCACGATCCATGTTGATGGAGAAAGAGGGAGATCACGTGACAAATATCGTAGTAGAGGGGAAAGGTTAATAAAACTAGAATTGCGAGGTTTGAATGGTATTATTCCGTGGACGCTTGATGAGTAATTTGAGTCGTGCAGTTCCAGTCATTACTATAATTGGAGGTAATTATTATAAAGCGAATATGTTCGTGTTATTGAGACATTTTCTTGGATATTTTTGTCGTTCCAAAATTTTTCCAAAGTTTTTTTTCAAAGCTAATCGGTCAAACCCATCATCCAGTAAACATCAATCAACTGAATTTACTCTCGCTAATACCGCTTTTATCCATCCGCTTTAATCGAATATCTGCCGTTATGTCGTAACTCTGCAAGCCGATAACAAGATAGCTCCAATTAGCAATGCTTAGTTCTGTTTATGCTGCTGGTTCGATCAGTTTATATAATCAATCAATCGTATGAAATTGACAATGGCAAAGTTCAATGCAGTTGAACAACGCTAGCCATGGAAGCATATGTCGTTAGGTGGTGCTGTTACATACCTTTTGTTTTAACTACGCTAGTCGTTATAGCATCCGCCGTTAGTTGGTGCTGTTACATAAGTCAATATTAATACAATTTCCGCCGCAGAATAAACGCGCTAGTCAATACTGTATATTTCCCAAGGCAATCGATATACAGCAAAGTGCAAGTTTAATGTGGTGGAATAACGAACGAATCTTGTTTTAAACAGTGTACTCATGCGTGGAATTTATCTTCCGTCGTACATGCATTCTAGTAAGCACTTTAAATAACCGTAATAAACAACAATTAAGTGATTAAAATATAGGCGACCTACTTTCTGTGATCAGTGTGGCAATGCATTATGTTTATGTTAATTTCCGATATATCTGATTATCCCAAAATCGTTAGTTAAATTTGTACACTATATATGAATTTCACTAAAATAAATATCCTGTGGATTTAGCTAGGATTCACGGATTTTGCGTGGAAAATTTGTTTTTACCGATTCGATTTACATTCGCAGATCGCTGTTTATTGTTTATGGCTTTAGCGAACTATGTTCGTTGTGGGTAGTCAAATCTGATATTAGAAGGTTGACGAACTTGCGTTCTTTCCTCGATGCTGTACTGTTTACTGACTCTTCTATTTGCTACTTTTATCATGTACATACCGGGACAGTGAAATACATACAGCAAAGCTAGTATGAACTAAGCCTTAGGTCACTGTATTTACTGGATAGTGTGAGACGTGCCATTTCACTTGTTGATTTCACGTAGAGAACTTATTATTGATAAGCAACAATCCACAAATCCCACTATTACGTATTAAACCCAAATTTCTCGAATTTGTTATTGTTGTTTGTGAATCACCTTAGCCTAATCGCAATAAGATTAGCATCAACAGTATTCAGTGAACGTCACGTTTTTACCACTGCTAATTTCTTCTGGTTTAAAATAGTGTACGAACGCCCAATGTTTTTCTGGCGTCCTAACTCACTCGTTCACGTAGGTTGCCATTCCTGGCCCTTCTGATGTCAATACTGAATTGAATTGAGATTAATGCTGTGAGACGCTACTTATTTTGGGGCAGTCTTTGCTTGATAACAATAACTGGATGATAACATTGAGTGGGGATCTGAATATGATATAACAATACCCGATTTATAATAGTATCTGATTATAATAAGCGGCGTCCCCTGTATGTCTACCAGAATCGCATTTGTTTGCTTACACGTAACAAAAAAGTTTACAGTACCGAATGAATCGACCATTTTTTACACAATATTAAATGAGAGAGGGATTTTGTTCTTGTTAGATTTATTCGATTTACTCTCTCGATCATAATTGTTTGTTTTACAACAATTAAAAATGCCTCCCCGTGTACCTTTACCCGTTTTAATTGTATAGATTATTTTAAATGCTTCTGTTAAATCCTATTTGTCTATCAACCCATCGGATGACACCCATAGCGTTTGAATACATTGTTATGGTGTAATATCTCAAAGAAAAGAAGTTGCCAAAAATTGGGAAATAGGAGTGACGTTATTCTTCTCCATTCATAACGATTTTAAACTACAATAAGCCCTCGTTTACGTTTAAAACTTTGAATTGAAGAGACGCCTCTCCATAAATAGCGAACACGTCACACACCTCACACCCTTTTTCCCTCTTATTTCTCTTTTAAATCCCACTACTTCTCGCGAGTATCAAGTTTTTGTTCTTACGCTGTTTCTCGCAATGTTCTTTACTTGTCTGCGTCATTCACTTGTCCGATTCATGACATTATTTATTTCGTCTTTTAATGCACTCGTCATTTTATTGAACAATTTTGGAATTCTCAGTACATGATCGTGATTTAATATCAAAAATATTAATAACATATTTTGTGCAAATGAAAGGTTTTTAGAGTAAATTTAATAACGCAACCGAAATTAATGAATGGTTTCCAATTTAATGTTCATTTCTCATTGACTGGTTTGTGAGATCCAATGTGGAGTCACGAGCCGAGCCGAGCCGAATCACTACTCATTCGAATATCTGATCATAACGATATGACTCCTTTCATTAGTACAATAATATATAATTTAACTAAAATGAAAATAAAAGTAATGAAACAATAATGCTGTAGCTTTAAAAATCACTATTGCTGTAATTCCTGATTTTATGGGTTCGTTTACATAATCGAAGACTCTGGTCGAGTCGGTTCGAGTCTGAAGTCAAATTGATAGTCATAAGATACCTCTCACTTGAGTCTAGCCAGGTTAGTTCAGTAAATATTGTTTTTCACTTATACAGTATTGTTTTTTCACGTACGCCTGATGAAGAAAGGTGTAAGTAAGAATTGTCAACCCTGCAGTGAACATTTGAAGTGGAATTTCAAGCAGCTAACAATGGGCGAAGTTGCCTAAGTAAAGTTTGGCTTCTTTATGTATTTCTAGGAAATGAATGAAATGGTATTTCTGATAATCATCCGTTGTTTCTGCTATAGGAAAAGAGTCTAATTTCATAATCACTACTGATGAAATATCGCCTGGTATGAATAAAGCCTGATAAAGTTTTCTCAAGCTATAAATTTCATCTGCTGTTATACACTGTAGCAAATAGCACACCCAAATTTGTTTTGAGGCATTCAACGCATTTTTGGCGAGTTGCAATTTGGCGCTAGATAGGCTTTATCTTGAGGCGGAACTGTATGCAAACGGTAATACGTGCTACAATTTTGCCCTAAGGCTTCTCTCGTGTTTAAGGTCACGTATTTGTCATTGCTCTTTCGGTCAGGAATCAGAATTTCATTACAGAAGTCTCCACTGTAAAGGAAATCCTGTTCAAAATACTGGGGATCTTAACGATACTTGACGATGATTAATATATCAGCGATTATTTATTCCACATCAGTATGCTGGTGGTTCAATAAAAGCAAAACAAATGCATGTAACAGTCTCTGTTTGCTGGCCACAATTATTTCTAGTTAAAGAGTTTTTCCCTTTGAGCATGCATCACTATTCAACGCTATATGCTTAGTACGTGTAGTGGAATATGTAGCCTATGTTATACCGCCTGACTCGCCGTTATATATTCAGTTGCAGCAGCACTGCATGATAAATGTCGTTTTAATCCCGGCCCTGCCAACCGACCTTTAAACGAGTTGCAGTTTCCGACTTCTAAACTGGTATTTTTTTAACCGGTCACGTAGTCAACGTTTTTTGTATGTTGAATAGACTATACTAGCACCTGTGACGCGGGTACAAAAGTTGATTCATTACAGACGTGCAAGTAGATGATAGTAAAAACAAATTATCGTATGCGTGATTGGTCAGTTGTGTATTTAGAGCAGGGACACCCACGAATATATCATCACGAAACCCTTCAAGATAACAGGAAATGTATGTACGAAGTTTCGTTCCTGTTTACAGTTTACTTCCCAAATGTATTCGGTTTGACTAAAACCATTGTAGTCACAAAAATTACTGAGATATACGTGAATCGACTAGTTTCTTGATTAATGATGCAGTAGGCTGATAGATAGCGTTTTTTTATACTTAAAATAACATTCGTGTAATGTATGCGACTTTGATATATCGCTACTGTAACACTTCGATCCAAAATATATAGCCTTCCGTAGGACATTGCACTCGAGACAATATGTTTCCTGATAATGGAGCAAGAACTATGTAGTACAGTACTGTATTACGTTGTTTGTTCGTCCAAACCTGCTTCTTCTTGTCTGACGTTTGGTAACTTGTTGAAAGACCAGCTAAGTGCTATGCCGCGACACACTAGCAAGGATTTACCCAATCGGATTGGCAAGAATATACATGTCCGGGCTTGGCTAAAATTTACTTGATTTAATACGGAACTCAACATGGCTTATGACCTGCGATTATTTTTTGTAGCTGAGCAGCCCGACCACGGGGCCGTGATATGAGACCGATAGGGTTACAAGATAATAAGCTTGAAGCAACACTTGAAGCCAATTTAATTTTCTTGGTGTAGTTTTTAGGTGGCGATACGAAAGAGGTGATTAAACTGAAAGGGGCTAGGATTAGAATTGAATGCTAGTATAGTTTTTGGTATTCTTTAGAGAGAGTATAGGTTATGGATTATGATTGCTTTTGGCCTCCTCCCACATTAACAATGTGATAATTATTGTACACTGTGATAATATACCTTAATTTCTCAAATTACATAATTTTCCCATAATTAATCCTCCTCAATCATGGACTCAGTATTATTTCTATTTTTATTTCCTAATATCAAGGTCAACGGTAATTTTTTTTGTTGAATAACTGATTAGGAATTCTAATTTAATCATATGAGCTAGACTCTAGCTAGAGTATACTCCTCAAACCTGAATAGGTCGCATTAAACAAATGACTATAGCTTCACAAAATCGTGTTTATTTTTTCGGGAGAACTGATATTTCTGAAAACTCGGAAAGGTGTTATTACTAGACCACTGTGGCGTGTTTAAAAAGACTACCTCGATCGCAGGTTATACTTAAGTCAAGTATGGCATTCCGTTCTTGAATATTATGCTTAGTCGTGTTACTGTTGCGCTGCCTAATGTTTTTCACCAATTTCGTATTTTGGTACTCGAGGTTGTTTCCGAAGACCGAAGAATATTTTTAAATTAAGTCTGGTTATAATTAGATAATCGTGTCTCCTAGCTAATGCAATTGTCGTTTCGGGACTTTAATTATAAAATTACTTTCCGCATATTAATTTGCCACTGCCAAAAGGGAAATGAAGTTTATTAAAGTTTTAACTTCACAACTTTAATTGTAATAACGAATGGTAGTATTTTGCAAAACATGTTTTGCTCCGCACAATTGCTCAACGAATCCCCATAACTGAACTAGTAGATGTGTGACAAAACAATTCTCCAGCAATGGTGTTTATTGTTTGCTATTCGCATTTCAAACTACATCATTGAAGGCCCCTCTTTGTCAGCTATTATTTTGTAACCATAAATATATATTAGGATTGGTAAAAGAATTACCTTACCTAAAAGAAACTATGACGTCATTGAAATTTCTTCACGCATGATTACTTATCATTTTTTTTTATTAAATGCTCTTCACACAATTCCTTCGTCATTACTTCTTTTTGAAGGTACTGTACTGTACTTAAAACAGAGTTTTGATTGTGCTATTGTTATTTAGATCTAGATATTAGATTTAGATACAAGTATTAGAAAGAGACATAACTGGTGTTTATAGTTACAAATAAGCTTACAAAGATTCCTAATTTACAAGCATTTTACACACCAACATAATGATGTACGGCAGTGGTTTTCAACATTTCCTCCACCTCTCGGAGAGATATGCAATTTAGTATTTGGTTTCTCTAGTATACTATCATCCCATACTTTGAATATATTGCAAAAAGTTTGTTCCGTACACCTTTGAATGCTTAATATCAAGGGACAGTATTTTCCATGTAGAGCGGTTTCAAGCCTCTTGCTGACATCTGCTACTCGAATATTTTAGAAAAGAGTGTCAGGCGTGATTGGATTGTTTTCATTACGGGTAATCATCAAATTATTCAATTAGCAAGTAGTTTTATATTTATTTATATAATTATTTTCATGTTTCAACATTTCGGATTCATCTTAGCTCGCATTAGCACTAGCACAAGTAGAATAATGTACCTAATAGAATAAATATTACCTCATTCGAGTTATTAATACAATAGATCTATACTAATTTACATCATCGTTACATCATTGTCATATGATCGATTGTTACTTTAGCTTGGTGAAGTGTTCTCAACAGTTGTTATTCTGGGACACATCATACCAAGCCAAGTAGTTACTTATGGTTATAGGCATTACAAACTATCGTATTTACTTTTGTTACAATTGCTTTCCGTTCCAATACATTGCATGATGTAGCAAGAAACTGGCTACAATGTTATCCGTATTGAATTGGTAATCATAAATGTTGAAAGTTGTGGTGTGATTCTCGCGAGACTGAAAACGAGTCATAGAAGATTCTTCAGAGTTACAAGTTGTGGTGTGATTATCGCTAGACTCTAAACGAGTTCTAGAAGTTTCTTTAGAGTTATGTGATAGTACCTATATAAAATAACTTCTCGATATCAGTCGGGGATTTTTCGGGTGAAACAATTTTTTGTTTTTGCAAAACCAACCAGCCGAAGCGCCATGTTTGTTCAGACATGTGAATTACTGCATACAAATAGTTACATATTTTTTTATGAAAATGTTATGAGGTGTTGTGGTGATGATATTGGGTAATTTGCTTACCGTCGCTATTGTGGTAGTTCGCAGTGGATCATGTAAATGAAATGGTGATATTTCTCTATTGCAATCTGTATTGTTGGCCTCTGAACACTGAGGTGCATATTCACTCTTGTTGGGAGACTTTTATGATTTTTTAAGATCCGTGATTAATAACTAAAATAGCTAAGATACGTAAAATTCTGTCTCGTCCCAGTGGCTGTCAAGCCTTGGTCCGCCCTCAATTGGGAACTCTAGTGCATGCCATTTCAAAGTTTAAATAAATTATACGTACTTTAATGATTATGCACTTCTACTATAAAAATAAACTCTGTTTATTAATCACCCGCGAAGTAATCACGCAGCGTGTCTCCTTCAAACAAACTAACCCATTTTTAGAACAATGCTCCATGATAATTAGAACGCTAATCGGATTATTTCGGTAAGTATTCTTGCTCCCATTCAATTCGTTACATTCGCCGAAAGTAAGATAGTAAAACATTCTTGCTTGACTGATAACTTAGTAACGTCAGGCAAGGCGTATTTCCTGGTCAGTATAACTTCCTTGTCATGTAGGAAGTGTCACCGTTGATAAAAATAAATGAGTCTACGTGACTATAGATAACCGGAAATTACGCGTCGAAATGACGTGAGCAAGGAATAGAATGGCCTGACTGGAACGCGGTCATCGATGAGAACCCAATTCAAAGTTTTGTAAATGTATTATTGCATCATTAACAAATTCCCCTAGGATTATGATAACTTATGTAACTAATATTGATTCGTCAACTCATACTATGTTAATTTGGGCACAATTGACGTGATTAATATCCATATGAAAATGTGTATCTGATGAAAGTTGCATGGTTGCATGGTTGCATGGTTGCATGTGCCTGCCTCTGCGAATTCGCTACAGCGAAAGGGTATCGCATAGATTTTGTCTAACGGTGCACTAAAGAATGAATTGCTGACCTTTAATCGACATCTGATTAATATAACTGATTTTGAATACACCGTTACACCAGACAGATTTCGCAGAAATCATTCTTTAACTCCCGGCAAGTCGTTTACTTGAATGCATCCTTTCTTACGGAAATAACGTTACCACATATCGCTGTTGTATCGAGAAAAGCTTTGCATGTCTATTAATCCACGCAAACTACCTTATTTTTTATTTTTGTTGTGCACTGTGCTGTGCTACCTTCGCGTGATGGAGGTAAGGAGAATGGAAAATATGCGAGACATGCTTACATGAAATGCTATTTCCAGTCTCTTGTGTCTAAAATTGCATTGTCCGTGCGCAGCAATCGAAGAAACTTCCCAAGTATAGAGTTTCGTTTTTGCAAGGTCTTCAATAGTTTATCGGTCTTTCTGATAAGCAATTTACCGTTGTTTGTTGTTTGGGAACATTAAAATATAGTGTAATAAGCGTGGTACCAATCTAGTTTCCGCGAAAATAGATCTTAGTTCGTCAAAGCCTCTCCGTATCGAATTATCTGACATATGGTATGGATTTTAACAATACAGGAGTGCGGCGCCGTCTGATCCCCCTGAAATTCGATAGTAAGAAGCAGTTCTCCCACAAGGAAGGTCTGTTAAAAACAAAAACATATTTTAGACGAAGATCACGTGATATGAATTGTTCATCATCACAATGAAACATATACCAGCGACTCAGTTAGCAAACTCAGTCTCGAGCTGTTTAATTAAAGGAATAAAAGAAGAATTGTGGTCGTCTGTTCACGCGGGGTCGAATTACGAACCAGCTGAGCAGCGGTTGACGGAAAACACAGCAGCAATCACGTGGCGCCGATAATTAAAGATAATATATTTTACTGATAATAGCCTGCCATTTAAATGTTTTGGCAGTTGCAACACCTAGAATTTCATAGAATAGGAGGTGAATACTCCTCCCCGGCATAATATCTCTCCGAAATTACGGATTCATTTAAATAAGAAGTTAGATAACATAAATAGCAACTGCAAGATTAGGCACCAAACTGATATATTTCAATATTCCATGCGTACTTTTATTCTTTCAGGTACAATGGCATTTGTTAATAACGAATATATTTCCGATATATGAACTATAGATGGATGGAACCGTTTACTTTGTTGTGGGAATTTTTTTAGGATTGCAATCTTCTGAGTGTGAAATGCGTACAAAATGCGTTGATGCGGTTAGTTTAAAAATGTGAAATGATAATTGCTATCTCGTAATTAAAATTGAGTAGCATGTAGAGCACTCCTTAGACACGCCGATTTTTTTCACAAACGTATATAGCCAACAGATGCTTCGTAAGTTAAAAGTGTTCTGTAGGTAGCTCTCGTATGATCCCGGACACGTCAACAATTGCGTCATGCTTGCGCTGAACACACACGCGCTCACATGATCCGTCTGATTTCAGTGCAGCAGCAATCGGTCGGCAATCGTTCTACGTCAAGATACCGATTTTTGTTTTCGTTTTATGGGGGGGGGGNGGGGGGGGGGGGGGGTGCTCATTGAAAAGATTGAAATGGCTCCTACAAAACCGTTATCAAGTTCTTATCTTTTTTTGCTTGCAGAAAATAAATTAAACCATCGAAGCAGAAATTGTTTCGCCATTGTAATAAAGAGAATCAAAGCGAAAAAGAGCGAAGAGACTCGTCCACTTTCTCGACGATAAGAGGAGTGAGAAAAGAAAAAAAGGGAATTGCGAAGTGTTTTCTATAGAACTCAATTGCGCTTCTGCTTCAGTTGGAGTATTAACATCGTAGAAGGAAGTTGGGTTTTTGGAGACTTGGTCGAGTGAAGAGAAACAAGAATGCTGCTGTAATGAACAAACGTCGGAGTTGTATAACCTTTTTATTAGAGTTAACTATCATAGCCGGGTTCGGTCCCAACGAAATCAAAGCCAACACAAGACTAACTACACTACCGAGAGGAGATTTTGCTATAATAAGATTCAGGGAATCTAATCACTGTCCAAGATCGTAATTGTCCGAATAAAGAGGAATCATTTGGGAAGAAAAATATACACTGTGAAGCGAATATAAGGTGAGTCAAAGTTTCTTTTTCGTATAGGAAGCTACAGTTAAATGTATATAATATTAGATTGTTATTATATCTAGTAACAGCTAGTAACTGAATCACTGTGATATTATTTGATATCTTACCAACATTGTTGTTCAATATTAGATATGAAATAGCTTGAGAACAACCTCTCAAAATACTCGTAATCTTTATATTCTTGTGGCTAATAGTTTGTTGTTGAACTATTAAAAAAAAGGGAATTGAAATATATTCAGTAAATTTTCACAAGTAAAAACAGGAGCTAGTTAGAATTGCATCCTAATTTTTAGTGTAAATCATACAAGTTAATATTATAATGTTATTTTAGATTACATTATGTGTCTGCTATTGTAAAAATTATCCCATTGATAGCTACTGACAGTTTATATTTGTAGCTAGCTGTGTGAGTAGAATTAGTATATGGAAAAGGGTATATTAAAATACAGATTTATTCGGTCATATTGAGCAAGCAAATGCGTTCATGTTCATTCCATTTCCCTCTGTTTTTTACTGATCAGTGGTATTTTAAAAATAATGTTGAGAAGTTCAAAAAATTTGGTAGGAAGGTAGTTGTTGTAGTATTCGTCTTCGTTTTGAGCCGTTTAAGAATAAATTGCTTATCCCCATTCTATAAGTACAATATCGCAATTGTGTATTAATTCTATACAAAGTCATAATGGATGAAGCCTATTCTATAGCCAGTGATATTACTTTGTTAAGATGAAGTATTGGGAAATCTGTATGACATGCTGTTCTCACATACTGTCAATATGATTACATTGTGTCCATTGTGATGTATTTTCAGAAACCAGCATATTGGTGGTGTCAAATTACTTCATATGTTATATTTAGAGGCGGCATTGTTTAACTTGTACAAAAAATGCCCATGAGTTGCATCACCTAATTCTTCTTATGTGTACCTGCTAAAAAGTCCTTGGTAATTCCCCAGTTTATTTACCAGAACTTTTTTGGATTTGAATTTCGCGAACCTGTCTTCTGTTTGCACTGTATGACTACAGTAAGTTTGCCATATGTGTCTATACTATGTAATTTGCAGTATACGTTAATTTCTATGCCTTTTAAGTTAAATCCGCTTAGACGAGTGCTAACAAAGGCTCGGTACGCGCTTTGTCTGCAGTTGCAACACGTAGTCGCGACCGTTCGTTCCTCTTGCGAACGTTCGAGAAGCCTTTACGTAACGATGCTTCCGACTAGCGTCATTTAGCTGATGCAACCTGTCGCTTGATTGGAGAATAAACGCGCATTACGTTGACGATAGGGAGTGCGTACAAGATAGCTAGACAGAAGATATTGTAGGGTTTTAATAAAACATTCAATTCTGTGTGCAGTGCTTTGTCATTACCATAGATCATTTCAAACTACAAAGTATATTTAGTTTAGTTTAATAATCAAACCTTAAGATATCATTATTGATTAGGTGTTTGTTTATTTCAATGTTCTCATTTTTGAAATTTGTTGAGTGTCTGTAGCACTAGACAAGGTTATTACTTACTGACTTTGCAACATCGTTGAGCCTACCTGTCCCAGTGCCATTAAGGAACGAGCTTCACAACATTTTTATAATATTTTCTTTCCAATGTTTTTTTCTAGTGCAATATCTACCTCACCACTGCAGAAAAGTTCCTTGGACACCACAATCATAAAACCACAATACATGCAACAAATCTGAAGAATACAATTGAAAATTGAATATTTCGTACTTGTCAAGGGCAGATCGGTTGAAAGTGTACATTTCGTAACAAAAATTTTGAATTGCTAAATATGAGAGATCGCACAATGGGAGTAACAGATGACAACAATGTCACTGTTCAAGATGAATACACATTCGGTAAAGACTTGAAATAGCCCTCTAGGCCACTATCAAATAAGGAAATAGTGACAACAATCGTTTTGTTATTTAGCAGATGAGAATACCGAGAACCTTTTGCGTCAAACTATAAGTTCACAGATTGGTAAATTAAAGGATAATTCTTCAAGTGACCCCATTGAAATCAATCAAAGTAAAAGAATGCAGGTATAATGAAATGTCAATGTTCTATCTATACTGCATGTATGCCTTAGTTAATGAGTAGCAGTAATTTAATTGTGCTTTATGTTGAAGGTCGCTGCAGTTGCTGCTAGACAACGAAGGCGCAAAAAGAAGCGAACTAGGGCAGCAGATAGTTTTTGTTCAGGGACGTTTGAAGACATGTATTACGTACACAATGAACTTCTTGGAGAAGGAGCCTATGCCACTGTGTGGACTTGTTCCAATAAGTTCACCAATAAAGAATGTGCAGTGAAGGTCTGTGGTTCAAGAAATATCAGGACCCCCTATATAACTTATGCTGACACGGTGTCTTTTTATTGGATCCAGGTTATAGAGAAGCATGTGGCTGGCCACAGCAGAGCAAAAGTCTTTAAGGAAATCGAATTACTGCATATGTGTTCTGGGTGTCCGGACATCTTGCAGTTAATTGAGTACTTTGAGGACAATAACCACTTTTACCTCGTTTTTGAAAAGATGTATGGAGGTGAGTTGACTTCAGTCATTTACCACTGCTATATGGCAACTTTCATTTTTATGTATTTGAATTAAAACCTTTAGAAATGATCAATGTCAAATCAATACCACTTGTCAACTCTCAGCCCGATTTAACGTCTTTCCGATTTTCCTAATTTTTTTGTTAACAAGTGCTACTTTTTGAGATTCCATTTGTTCGGACAAAAAATCAAACACCCTTGAGAAAATTCAATGGGCATTGGCTACGGTGCTCAAATCTCTTTGTTTCACCTGCGACAGCGATCCCTTTAAATTGGATTTTTTTCTATTTAACCTTGTCTTAACCTTGTGTTAACTATTTCAAATGAATTTGTAGGCCAAGCCAATGGCTGCAACACTAATGGGAACTTACAGCTTACACAAATAGATAGGATATGACACACACAGTAGCTATATCATAGCCCAGTTTCCGTTTATTCTATTTTTAGTTTGTGCTGTATCTAGTCTTGTGAGTATATGGCTTTGTGGCTAATAACAATTTGAAAGTACAAATTAACCATTGTCATTATTAGTCGGCATTTACTCTTAACAGTAATCAGGCTGATTATAATTCATCCTTAACAGGCAAAAACTAGGTCTGTATGAAATGTGAAATTAAAATTTAAAAACTGTTTTAACATACCCCTCCTGCAAAATGACAACTGCATAATAATTATATATGCCACTAACAAAGTGTTCCTTTAGTTTTAATTTTTTAGTCTTCGAAGGTTTGATCAGTTTCATATAGAATCGCTGTTTGTAAAGTTATAGCTTAGTTAGCAGGTTTCCATAAGCCAGTGTACCTGTTAATCTGTTGGGTATATCTCAACATAACATTCTTTGAGTTATAAATTAATCTTCTTAGCTCGCATTTTATGGCGTGATCTGTGACGCAGACTAGTCTGCTGGAGTTTTTTCAGATTATATTTTATTTCTCTTCCTTTCTCTCGAAATATAATTCACGCCAGCTAATAACGGCCAATGACAGACTCCTTTTACAAATAGCTGGTGTTTTTATCGTTTGCTTGAATAGCCGCCAGCGGTCGGTTACCTGCTGAAATTTTATCGGTATGCGATGCGTAAATATTTTCGAAACAAACGGATATTTCTGCGTAATATGGTATTTTAAATCCCTTTCCAGTGAACTTAAGTGGGTTATTCGTCCATGATTACACGTCATCTCTCGTGAGTTTTCGTGGCATGATATAAAAGCATGCATTGAAGCAAGTTTTATAATAACACTGCTTCTCTGGGCTATACGATTTAGCTATCAGTACGAGATTGCTAATGCATGGGGTGCTGGGTGATTTGTTCTGCAAAATGTCGTTAGTAAGCAATCAGAATGATGCTTAATTGATTTTGTTCGCAAGTAATGTCGTTACAGTACTGTATAGTTATACTGTATAATGTATATTATTGTTTACGTCTTTGTGCTGCTTTCTTCCCATTTTTTTCTCCTAGTCTCGGAGCAGCTGGCGTCTGTCCTGTGACGTCAGACTGTTCTCTTCACTCTCTTTTGTCTTTCCCTCGCTCTATCTTTCTCTGTTTAGAGAAGGCAGTGGCACATACACTCGCGCACGTTATCGGATGTTTACAGCGAAAGAGCTGAGATCGAACAAGAAATTTGTCAATACTCCCTTTCCGCTAACCAATTTTAACGACGCTGCGAACCCTGCTGCGTTCGTTTTAGCAGTGTATAAACCAGAGCCTCAAACCGTTTTGTTATTTTTCAGGCACTCTTCTTCATCGCATTGAGCAATGCACTCATTTCGACGAATCGGAGGCTTCCCGTGTTGTGAGGGACATTGCGAATGCCCTAGCTTACCTACATGACAGAGGAATTGCGCACAGAGATTTGAAGCCAGCCAACATCCTGTGTGAAAACGCTGATAAGGTAAAGGAGGGCTGATTTTGCTCTTGCAACATTTTTCTTTTGCTGCTGCATTCAACTCGTGCCAGTTGATTTCTCGGCTTTGTTTGTACTAGCCCAATTTAATTTCAGTAATCCCACACAAAGAAGATTAACTTCTTTAGACTTAATTAAAAAGCAAATGAGGAGTAAAGCCATGTTAATAAGCTCATTCCTCACTATCAAATCTTAACTTGATCATTAAACTGTCATATTAAGAATTCCTGTATTTGATAGAGAATGCAAATCCAAATTTATGTCTCCATCCATCCAGGTATCTCCTGTGAAAATCTGTGACTTTGACCTAGCCTCAGGCTGTCACGCCAGTCTAAGGGATCCAGTACGTACTCCTGAGCTGTCCTCACCTGTGGGCAGTGCAGAATACATGGCCCCTGAAGTGGTGGACGCATTCGTGTTCGAGGAGTCGATATCATATGACAAACGCTGCGACATTTGGAGCTTAGGAGTGATCATGTACATTATGCTCAGCGGTCACCCACCCTTCGTTGGTTCTTGTGGCGAAGACTGCGGATGGGACAGAGGGGAAGCTTGCAGGATTTGCCAAGATACTCTATTCGCTAGGTAAGCATACAGTATAGCATTTTCAAAATTTAGTAGGTATTATTGAAATTTATTGTTTCGAGTTTTAAATCAGTTCTAGAAAAACTAGATATTTAATCTAATTGCAATTTTATTAATATTTCCAGTATAAAGCGAGGGGAGTATAGTTTTCCTGAGGAGCAGTGGCATGGGGTGTCCAATGAGGCAAAGGATCTCATATCGCATCTGCTGGTACGGGATCGTATCTCGCGTTACTCCGCTCAGCAAATACTGGAGCACCCATGGATCAAGGGGGTAAGAATCATTTTCAGTTGCCTATCTAACAGTTATGTACAATGAAGCGAATTTAGGATTTGTAAATATATTTTCAGAATTTAAAATCTAAATAATCTTCTCTTGTAGGCGGCTCCAGACACTCCACTTTCAACACCGTCGATGCTTTCCAGGAGGGATTCGTCGACGCATGATCTGACACAATTCGCAGCGAACGCGGTTGCGTATGAGCGAAAGTTAGCGTGCAATGACAACAACAGAATATCTCGGGTATGTTGCCACATCCCTTTCTACCTGATAGGAGATATTATGATACTCTTTGTGTGCCTTATTCTATTTCTTCCTTAATTTCGGTAGGAAATGTCTAATCTAAGACTCTCCAACCCTGGGAATTCATCTTTAGCCAAGAGGCGTGAGGCCACAACCAAGATGAGCAACAGCAGCGAAGATGACAGTGAAATGTCCACCACTGTAACGGGTAGTGTGAATTCGTCCGACCTCGACCTGCAGGATATCTGCGAGAGTTCGGAGGACTTGCAAGACGTGTCACAGAAATCTTGCGGAACTATGGCACGCTTTGTTACCACGGCCGTCGATGCTGTGAGCACCACACTCGGCTTCGGTTTGCCCAACACCGTTAAAGGCACTTAGCTGAGGTGCCAGCGAGGGTGTGAATCTGTGGTTTCATTAAAATTTCTTTGATGCTTTTGCGCAGTTCTTTGTATATACTATATTACCTGGGTTATGAGCTTGATGGGAAGTAGCTGTCTGCGATTATTATTACATTCGTATTTCCATTTTACAGAAGACGGTATTCATTTTGGAGTAGTTAGAGCGCAGATGTATGTATGGTCCATTCCGCACGAATTATAGTTACTTTATTTTTTAAGCGATTGTCGAGTGTTTTGCGAATATTTTTTTTATATACTGTACTTCTATATGGTCGAGTTTTTTTTCTATAACACAGAGGGTTGACGCTTTTTTTGTTTGCTATGCTTGTGTATATGCTAGGGGCTTTATTCTAGAAGCTAGACATGTTATTTACACCATGTTTTTTCGTTTTAATATTTTTAACACTGGTAGTAGTTACAGTACATTTTCCCTGATAGAGAGACTCTGTTGCCATGTTCTGCATTTTCTTTATGTGAATGATTTGTTGAGAAAAAGAACGAGTAATTCTCACGGGATTGTCTCTTGAGCGAACAATGTTTCTCGAGGATCCGGTACACTTGCTTGCCACATGGGTGTTTGCTTTGCTTTCGATTGCAATTTCGAAGGCATTTTTCGGTCTCCATTGTTCGGTTTATACTTAACGCTTCTTCTTTGCCTTGGAGAGTGTCGGTAGCTGTCGGATATTGTTTTTTCTGTTTTTTTGGTTTACGAAAGTTTCTCGTCGATGCCTTTTTTGTACATTTTAGTATTTGTTGCTTCTTCAATTTTGTTTTTACTTTCTCGTACATTGGTGCTTGTGTACCTGTTTTGCGTTGTGCACTTCTCAATCCTTATTCTTCCTATATCTTTCATTTATGTCCCGAAGCCCCTCTATGTTAAAAAATAAATTGCTCTTGAATTGTGGCAGGCGATACCAGCTAACTACTACCAGTGTATAACTTTCAAGCGCTTTTCCGTTTTGTAGTAGATTAGTACTGTCGATTATTGAACAGCAGTACCAGACAGAGCTCTTGAATTTAAGCTTCACTGTGTTGTAAACGTTTAGTAGTTCAAACTGTGTTTAGAAATGCGATGTTTAGATTTTTGCCAATGTTTTTATACTGTAGGAGAGACGTTATAAGCTTCGAATCAAAAACCCTTTGCTGATAGTTAAATTTTATATGTTGTGCCATGACTGACAAAATAATAGTTGAAAAAAAAAGAAAATCCCTTCCCAGAGTGCAGTTATGAGACTGCTTTTTAACAATTGTCAGCGCTCGCTTGGTGTTAATCATATCCCTGATAGGATGACCCCAGTGCTGTGTCTTAAGGCATAGCTCACCCCTCCTGATTTACTATTGATTGTGCTTGTACACCTGAACAATATGCATTTCTGTTTCTGAGTTAGTTATTCTCCAGTATTTGGTGGTAATTGCCTCGTGAAATCAATAATTTTGTCAGATTTATATGTTGATATTCATGTTTTGTGTGTCTTAACCTGGGAAGTGAGGTTTCCTGTTCCATGTTATTGCTATATCTGTGTGCTGGCAGCATTTTTCCTGCAGTGCGTCGTACACTTTGTATGTTATTGTTTTACTCTTGAAATATGATGTCGATGCTGTTTTTGGCTTGTTATTTTGGTTTTCCCTGGCCAACTACAAGGGAAGTATGCGCCACCCAACATCTTAGGCGCTTGACAAGGCTGATTTTGGGGATGAAATTTAGCAGTCCCACTGCAAATTTACTGAAAGCCATTTCATAACCATTTTTTCTCAATGATGATCTAAGTAAAAAGCATTGACAATTAAAAACAATAAGAAATTTTTAAGTTCACTTCATCTATGATTTTATTGTGTGAATAATACATTTTATTCAAGATGGACCTTATTGGCTAGTACAACTACTAATGTGGAATTCAATAATAAAAATGATGATCAAATACATGGTGTTCTGCTTGTGTCCTGTGAGGCTAATATACATTTGCCATGTAACACATTTGGTGGAATGACTTGAGCACTAGATGGAAATAGGCTTAAAGAATGTTGGGGGACTTTTATGTTGTCTACTAAATCAATCCGTATAAACTTGACGGGTGTGTGTTGTAACTTCTTTTGAGAAAGCCATGTATTACTGTAACTGCCTAACACCTTATACTAGAATGATACATCCTAGAAATCAGAAACTTGCATGCATAGTGAATTGTGGTGAAACAATTCTTTGGCATTTCAAAAATTAGTGTTGACAATGCTTTTCAATATTCCTAAAAAAACAAGCACCATCAACAATAAATTATTTTTATCATGTAACAGCTGTGTAGTTTGGATTTGAATAGACTTTCTTAGTGTTCATGTTATTTTCTGTTATGTTGATCATGTGAGGTGTAGGAGTTTACACTGTGAGCATTTGTGGTGTAAGTTAGTTTAGTTTAGTCGATCAAAAAGGGCTGCACATGTTATATTACTTCTGTTTTTATTTAATGATTCTGCATTCTCAATCTGACAGCTTTAGTAGATGTGATAGACAGAGAAAACAGCTACAGCTAGTGTATACTGTATTGTGTTACCAAACATACTCTTCTGCTTATGTACCTAGCTTAGGATTGCCTTATACCCATACCTCCCCATATATCCATCCTCCATTTAGGTATTGAGAACCTTAACAGCAAACAAAAGTCTGGAATTTCAGCTCCCGTCAGGATAAAGAGAATATTATCCATTTATAATTTAGTTCGACAACCCTATAAGTGTATGGACTTTTTGTGACGTCATAAGATGAAGCTGACCTCCTTTTGTGATTAAAAAATATAACCCCAAGATAGCACACTGTATAGGAATGAAAAGCCTTTTTCAGAACAGCAGAAGCTTGGTATTTATTTGTTATAATGGATAGACAGATGGTTTCAAATCCCCTTTTTCCATGTAAATTTCATACAAAATGTAGGTTGCAAACCACAGTGTAAAATAATATACAAGAAATTGAAAGAGATAAAAAGAAAGCCTTTTATTTCAACCAGAACTAAGCAGTCTGAGTAGCTATGTGACAGGAAAACATAACAATTCATATATTCAAAATTTTAACTGAAAGAATCTTCATCAACAGAGTAATAATTCCCGCACCTGCAACGCTAGATCTTAGATTTTAAACCGAAATTCTTTTTTTTTCTTATATACTGGCGGTGGTAACATGATATTCAATTTCAAAATTCATGTTAGGGCTGTTCAAAAAACGCGGAAACGCCAGGGAAGTAAAACGTGCTCAATTCAAAAATAATTAAAAACATAAAATATTATTTTTCCCTCTGTGTTTCTTTGTACTTTTTGAGTTTCTCAACTTGCCTTTCAATTTCTTCAGGCTAAAAAATCAAGTGCAATATTGAACACTAATATCTAACATAAATTTTATCACAGATAAGAGATGGAATATATAACATTTGTAAACACAATAGAGACTTACTGGAACAGACTTTAATACTAAGTTATCTCGGTTGAACTTGCTCGTAACTCGATCCTCGAAGATAGCCGGACGATTCGCAATATAGAACAATGTTGTAGGGAAGGCCAGGTACATGAACATCTGTCAATTAACCAGTGATATGGATTTTATAAGTCACTCAATGTCGTATAAAGCTTAGGAGGATACTGTAATGTTAAGTCTACTCTTGAAATACCCATTCGTTGCACAACATTAAACTAAATAATCTAGTGTCAATGAAGGCCAGGTGAAGTTTTTGTATTATCATAGTGGTGTAGTGCAACTTATTATAGCATCGATTTCATTATAAACGTACTCGAAAATATTCCATTCGAACTCCCATGCTGTAGGTTTGAGAATTCCCGGTAGTTGTAGATTTACAGTTAACAGAAAGCAAATAAATTAAGTCAGAAACATGTTACACTAGCATATACATCACTAGGTCAGTGTAGCTGTATGTACATGGTTTTCAGTAGAGCGTTGCGACATTTGACCTACTACAACTGTTATTTTCCGGCCATTCCCCAAACAAAACTTTAAGGTTTATAGGTATAATAGAGAAAATGATATAACAATCTATGACAAAAGTTTTAGACTCTGGGAATTGCCGATTATTTTTATAATACAAATTACCCTGGTCCTAAGCCCACATTTGCAATCGCTAGTTGACGCTAGAGAACTAAATATTGAAATATACGGTGTAGTTACTAAATAGTCAGTTCGGTTATTTAAATGGGGAGTTTTCGGAAACACGGCGAGAAAGCACGAGACGTTGAGATATTACGGTGCAGATGCCGACATCTGACTGATGTATTTGACTTTTCAAAGTTCTCTAGATGGTTGAGTGTTAATAGTATTCTTTTTAATTATTGACTAATGTGCACGAATTGTTCCCACAAGGATGATCTATTTGCCTCCTCACCGATCTGATATCAATAAAAGTAATGTGGCTTACATAGTTAGACGTAGCAGTCATATACCTCTAAAAAAATCATATGCGATTATCGAATTTACAATAATAAATATGGAGGTTTCTTTAGATGGATGTATTACTCGTAATGAGGTGACTATATGTTATGTTATCGCGGCGTCCGATCTTCAATTCATTTTAGCTAGTACTGCACCGCCTCGGGGTTATCTAGTTAGAAATAGGAGCAAGCACATTGTCATAGTATGGAAGAGCAGGCAGTTTACAATATCGTTTTTGTAGCTGGGATTTCCTTACACACATGGCCACTTACGTTTAGATTCCATAAAGAGGATAATTTAGAGATTTTCCTGATCAAGTTTTTGTTTGAGGTATTGTAAAACTGTAGACGTATATTGAAAGAGCAGTGGTATGGATGCTGTTAACCCCGACATCATTTATTCATAATTCATAATAGATAGAAACTAGTAAGGAGGTAATAGTAATTTAATAAATCAAAAAATACCTAGAACCATTAATTTTTTAAGAGCTACTCAACTCTATCGAAATATTTCTTTGTATATTGAATTAGCAAGTGCCCTGGGATGTGGAACGTATGAAAAATCTGTCGATAATATATTATTGACCATGCCATAAATAATAATCCAAGCATTTGTAGTTGATGTGGTTTTAATAATTTCTAGGTTCGTGTAGTTATTGTACTGCATGGCCATTACGGTATTTTATGTTTAGTTAAACTTTATTTTATATGTTAGTTTAAACAGCAAAGAGTAATTCTGTGACTGATGATTTCATGATGCAGAATTATGTTTTTTTTGCGACTAACGGTTTGCGTAAATGCCCGAGGGATCATTTCCAAGCACAAATCTCTAGTTCGAGGTCTTTCCAAAGATAGCCTGTAAAGAAATTAGTATGAGTATGAGTAATGCCTAAAAATTTCCTAAATTTTGCCTGGATTGTATATGTCGTGTTGTATATTGCATGGAATCCTATTTTCACGATCTTATATAGGATCTTCGAGGTATTGCTTTTCAATGTACTTTAATCGAAGGTTGCTGTTCGTCGCGATACCACACCCTTTCACGACTTGAGGTAGCGAGTGAAGATATCGCTTTTAGTGTGGGAATACTGGTATACAGAATACGGCAGGCTATGTGTAATAAACAATAAATTCTAGTTCCACTAGTATAATTTTGTATTAAAATTGATATTTACCGCAGTCATTTTTTTTACTTTAGGAATCCTTCAGCGTACGTACACGCGTTCTGTGTAGGGTATTATTACTATTTATAAAGCATATCCAGCCATGCAGGGGTCCATCATCATTGTCGTTTTCCTGTTCTGTTTTAGTGAGATTTACACACAAGGTGAGAACTCTGCAATATTATATCCTAATTGCGAATATTAACCAAAAGACCAATTATTATTATTATATGAATTAATTAATATTAATATCCATTATCGGAAATAAAAAGGCATTCCATCCTATATTTAGTAAGAATTTGCGTCTTTTTCCGCAGAAATTGTGAATACAGCCAAAGAGGAAGTAGCTTTCACCGATTCACAGAAGGAGAAGCTAGTACAAGGACACAACGAAAAACGACGAGCAGTTTCTCCAGCTGCAGCTAACATGAAAAAGATGATCTGGGACGCAGAACTAGCAAAAATGGCTCAGTCCTACTCACGGTAGGAGATTTCTAGGTTCGACCAATTTTAATGTTTCATAATGATGCTTTAATTGTCTTTCTATCATTTCAGTGACTGCACAGTAGCGCATTCTGAGCAGGCAGGGATAGAAGTTGGGGAGAATGTCTACATCGCAACGTCCAAAAATATTGATAACATTATTGAAACCATGATTAGCGATTGGAATGAAGAGGTAAATTTAAATTATGTGTGTGTTGGCTGTTATTGTGATGAATGCAAATTGTCATTGTAATTTTTCCCTATTACTTTAGCTAGTAAATTTCAACGATGTTTCTAACGAGTGCAAGAAAGATAAGATCTGCGGACACTACAAGCAAATGATTTGGGCAAAATCTGACAAAATAGGCTGTGGTGTTTCTTACTGTCCGTAAGTTGATATTCTAATGACCTTTTCATTATATTAAGCTGGTTCGAATTGGAACTGTATCAGGTTACTTTACTCTACAGAGAAATTGACGGCCTTGGACTCGATCAGCATCTCGTTGTATGTAATTACAAACCTGCTGGAAATCTGTTGTGAGTTTTTCATCGATTGTTGTCGGTTCGCTGTCTTCAAGTGCACGGAAATAATGCTTTTGCTTGTTATTTTATAATAGTTCAGTTATTGGACAAGAGAAGGTATACATGGCTCCTTACGTGAAAGGAGAACAGTGTACTCAGTGCGAATCTGGTTATTCGTGTGACGATGGACTTTGTGGTGTGCCATCTGATGAAGGTTTGTTGAACGTGATTATGTTAATTATTGGGCAATCATAGCAGCATAATTATCTGAGATGAATAACCCCCGTAGTTTTCCAAATATAAAATTTCTCAGATTCTGGGAAGAACCCCCCCCCCCCCTAAAATGAAGACTTGGACTGTAAAATTGCCTTTACGTGAATTTATCTAGCGTTTAACTTTCCTTTCCATTCTTTCTTATTTCGTGTTTCCTAAGTTTGTTTCCCTGCAACCTTGTCATTGTTTGTTCTAGCGTAGCTTAACATATGGGACGATGGAGATTTCAGAAGATCAGTTCTTTGTTGAAATGAGACTGACGGGACAGAATAGTCAAGTGCTAAAATCTAATATGGGATTAAAGTGAAACAGTTTGATCTTGGCAATCAATCTTTCTTATATAGGGCTTATTATACCGAACCCAGACGCACTTTACCGCTAAAGCTCTCAGCTTCTTGGATTTAGTCCAACTACTTGTAGAAGATTTGGCACTAATGTACAATTGAAAAATATTATTACCATTTATTACTATTAAACAATAGCATAGTCCTTGACATGACTGGATTCCAGTATTTTTGAAGTTCTTATCGGTGTCTCGCAATTGTATGTTATACATACACATGGACACTCTATTCCGTAATTTTCTCGGCCGCAGTGATGTTACTTTCAGTATCGTTGCTCACTCACAAATCCGTATATTCTGCTGGAAGAATCGAATTCGTAAATGCGATTACCAATATTATTCGCTACGTAGTCACTTCAGCGGTCGTATAACCTTCTTCTGAGTTTAGAAGTTTGTTGCTGTCATTTATTGACAGCTAAGACATACTTATGGATTTAAATCAGCAGTAACGCCTAAAATCGGACCTAAGAAGTTACCAATTATATTACTATATCACATGCACTTGAACCGTGAGCTTAACAAATATATTATGGGACTACAATTGTGCAACAATTTCAAAAGAGGTTTTAAAATGAAACCGGTTATAAATGACTTAAATTTATCGTAGCACATATCATGCTAGAAACGTACTTACCTATGTATCGATTAGCATAGCTGGGAAGAAGTAGTGAGTTTTCAGCATAGTTCTAGGAAATAAATAGTAATCCAGTAATCCCTCACCTATCGCGGTTAGTGCGTTCGAGAGCCCCCCACGATAGGTGACTCCGCGAAGTAGAAACCACATATTTAATCAATTATTTGAATATATTTAAAGGTATTATTTAGAACCATTATAAATCGTTCACACACTCTTATTTACCTTATTGGCCTTACCCACAATCATTTGACCGGTAATTTAATTGTTTTAACTTTTAGCGCTTAAACATACTAGCACTGTACGGCACAGCATTTATCATGAAAAAATACATACAATATTACATTAAAATGCATACAATACAATATAAAATCCGCGATGTAGTGAGTCCGCGATAAGTGAACCGCGATATAGCGAGGGACAACTGTATAATGTATAACCAGAACTCCGACGTTTTTGTTCATAAGACGAGACGAATAAGTGCATAAAAGTATTTCGTTTAAGCTAGTCAGGAATATGAGTGCTAATTCTCTACAATGAGTTTTCAACAATTCATACCGTGTATATTTTTTTAATATTCCACGCAGTCGAAGCGACTGAACCCACAGTTGTAGATGCTTCAGCCGCAACCGGGGTGGATGCCGGCCTTTGTTATCAACAAAACAAGAAGATTATTGATACCTGGCAGGAAAACATGAGGTTTGCTGAAGCTTTGTTCAGAGTAATATGTACTGTTCTATATTGCTATAACAACAATTATACAGTTAGGGCTTAATCTATCCAAAGGATAAACAGTATTGACTGTGCTAAACAAATGCCTATCTATCATAACAGGATTTGGAGGGAAGAGGACATGGTTAGATGGAGAAAAAACATGGATAAATACGAAGCCACGCTCGAAAACAACGATTTGTAGATAGCACATAATACACTAATCATTAGTTATTTTCTTTGCTTGCATGTTTTATAGATTTTTGCCGATGGCAATAAATAGAATACAGTAGTTGCGAAATGTCAACGATTTCTAGGCAAACCACTTGTGCGAGTTTTACAGAATAGCGGGAATATTCAAATACAATGCCTTTTATAATGTATTCATTTCTACTAATGTTAAACCTAGCACCTAGCTGCGATTGAATAGTTTCGTTGGTTTTTATTTTATTTGGGGGATCACCAGTAATCTATGGGAAGAGTATTCCTTTAATATGCTCGAACGAAGAATGCACGTCATTTCACACCTGGTATGTATGTAGTATCAGATGGTGAAACCATGAATGTAATTTTTCAACAGAATAGAGAAATAATACGACGTTAAGTTTACAGATTTCGTGATGAGCTGAGCTTGTGGAAGATTATAAGGAATACGATAGTCTCTGGTTTTCGTGTAGCGCCTCGTTGATTATATTCTTTTTGCTGAGGATTGATTATTATTTATCCGTTCTTCGTCGACCAGGTATCCATCTAGTTATAGAAGTCCTCTTAGTCTCATATATTCCGATTGCTGGAATATTTACTGGCGAGGTTCGGTGTCGTTTAGGGTTAAAGATGAAAGTTTATTTCGCTGCAGCGATGTCATAACCAGTGTTTACTTTGTGCAGGCAGTTGCCTGGAGATTTCAAAAGGGATGTACAGTAGTATAGCCGAAGATGTCGTGCTTCTGTTGTTCTGAGTACAGCTGTCCCAAGTTAAACATTCGATTTCTCTTCGGTGTAATGACGTAATAACACCATATTCAATTTATTCTATTTCACAAACTTCCCAAAATAATGCATAGGTGAACTATTGCCAGCGTGATCTATTGCCAGCGTGATGGCATGGCAAACGATAAAAATAAAATAATTGAAATTTTCTGTTTTGGCGTGACTGTATGATTTCCCTGGCATAGCTTCGGCGTGAGGTTTGCATGGAATGTAAGTTGAGGTATAGCATAATTTTGATGCCGATTTGTAGTTATCGCTTTTGAGAAAATTTAGTATTTTTTTTCACTCCCATAGTGTAAAGTATTAAGATTTTTTTAGTGGTTTTTACTGATTTAATTTTGCTGGAGTATACGTAAGCATGAATATTGATTCAGTAGGCCGAGTCAGGCCACCGAAGCCCGGCGAAGGACCATTAAATCTACTGATCACAGAAAAAAGAGTTCATGCAAGACAGGGTGGTGTCTCTCACAAGTAAGTCTAAAATCAGTATGAGCCGTTGAACAGGTTGGTAATCTTGTATCCGAAACACGAAAGTTTTTCGAAGGAGCTAGGTGTTCGGTATGTGTACAGAATTACTAAAATTCAGTTCAAACTCATAAAAGCACTGGACAGTGTATACGATTCATATAAACATACCTTCACAGTATATGTATAAGCCGTATTATGAAATGTAATTGGATGACATGCTGAGGTTTTGTTCCCTCCCCCATTCTGTCTGGGGAACCGAGATTTGATCCTCATTTTTTAATCTTTTCTCTTTCAGTTTCAACATCCTATATCAACCTGAGGCAACGAACAATGAAATTTTCACCAAGACAGTTCAACCCCTCCTCGAATTGTTTTTGGCTGGATTCAACACTTGTGTCCTCATCTACGGAGAAAGCGGTAATAAAATTTTGCTATACGGTTTTTTCTGTGCCAAATTAATTAATGGAAAATGTAAGTTAGTATTTTAAAAAATATCAGTAGACCTATTACATACGATCGTTGTTTGTCTTTCAGGTTCTGGAAAATCATACACAATGGCAGGGGACCAAGGTCCAAAGTCCATGCCTGGTATCGTTCCCCAGGCTATTAACTATGTCCTGACTGAGCTACAGGCAAAATCGCAAGGCCTCGGTGAATAACTGGGGATAATTTTTTTACTTGATCTGTTACATGTTTTTCAATTTCCGCTTGACATTCACTCAGAAAATTCTCTTGAAAATCCACTGTCTGGCGGCGGAGATGTATTTCGCTTGCTTTTCTTCCAGTATGAGATTTATAATGAAATCATAACAGACCTTATGGCTAGGAGAGGAACATTGTCCGGTACGTTTGCATTATCCTAGTTTGATTATTGTGTGGCTTTTCAGATACATGATTCTGGTACTGTTACTCATCATACGGAAGTATTTTTTTTTGAATATGGTGGAAGTTGCTTATTGTGATCCTCTCAGAACATAACAGTCTTTTTTTGATAACAATAACTGGCTGATAACATTATCCGCGATCATAACAAGCAGCTTCCACCGCATATGAAATCTTTTTCGTTTTAATAAACGCAAGGACGTGGTGGTATGAGTCTGGAAACTGAGCACTCACCAGAAGATGGGCCTTATGTTAAAAATCTTGAATATGAGAGAATTCGAACACCTGCTGAAGGCCTTTCAGGTAAAAAATTTTGACTTTGACTTTGACTTCACTAAATTTGTTGAAGAAACCCTTTTAAAATACATGATGCCATATTATTCATTATATTTACAAAGCTTTTATGCAATCTTGGATGGCAAGGAACATCAATGTTGTTGATTTTGGACCAGTAAAGAACTACAGTTCAGTAGTTTTTCAAATGGACCTTTCTATGGTAATATTCATCATGCATAAACTATGATATCTCTTAGTAACCATAGTTTCTTTACATCTGAATAAATCATTCAGATGACCACTGAGAATCCTATGCCAAACCATTCAAAGTTTACTGTGATAAGATTACCTGGCGCAGAGAAGCTTTCTGAAGACCTTTCCAGGATCAGACTAAGAGAAGGGCCAAGCTTGTCCAAATCTATTGTTGCCTTTAACCAGCTTAGCGCTGATTTGGCACGGCAGCCTGATCCTCAGAGAGTTGTCAACTACAGGTATTTTTTATATTCATGTCACTTGTCATATATATCAGGTGTACTTATGCTACAAATGCAAAGTAGTTACTTAGTTTATTCAGTTTATTTTTGTTCAGCAACTGATTGCTCTCTTATTGTGTTGTAATTAGCGACTCCAAACTTACCACATTGTTGGAAGACATTCTTGGCGGAAACTGCAAAACCAGAGTAATTTGTTGTCTTCCACCAACAAACATTCAACCAGACATTATGGCAGCAGTGCTAAGCGGATGTGGTTTGCTCACAGAAGTGAAAAACTTTCCAATACTTAATGACAGTTTAGCACAGGTAATAATATTTCTAGAGTGGCATAAATTTATTTATTTATTTGAGATGTTTCTTCTTCCACACTAACCTTCCCTGTGTTCATCATATCAGTGATACACATTCATGTGCCCCCCTGTAAATTACCGATAATTTCATTTTCTTGTAGAATCTAGTCACGCAATACCGCTCTCGTATCAATACTTCTTTACAACATGGAGGCTATGATGCTGGCGCAGGAGGTGGAATGATGTCTCGGTCCGAGCTCCAGGACCAGTTATTGAGGATAACCAGTGATAATGTAAGATTTGTGATACAATACCATAAAATCCATCTTTCTCCATCTTTGTTCTTTAAATAACCACTGCAATTTTTACTGCTGTACAAGGTTGACAATTCCCTTAATCATTTAACTAGCTCTTATGTTTACTCATACTACTTTACATAAGACAACCATTCTTGATTCATTAAAAAGAAGTGGTTCATTACATCCCTCATTTTGTAAAAAAAAACATATAGCAGGAGGTAGAAAAGAAGAACTTCTATTCTGCTGTAATTTGATAACTGTTGAATATATATTTAATACTTTTTTGTATATGGCCTCATATGAAAAAAATCTATGCAGTGCCTGTTAATGCCCTAAACTCAAAGAATCTATTATAAATGGGTTCACTTGTACTGCAGAAAGAGAGGTAAAAATCTTAGTTGAGCTCGCTATATATTCAATTATCTATCCAATTTTGTCTATTTTAGAGCCAGCTTCGAGAGAGAAACGACAGACTGTTCCAGAGACTCGAACAGATCCAGGAAAAACTGACCGATTTAGCCAAATCGAAATCTGAACTTTCAACGAGGTTGGTCGCGAGTGAAGAGGAAAAATTAAAGGTTTGTTGCTCAAAATTTATTACGATATGAAGTGAAATATTTATCCACAGAATATGCATGGATGATCTTAGTTACGGAGTAAAAAAAATTCCGACTAAACAAAAATCTAGTTTAATCTGCTGAAATTCCTACGTATTACTATTAATAACCAATAACTTGGTCCAAGTTCTTAATTTGTGATGAAAGTTATGAGAAACACCTGAATAGTAGTGAAAACTGGATCTATTCTTTGTGGATTATACATTCTTGAAAATTAAACCATTCAAAAGTAAATACTCTTCACTTATTCCAATTGAATAGGCCTATTGTTTTCAAAGACTTATACGCTCTTCTCTCCCGAGGACTGTGACATCAGTCCTTATATTTACTACAGCTAAAAATTGTATTATTTACACCTTACAAATATACACTATTGTGTTGTCATTAAAGTGATAGATGTCTTGCACATATCGCGCTGCCAGCTTTTGAAGCGTTGCGAACCCGTCACGATTTGAAAACACTCGTGCAATTTCTTCATTATACCAGACAAATATTGTATGATAAAAGATCATTAAAATCCCTCATTATAAGGACATATTTGGGTCTTCGAAGTAGCCAGTGTCATATTGACCACAGTAAACAGATGCAGTGTTGAAAAATATTCATAATCGAAAAAGATAATGGAATTTGTCTAACCTGAAATGAAGTCGAAGACACCAATGGTGTTTTCCCACTTCGAGCATTGACCAATTTCTTATATTTTTGTTCTTTCACTCACTCTAGTCGTTTCTTAATCAAAATGATTCCGTTTGCTAATTCAGTTGATCTTATAAGTGACATTTATTGTGGACAATTACATCTGTTTTTACCTTTGTGTATCTAAACTGAGACAGGAATGCTCTGTTTTCTTTCCCCTGGCGCCCATGGACTGAGATATGCGGTTATATAAAATATTATATCTTACCTGAATACATATCATCTCCTATTGGTAATATAGAAAATAATCTCCACTCTTTGAAGAACTTTTTTGTGTGATATCAATTAGTAATATCCATTAGCTGAAAAAAAATCGTTTCAAGATTAGTTCAAGATGTCCTTGTAGTTACAAAAGTGGTCCGGTACTTTCATGTTGGCATAATATCCATTTAATGGTGCTCGTTGAAGATGATGCGGGTGTCTGTTTAGATATGAATGCTTAATGGATTAGTCGAATTGTTTTGATATAGAAGTATATAAATATGTGGTCCTAACTTGATATTCATCTGGTTACTGTACCTTGCTTCCGTGAAGAAAGAGCTATTAGTTTAGTTATTGCCTGACTCGTTCTTACTTGCTGTCTAAATATGAAAACTCCTGTTGGAGATCATGACGATCAGCCTCTTTCCATGTGCAACGGGGAAGGAAGTGATGAACGTAACAGAAAATTGTCTGTAGGAAACATGAGTTTGCCCAGTACGGCTGCTAAAATTGAAAATTCTTCTCTGTCGCAGGAAAATTCTGTCAGTGAATCTATCGAAAAGGTGGATTCACCGCGAGCAGTCCTCCCATTCAGCAGTTGTTTTGCTTGATCATTTTTCTTCCTTCGTTCAGGTTTCGAAGGGCCTGGTTGAAATTCAGCTGGAAAACAACAGACTATCCGAGGAATATGAAGCAGAAAATTTTGATTTAAAGAATAAGGTTCTGTTTATAGTACATACATAGTGAATACTTGCCTTTTAAAGATGAATAAAATGGTTAGTAGTTGGTAGTGCCTATAGTTGTTTATTGTGGTTAGCATTGAGAGTTATTTAAAATGGTAAAATTGGAGTACGTTAACAGATTAACATCAATTACCCCATGTATCAGATCTAAGAATTGTTAACTTAGTGAAATATAGGTATGTTGTGTATGAATTTCTAATATTTGCAATTTTCCTTCTGGTTTATCTAGATTCTGAACCTAGAAAATCAAATGGTGGAATACCAAATGGAGAGAGATAAGCTGGCAAATGAACACAGTTTGACAACTCAGCACACACGCCACTTGGAACAAAGCAGAAAACAAATTGCTGATGAATTTGTGCAGTTGAAGCAACGTACATTGGAGCTCCAGCGAAACCATGAAAAACAGGTAACCAAAGACTTTATCTGATAGTTGTCTCACAAAATCCAGTACATCATAAATTTATTCCAGAAACGGCGAAACGATGATATGCGTGCAGAACTTGCAAGGCTGATTGACACCGAAGCTGCTTTGCTCGACCTTCGACACAATGTGGACAAGCAACGCGAGGTCCAAGACGCGGCGATAATGGAACTGGACCGTGCTAGAGCCGTACTCGATGCCGAAACAGAAATGAATAGGAACTACAACAACGAAAATTTGGAAAAAGATGTTGCTACCGAAGTGAGGGAAATGAGGGAACTGAGACATGGAAAAACAGTCAAGGGTGGTGGATCCACCTACAGAGTTGGACCATCCAATCGTGACGCTGATGTATGTTTTTTTTTCATGTTTATCCTTCAAAGTTTGACCACAGAATTCAAATGAAACAAAAACAACACTTCCGGGGAGACATAATCTTATGTAATAAGCCAGAAAGTTTATCTGTCTGTTTGTTTGACTTGAAACAACGTCATCATGGTCCAATGGTCCAATGGTCCAGGTGCCTCTCATGAACATAAACAAACAAACAAAAACACGTCCACAGGGGATTAAATCCTACTTATGAAATAAGAATATTCATGTATCCCTATGCTAGCTTTTCTGTTCAAGGTTGCCCTGCTGGTCCTATGTATGATGGAGCTTATGATCTATCTATGTAGCATTAACATAAAGACTGGTATTGATGGTATTAAAAGCTTTATAAATGTAATTTGTATTAACAAATTTAACATCACTTATATCTCACACCAAGAGCCTTACTGTACAGTGACTTGATTTGACAGTTCATTCAAGCATGAGTTGAATGAAAAACTGTTAAGTTGCTCAATATTTTCCTCGTTAACAGAGATTTACTACTATGGATGATAGTTACTATATAACCCTAGTAGCAATGTGGGACTAAACTGAAGTCTATCACAGCTGCTTGGAAATTACAAACTCTTGTCTATGGATGACGACGTGATAAAGAACATGAAATCGACGTATGACGTACAATCCCAGAAGCTTGAACAGAATCTCATCCAGCTCAGAAACCAACTGAGTGCAAGTTATGAAGCCGTTCGGTCAGCGAATAAGAAATGCGCTGAACAGTCTGCGGTCAGTTGAATACTTTTCTTCATATCGTACTTAATTTACACTGGCACTATCTACATATTCTCAGTTTGCACTTGCATCTATTAGAGGAGATTATACAGATGATGATTTATTCCCTAGGCCCTTCTAATTGCTCAAGATGGCTTCAGAAGATCAAAGGATGAAAACACAAAACTGCAGCAACAAATCAAGGAAACCAATCAGGATTACAGGAAGCGTCTATGGAAATATGTTCAGGATATTGCTGTAAATATCTACTTTATTAATGTAATGGGTTTTTATTGAAGGAATAGCTGGTATTGTGTTCTGGATATTGAAAGGCAATATATAAGATAATATATTTACTGAATGTGGATGTCCCATAACTTATGAAATGTGAAGCACAAACCAGTGTGGTCTACTATGAATCTATCGTTTGAACAGGAATTCATGGACAACAACCAGGAGACCAAGTCGGCGAAAAAGGATAAATCTTACGAAGCGATGAAGAAATACATAGATGAAATGATGAAGGTATAATTTCTTTTCTGATATCGGTTTATGGCTGATTACGGAAAGAGAAAGGCTAGTTATCTGTTTAGGAAATGCGGACTGCGTTCAGATCAAGAGAGGAACAATTGAGCAACACGGCAAGAAATAATAGAAAATTGGCAAAAACTATGATACAGCGCCATGAGAGGTTACTGATATCATACAGGTCAGATTGTTTATATTGAAAATATAGGTTCAAAGTTCAAATAAAGTAAAATACGATTTGTTCCTGACCATTAAAGTGTGGCTCTCGGCATTCTTTTTGTTGTCTCACGATTATATACTTTCTCAACAGATCAGTTCGTGAGCAGTTAGAATCAATTCAAATCGCTGCTGGCAAAAACAACGAACCATCCTCTTCGAAGATGTTTCCTGTCATCCCATTCCCAATAGATCTCGGTCCCGATGAATCAGAACTTATCGTAGACGATAAGGAACTCTCTTCTGCCAATTCAATGGAACTGAATCGTCTGAGGCAGGCACTGTATAAAATCAAAGCTGAACTGAAATCAGCTCAAAATGAAGTTGAAAGACTGAAACAAGTGGAAAAAGTAGAGTGAGTTAAAATAAATGAACATTATCAATTCCATTCAAATTTTTATTGGACAAAAGAGATTACTTACCCCTATGTATAAAAGAATTACAGTGAATATGTTTTAATCATTGTTTTCAAATTTTGCAATTTTAATAGTCCACACAACACATTCAACCTTGGCTTGACACCCAGTAGAAACGGAAACGACATATTACCGGACGTTGGCCAGAAAATTCGAGACTACTCCAAATCCAATGAGGTTCCTCAGAAACTTTTTTACCTTTTTATTTTATCTTGTCCTGCATCATATAAATTCTTCCAGGTGAAGCGTGAAAAAGAAAGGGCGGAACTACTGACACGAGCTACCGTGGCAGAGCAGCAAAACCGTGAACAACACGAATACATAGACATTCATCTGTCAAGGTACATTTATTATCATTTGTGCTATTGCTGCATATTTACGAGTTCGATTTTTTATATATTCAGTTACAAGCAAGAAATTGGGAGATTGAGGAGAATCTTGGCAGACAAGGGCATTCATGTATCGGAGAAACCTGGCCCCGAGCTTCATTACAGTAGTCGTTATGGCGGTAGATTGCTAGATCCTATATCACCAAGACCTAAATAATAAATTGTTCACAGCAATGCACGAATTGCACAATCACATTTGAAGGTCACTTTTTCTTTTACGGTATTGCAGATATTGGAGTATTTCATTTTACCATGTAGCTGCACTTTCTTTTCAAGTGCGCAGATATATAGCATCCACTGTAGTTGTATACTCCGAAAACCAGTGCATTTCTTTGTTAACATTTTACCCTATTTTCAAGCAAAAAGAAAATCTATTCTTTTGTTCATTAAAATTTTGATTACGGCAGTGGCTTTCTGATGCCACGCATTTTAGTTGTAACTAGAACTCTCTACTATACAGAAAGTAGTTGCACTTCATTTCTCACTCTTTGTGGTATTTTATGAATGTGTTTACTCACCTGTACACGTTATCTGTAGTTTTGTAGCTTTCAAGTTTTGTAGCTTGTTTCTGATTGCAAACAGGCCTTGTAGATGTTCTATCATTCGCGACTATGGAATTGTTCAACTTTTTCTAGTTTGTAGTTGGCTTCATTGCATAGAGATCGTTTGCATACAGACCACATCACAACTCCTCACTAGCAACCAAAGATAAGTAACGTTACTGCACTAGCCCATGAATTGTCCTTATTTTCAAAGTTAACAATATTACCTAAAATCTCCTACTTCGCCACTGTTCCTGCGCCGCCTTTTTATGCAATTTTACCTATCCGCAGTATCTTCAAAACTTGTAGCTGTATTTTTCTCCTTATTTCAAGTGCATTAATCAATATATTCATTAGCTTGCTTTATTTAGCCTGTAGCTCATGTTTTCTTCAATAGGTCTACAATTGTATTAATCATGGTGTAGATTTTCAAATTCTTTTATTATAAATACAAACTAAAAAAATACAAAACACTGAATAATTTCAACACGTTTATAGTTTGGTTAAAAAAATTGCACAGTGGCTTTCCTGTATAAAAAGGGTATTTCACTCAAGATTTACAGTCTGATACGAAAGAGTTTTGGCAATTGCTTTCAGTTTTTTTGGAAGACCATTGCAATATACATTCATAATTTCTCACTTCCATACCCAAATTTGTGTTTGCTTTTTGGAATGAAGTTGTATGACTGTCAGGGCACTTGGGATCACTTCGATACACAGCACAGTGATTAAATTATAAAATGTCTCAGAGATTCCCAACTATCATTACTTTATATATTATTTTAATGCTGCAGAATTCGCAGATCGCATCCTATGGTTCAACCTCCCAAAATTCTGTGGTTTTTCAATCCGTGGAGGCGTAGGAATGGCTGTATAGGTGAGCACTCCAGCTCCAGAGTTATGTATGGTGCAAAAACTACTAACTGAATCAATAGAAGGGAACTGTTTTGGTGAGTTTAAATTCAGATCCACGTTGCCTTGTTCGAGTGTATACTCATTTGGCACGGTAGACTTTAACAACACTAAATTTTTAGTTTTACATTCAGAAGGCTCCACAGAAGATGATAAAATGCTTGTGCATTCGGTATCTTCGCAGCTCAGTGCAAACCCGCTAGTAGGACGAGATGACATTCCACTATCTGTCGTGTTGTAACTTGCGCTCCTATATAGTGGTGATTTTGAATTGTCACCGGGTGAATGCGGTCTACAATATTGTTCTAAAATATCATTCGAATGAGGGTATTCCGCAGGTAACTCTGAATCGTGAACATTCGAATGCGATTTAGCTCTTGTTAAAGCTACACTTAATTTCTTTGAAGTTTTCACAGGAAAAGTGCTGCTTCTTTCACCTAACAAAAGACGTGAACTGCTTGCACTGGCCGCAACAAAATCTTCGTATGCAGAGGTAGAATGCGTGTGGTCACCAACTATATCATCTGTGATATTCAACAGGTCAAACTCTGAACTGTGTTGGCGTATCGAGTGCCCGCAAGCCGACCTCGCGCGTACAGGCGGAAGGGTTTGAGGTGTCGGTGGACGTGGATCATACATATCCGTTAATGAATTTGAAGGAAAATTAGAGGCTTTGTATCGGATAGCATCTTGCTTGGGTTTTGGTGTTAATACCGTGTCCTTTAGTAACTGTTTTTCAAGCTTGCTTCTTTCATTTCTCAGTTCTGCAATGCTGGGTTCTTCGACAGGCTGATCTACAGCAAAGTTGTGGCCTTCTTCCACGCAACTCTGCTCAAACATGAAACCATGAAACATAGGAATGCATAACAATACTTTTGATATGTAAAGCCTTAACACCCTCAGTTACCCGTAAAAATTCGATATCCTCGGTGAGTATGTCACTTTCATTTTGCAATGCATTCTTCAATACTTCTATTGATTTATCGACGTCTAAGATGGACACATTCTTAATTGCGTCACTTAGTTCATGATCACATAGAGAGGGTGTACATAGGTTCTTTCGCGAACTGCTCCTCATCGGAGTTGATGGCCTGTCGCCGTATGACACTGGAAAATAATTTAGAACAAGATAATAGATGAGGTCAACTGATATGCTTAAATTTGCATGGACATAGCATGTTTTACTGGTGTAGTCATAGGTTGTAATGTAAACTGCATTTTCAATTCCTTTTTTAGCTAAAGCTAAAGACCAAGCCCCCCCTCATGTTGGATGTATCAACAAATATATATATATATATGATTACACGTTTTCATCATCTATACACTCTGTACCTTGCAATGCTGAACTTTGTTTTGCATATATGAGAACAGATGGTTTGCAGTCAAGGGCAATTCGTCCTACATTTTCTTTTTCTTCTAAACTCTGATTGATCAAATAGAAAAAGAATCATAAATCACTTGAATTTGACATGAAAATAGTTCCAATTAACCTTGATTAACAATCGTATCTCCTTCGTTAACAGTTCTCTTTGATGCGGAGGTTCTGGAAGACTGGCGGCTCGTTTTGAAGGATGTCCATGTGATCTTTCTGCGATATCGTTCCAAATTTCTAGGAGTGTTTCAAGCTGTTCAAAACCAAGGTGAATCCTAATTGATTATTCAGACTTTTTTTTTTGGAATATTTAATTTATACTGACCTCAAATCGAAGGTCGTTGCAGTAATCGATCTTAGATTCACCTAGACAAGAACGGACTACTGGTAATTTTTCAGGAGCTACTGATTCTTCGACAAGTTTCCAAACGGAAAGTGGCGGAGTGTACGGTCCCAATTCATTCATTTCTTATCTAACACCAAAATATTTTTGTTAAATACCTGCTTTTTTAATAGATAGACAATTAGAAACGAATGAAACTTGCGTCATGGTACCATAGTTACCAAGAATTATCGTCACATAAATCGGATCACTCCGAGGCAGGTTCCGTTACTTACTTACATGACAGTTTACACTTTTTCTAATACCATAGTCTTTAAATACTATGCTAATACTATATGCACGAAATTTGAATATGATTAAGCTCTATGGAGCTAGGTTGATATTCTACAGGTATATTCAGATCAAGGTTTGAGAAAGATTTTAGCATCAGGTAGAAAATGGTTTGCAGATACGAATCGTCCAAATGTTACGGTATAATCTTTTTTCTACTTATCAGTGTAACTTGCAGCGTATGTGGGGTAACGTTAAAACATAGTATTTAAAGTCTATGGTTAAAACATTTCGGTTTATTTTATTTTTTTCGCGATCTATATGAATTTGGGTACTTTGCCTATGTAGATGATGGACATTTCTGTAGCGATGGTATAGAGGAAATTTCTTAGTAGACGGTTGCGAAAGCAAAGGTTGCTTCGTTACAAAACCAAAAAAAGTGATCACGCATTATCAATCCCTCGATTTTTAGAAAAAAAGACTGAAACTCCTAAAGTGCAAAAACTGCTTCATGTTCGTTACACTGCTTACCGTAATCAACTAGCGGTTAGTGGTAATTGGCAATATGGAGTCAGTAACGTTCACTATAAATGCGAGAATCTGTTTTCGAAACCGATAGGTTTGCACTTCTACACTCGCTTATGTCTTTTTTCTTCATTCACAAGCCAAAAAATATCTTCATCGCTCGCGTTGGAACCCTCATTCCTATCAGTATAAAAAAGAACTCTTACTACCGATGTGGGATTTTATTTTCCTGTGCCTGAACTTTCACCGCACTCATTTGACACTTGTTTAGAAAACAGCATGAAATCAAATTTGATATCTTTTCGAATATCTGGGCAAACTTTATGACTGAAATAATTTAAATACTGTACGTTCTGTATGGAAGCCTGGGAAACAGGAGTGTATGTCTAGCTTGAAGCTCGAATTCTAAGAACTTTTTGTAGGGACATACGCGACAATAATTCAATAGATTGAAAAGATTGCAAAATGTCTTCCAAGAAAATACTGTCGATTGAAAAATGCATATGCCCAATGTTGCAAGTAAACGTATTTCTTATCGTTTTTTGCTGCTGGAATATGTAATCGAGAGTTGGCTTGCGATAAAGGATTTTGTATTATTATTTGTTGATATGTTGTTGTACTGTACAGCAATTAATTCTACGCGATCATTCCTGGTAACCAAATGTGAATAACTTATATTCCCACCTCCTGGGCAGTGTTTCAGCACCATATTGAAATTCGTTTCACTGCAGGAAGAGGACAATCCGTTTTGTATTAGTTCCTAACTATTAATACCATATCGCAGCAGAGAATACAAGTATCTGAATATAACTGCATTCATGTAAGATAAGAGCGGTATTAGACTTGAATTACTTGCTTCGTAACAGGAAGAGACCGGCAACCAGTCATGTCTTAACTTAACTCAGATAATGCAATTCGAAACGTGGGTTGACGATCATACCGAACATTTCCTTGCATAGTTTCCGCTCAGCTTATCTACCCACTGCGCTTCTCGCGCTTAAATAGCACGTAACGTCGCCGCTTTTGCTTCCTCCATGAAGGCTATTACTCCTTTTAATTAATTGCTATTCAATTCAACACAATACTTCAGTTCGTCTCTCACGTCGTACTAGCTACATCGATACAGTAGTCCAGTAGTTATAGTTCGCTTCAGAAAGATATAGTTTTATCTTATACTTCCAGTATCTACTTTTCAGTGTCATGGTGGCTTTGAGATATCCACGTGGAGATGCGAATTAGATTGGGTAGAGTGAGCGTTATTAAACATACAGGTTTAGGGATGTGTGGGCTGCCTACTCGTAAGCGTAATAAAAATAGAACAGCACAAGCACTTGAACTTGAATATACGCTTGAGCCGTTTCCTATTTCCCTTTTCTTCTCTAATGGCGACCCTATGACGAATACGTTTCTTTCTTCTGCTTCTTCGTCCACTAGTAACAAACAAATAAAGCGTTCTGGTCGTGCGGTCATTGGCAAGTATACAGAATGATTTTTTCTCGAGAGAAGGTTCACTAGTAGTAAGAACAACGATGAGATATGAAGTGAGCTGCTACCTTTATTAACAGCATCAGCTTGTTTTATTGAGCAGTGTTCTTGTAATTTGTGTGCTTCTTTCTGATTACCTACTCTGAGAACCGCTGATTAAGTCGACTATTTCAAACTGGTGCTACAAATCTAGACGCAGATGTCTGCGAACCAACTACCAAATTTATTATGTCACGGAGAAAACAAGACAATCCACAGCAGCTCCGAATTGGTGAGTACTTATGATCTACGTATTGCGAGATACAGTTAACATACAGTGCAGTACGAATAAATAGATATACTTGGAATTGAGCATTGTGGACGCCTTACCCCTGTTCGCCTTAACACGTATTATGTCGCGTGAAAACAAATGGTGTGCTAGTCTGTAGGTTCTACAGCATATCATTTACCGAATGTGAAAGCTTGAAAACCCTGATATGTACTATACATTGAAGGATAATGGTCAAAGTATTATACGTACATACAGACACAATATGGCTTTTCCCATCATCTTAGGAGTAGCGATGACCGCAATTTACGCAACGCTCCTCAATTTCTTTCGTTTTGCTCGCTCGTAGAAAGTGTATCTTTGTTATTAGGTAAGTGAGATGCGCGCTGCGGCGCGCGCGCACACACACAGTGTCTCGCCGAGGAGACCTTGACAGTGGACAGGCGTTGAAAACAGGGCGACGATGAGTTTATGTAGTCATGCGTAACGGTACGAAATGTGCTGTAAAGCATTCTTGAACTTAACTTCGTTCTACCTTAAAACAATATTGATCTAGCTAGTAGAAATAAATTTGGAAACGAAATAGTGTATATTGTCTCACCTACCGGGTTGAAGATATGTTTGCCAGAATCCATGAACCCGTGGGACATGTTAATTGCAACACAGAACATCCCCATTTGAACTCTAGATAAATTTACGTTGCATATGAGTTTTCAACAATAGGACTTGGTAGATAGCTATTGCATTATTTCTTTCTCGTAGTCGCTTGTATGTGGCAACACTTCCCAACTGTAGTCTCATGATTTATGGGCCCTACATTGAATCGAATCATGGATCCGGTTTGAACCGGAAAGCATCGCGTTTCGCTGCTATCTTATGTAATATGGAGGGCAGCCATAGGACACGTTGAGATCATGGGATCAGCAGGGATCATTATAGCACACAGACTAATAAAGCTTCCAACGGTCAAGTATTTACTCTATACATTACACAAGATGCAATGCAATGATCCTCATTCTTGCAAAACATTCGTTTAATCGCCATAGGCTATATATTCAAGCTTTAAAACAAGCTTGAAAATTCTCGCACACAATTCAAAATATTGTGGATATCCATCCCTTTAGATAGCTGCTGCTTAACTGGAACTCTGGTATACCGTTTTGTCGTTTTATCCTATAATTAAATATGCATAAGCAATTGTATTCCAATGAAAATAAAACCATTTGACCATTAAAGGCTTTTGGTCGAAGTAGCGAAAGGGTCAGATTTTGAAATTCGTTGTATATCTCAATGATTGTTCGAATGAAACAGGCCACAGTGCAGCACCATAGGCTTAACATTGTTGTGAGAAAGGAGAGTGCTTGGTGATTTTTGATAATTAGGATTGCGTATGCTCGCTATGTGCGTAACTCAGTTGTTACAACTTTTAATATGTCCCATAGCTATTCGTTCTCTATGAAGAGTGCAAAAGAGCGTGTGTGGAGCGTCGAGATAAGTTTGGAATTTTTCCAAATTTTGACAGCTACGGAAATTGACGGTACAAACGAAGTTATATGCTAAATATATTATAATTCACATGGTAATGATTGACCCGTCACAGTTGAGAGTCACAATGAACAAGCCATTTGTTTTAAATTCAGTATACTTAGCAAATAATCGCTGGCTAGCAAATCTGAAATAGAGTGCAAACGTTGATAAAGAATGAGTCAGTGGTTACGCTATTCGTTGTCTATCTGTCTACCTTCAAAATGGCTACGGTACATAAGTAACGGTCAAGCAGTCTGCTTAGAAAAGTTGTGATGGAGATTGTAATATCCATTCTTCTCCACGTTTTTCAGGTAGCTCTGAGTTCGTAGTGTTGTTGATCTCTTCTTACAGCTTGAATCGTACATCAGTAAAGTAATTGAATAGTTAAGTAGACTAGTAACTATAGGTCGAGAAGTGTCTTACGAAACCCGCTTAGGTAGGGTTATCACACCCTAACCTAAGGCAACCTAGTTTTTGGGGAGGCGACACTACGTAACTTGTATGTATTATACTACTTAACATGTAACTAGTTTTCCCCCACCAGGTCCATATTTAATTTCGAATGTTTACCGTATTTATTATTATTTGACCTGCTACTATATCATCGCACATACACTTTTCGTTACCAGATGTTTTTTTTACTATAACCACAACAATTCCTGGAGCATAGTTTTTACTATAACCACAACAATTCCTGGAGCATAGCGTACAAATACTGCCAGATGGCCTTTCTTAATGATGTAAGTAATTGCTTCCATATGCTGGGTCATCAATGGACATGCATGTCGAAAGATTCACTAGATAAAGTGCTAGGCAATGGCAAGTGCATAGTGTGGTTGGAATATTGGAAGATAGTGGAGGTTCGAGATTCGAAGAGAACAATACAGTCAGTTCAGTCGCATAGTAGCTATTTTAGTTGTTGAAATATGTAACATTATATTTCTGGACCGTCTTTGTGGCCGTCTTTTGTTTCATTCTCGAAATGGATTATATTATAGTTGAGAATTAGTGTTTAGGTACCATATTTAATGAAGCGTATACTGCTATTTATTAATGCACACTGTACTGCATTAGATTATATTGGTAAAGGTTCGAACCAAATGCTTTACTGACCTAGAAGTGTCATTGGAAGGGTCAAAGGGTAGTTAGCGTTATGGTTTCGTACATGTCTGCCGAATTTTTAAATTCAATGCTGCTTATAGATGATCCCTGCGACGAAACGTCTAACGTGATGGAAAGTGATGTTATCATCGAAGAAAGTAAAGATATGCAACCTATCCAAGAAAGTGCAGACGAAAACATCTTTCCCGAAGTCAAGGAGGATTTTCTTACGTGTGGAACATGCGGGAAAACCTTCTTCTTATCGAAGATCGTTGATTTTATTCGGGTAATACCAACTAGTGAATTAGTTTCCATAAGAATAGCTCCCTCGATTTGAAAATTTCTGGTCTTTGTGATTCTGTGTATTCATCTGATAATTTCCATGTTAATTTTATGTTTTTAGCATAAGCAAGCAAGCTGCGGCATTATAGAAGGTGTTCATCGTGATTTCCGAAGTAATTTCATTAGAAAATCTCAACTGAAACCTGAGTACATACGCAGGATCTCAGACAACGGTCCAGTCCTTGACTTGAATTTACCTCCACTCAATGCTGTATCTCTTTCCTCCACAAAGTCGCAGTCAACACAAAGTTCTTTGCATGGGGATGAAATCGTTTCCAGTTCTTCCCCAGAAAACTATCAGCATGTACGTATATATACATCTATATTTTTTTCATAGCCGGGAATTTTAGAAGAATGAGCCACCAATTATTGGTGATTTGAATATAAAGATGAGATAAAATGTGTAATTACCCCCTAATACACACTCGAACTAACATAATAGTTTGTGGAAAGAAAAAATTCAACTCATAAGAGACTAGGATACACATCAAATGTACAGTAGTTTCCAACTTCGACGATGCGTCATTGTTTTGCAAATGGGGCGCATGTGAAGTGTAATTACTGTATCTAGAATGAATTTTATTGGCCATTTAATTTAAAGCATATATTAGCCTGGGAATTCAAAGTGAGAAGGAATTGGACCTCTGTCACATGCTTAGCAATGCATCCAGGCATCTCATACTGTTTAGATCCGGATATTTGCTACATACGATTCAATTACCGACTGAACATTTTTTTAAGCGCTGTGAACCCATGAAATTTATACTTCGTACGGTGCACGTAGCAGCCATTTTTATGATAATGACATTTTTCTTGAATATCCTTCGGTTTTCTTGACCTATAATTACGGCATGTTTATTTTAACTAACAATTGCCACAGTGCTACAACTTCCATACGCTCCTGGTTTCATACGTTGCCGAATGATATCATTGTAATTAAAAAGAAGCCAAGCTTGAAGGCGCACCACCTTATATGAATGTCTGCTTACCCGTTCACAGAACATCCGTGTGGGTGCTCCAAGACACGAAGACCTCAACAAATTACCACACGAAAGTATGGGAGCAAGCGAAGCTAGTTCTAATAGCTTCCACTGCGGTATACAAAAAAATTCGTTTTCTCCTCCGCGTTATCAGTATCCCTATCAAGCGAAGAACCCGAACCGACATATGATTGGAAGGATGGAATCAACAACCGAGCTTCCCTCTAATCATTATCCAGGTTTGAGTTATATATAATTACTGATTGATCCTTTTTTCTTCCTTAGCAGTTGCATTTATATCTAAGGTATGACAGGCATGGTGCATGCCCTAGGCGCTGCCCCTACATGAAGGGGGAGGCACCGCTGAAGCTGACATGAACCAAACATAGATCAATTTACATTTATGAAAGCAAGGAAGGTTGTAATTTTGAGGCAGTGAATCAATTTGCTAATTGGAAGATCACCGAACTTGATTTGTACTTTTGAGCTGATATTATGATGAAGTTATCTAAAAGATGGATTTCAGACGTATAGTCAGGGGCGCAATTTCAATGCTTGCAATACGCGCTTTTTTCGTAGAGATGCCACAGGCTGTGTAGTGCCATTGTAGAGTATGCCATGGTTGTATGTCCGTAAGGGATTCACCGGGCTAGGTCAGTCGTATGAAGCTTACAGTAGGATGTCAATCAGGCCATAACCATCGGTCCTTTTTAATGCGTATTTTCGAGTCTTGAGTCGGAATGAAATTTGAAAGAAATGTATTCGCATTTCCACAATGGTAGTTTCTCGAAAAAAAGGACATTCTCTTAGAATTTTTAGCAGCAAAGTTACAGCATAGAGATAGATTTTTTTCTCCCTTCAAATACTTTTTGATTAAAACGACAATTGCTAAAGAAGTAGCACTTACCGGTACCGTGAAAGCGCAGCTGGTAAATTGAAGTTATCGGTCAAGTGTCATGGTCAAGGACTTGGTGGCGACACGGGGTCCGACTAGCGTGAGGCTTTTTGTTTCAAGTGTCCAGAAAAAATGCGCTAAAGCCACAAATATCGTGCCAGTTATTCGTTAGTTATTCTTAGGAATTATTAAGTGAAATAAATATACAACGATGAAAATTTTTTGAAATATCTACTCAAAGTTATTCGTTATTTTTGCGCAGAGAATAATCGTTTTATTTCAAATTATATAAATACACTGTATATTTTTCAAATTTGAATCACTAACACAGAACAGAGATTCAGCTTGTCAAAACAATGTATATAATATGTCAGTTTATAATATATAGTTTGAACAAAGTGTTTGAAAGGATATTGAGTACTGTATAGTTATATATATTTCATATTGGAGCTAGAATTTTGTGGCTTCTCTTTTGTGTAAGCTTACTATCGTTTTCGTATTACTTTATCTTTCCACTGAGACTTTGCCAAGACAATTTTCATAAGCCCGAGATTACTTCCAAAGCGCACGCATACATTTTGCGTCAGTAGTATGCTTCTATTCTCTTTAGTTTGAAGCCGTATGAAATGTGATTATATTTAGGTAATGAAAACATATGTCAACGTATCCTCTGAGAATGATTTAAAGTCTTATTCAGTACCGCTAATTATTTATTTCCCCACTGAATATCGTAGGCGGTTTATATCTCCATACCACAGTCCTTCCATATCACATTTTCCCAGCACTAAAATCCCGGTATTCGTAATCAGATTCGGCATTGTAGCTAACTTAGTAGCCAGTATCTGTCAAAGCTGACGTACTTGCGGTATTTGTATCTGGAAATTTTGATACGCGTTAGATTTTGTACTAAAAATGCAACTTATTGCACAGAAAAATGAAAAAGCTCCAGTGTTACGATTATATCTAATTATACGAAGATGCTGCAGAATCTCATTTTAATGTCTTTGAAGAAGTTGAGTTGCACTTCGCCCCTTGCAATCTGTGCACCGAAAGCTAGGAAGGACCTCTAGTTACACCGACTGAGTGGTTTAAAATCTCTTGCGATTGATATTGTCCCACAAATGATCGCTTCAATCATTAATAATTAATAGTGATCTTTAAACAGTCGCATGTCTAGGTTAAAAATTAAAATAAAACACTCCAATATGCGTTTCGAGATCGTTAATATACTTAGTAACATAGACCAATTACTTTGGTTGTGGGCGATTATAGCTTTCAATTAAATATATAACCGGATTGTATTACAATGGAGTTTGGTTAGGAAGAAATCAACTAGAATTCCACAATAATTAGATAACGATTTCATTTTCTGCTATTATTATACTATACCTAGCTTGATGAGGAGCAGCATTTATTAACACAATGTTTGTGTAACGAACAGTTAGGGCTATCAAATTCTGTATTGTACTGTATTACATTGTAAGAGAAGTCTACCGTAACACGTTGGTGAATTGTAAGAGCCGTGTGTGTGTATTGAGCGCGAGGATCTTTTTTATCTTTGTGGTCACTGCCTATTGGTCGGTAGTCCGTCGTTGCTCGCGAAAACTCTGTATGGCTTTGGGGTAATTCGTTTTTTGAAACGCAATACTGTCACGTACGACGGCAATGGCTGTTGGAATCGACCAACGGTCGCTCATCGCTTTTTTTCTCTTTCCTTATACTCTCGGACTTGCACGAGAGCACGAAATCGTCTGACCCTTCGCCAACTCTTTTCTGTCTTCCCCCGTGTTTTCTTTCGCAAGTTTGATCAGTGGCGCTACTGCTGCTTCATACCGCAATTATGCAATGTATCCTTCCGCAAAGGACGTTTTTAAGTCACGTCGGTGTATCTGCTATTAATAAAGGACGTGGTTATTTCACGGGCCGTCGATAACGGTTGGATTTGTGCAGTAATTAGTAAGACTAATCATGACTATCATCGCCTGTAATTAATACCTTTCCGTAGGCTATTGTCTGTTATATTGTTTACACGCAAGTGGATTACGTCCATGTATTATTTATTATATTATTATATATTAATAATCCAAATGGTTGCTGCGCTAATATATATATATAATTCACTCAAATGTAAGAAAATATACGAAGCAAATTCACTGAATTAGATTTCATGAATAATGTCGTTTTATATAGTATATACTATATATATATATATATATTGATCGTGTCATATTAATCTGTATAATCTGTAATTTTGAAAAATTCGTCATTAGAGAAACCGGCTCCCTTTGTATTGTGTCTCTATTATCGAGTTGTCTAACTGGTTAAAAAAAGGCAATGGGCCGCAGAACCTTCTTAGGGAGGAATTGCTTGAAAATGAAATTTCGGGATATACAGAAGCTCGATAAGGCATTCACTAACACATACAATATGCAGGAATGTAAACATTTGCAATAAATTCTTCCATAATTATACCATTACATCGCTTGCGATTCTGCTGCTCATGCAACTTTTAAAATCATCCGTACAGTGCGTCCAAAAATTATAATTAATTAGCCAGCAGCTGTCAGATAGTACACACGGCCGTTGACATTACCCAACGTACGAATCTAAATCAACACTTCTGGTGTCAGTTTGCTGCTTTCCGGCAGGAAATATAGTGCTGCTCATCGCTGGAGCCGGAGCTTGCTTTGACATCCTAATATATGCCTATTTCCTCTTATGTGATTGCTCATTACTTTTTTAACGTCGTTGATTCAGCCCATTAGAATACAATTGATATATCAGCTAGTTGAAAGTGAAAAGTATAGGATATTGAACATAATGTGGCTGTAATTGTGACACGTCATAAGAACCAGATCCTTATCATGCTTAGAAGACACCTTCAATTTGTAAATTTGCTGGTGTTTCAACTTTTTACTGCTTAACCCTCAAGGGCTTAATGCGTGTGGGCTTGATGCGTGTGTTGGTTTTAAAAGTTGCATAACAATGCAGAAAACAGTTCAAAAACAGTTCAATCCATGGCCATGGGCTTTGGTGATTACAGCTCTGCCCCGCTCGATATAGTTTAAATTTTCTCCTATTAGTTATATATTTGATATTAAGAATTTCTGTAAGTAATTTTTGATTGCGAGCGGGAAGATTTATCTTACTCAACCTAAGAGATAATCCCGAACTGTCATTCAAGCTGATGTTTTGAAATGAGTAAGAAAAAAAATGTTCTACCTACAATGCCGTTCGTGTGATTTTTTGAAAAAAGAAATGCGGGAAATTTCAAACTAACTACACGCATGGGTATGAGATGCGTGTGAAATGTACTGTTTGAATATGAAATGCTTCGAATTCAGATACAGGGCAAGTTCTTCTACGTTGCGAAAATGTGTATGCTTGACAAGGAATTTAACTTTGATATTAGACGTAGTACTCGGCTACCATGGATTATCGATGTGTCATAATTCTATGTACACTGCTACCCCAAACACAACACTGCAGGTTTGAGCGCGCAAGATGTGCGTGACTTAGGGTGATCAGGTCATGCTCTCCACGGTCTGGTGGAATTTTTCTAGTTGAAGTTCAGTGCTAAATAGTTCTGATTAACGACAAAAAACCAACGCAGCTGAACGAACTTGTGAACAATTTGTGTCCTGTTTGCTGTTGATTTACGGTTCAGTGACAATTGGTAGAAAGGCAATTGTTCCGAAGGACATTTTCACCGAAAACACAATTTGTCAAAAGAATGTAACGACATCTGCAATGTAATATAAATTTGTTGAAGTTTACCTTGTTCAATATGAAACTGCAATATCTTTTTCCTTTTATTTACAGAAAACTTAGTGTATGGAAAAAATTGCTCGTACTAACGTAATTTCTCGTAAATTAACGGGCGTATATTCGGATGAGGTTTCCGTGTAAACGCCGATGGGTCGGTCATTTGTTCCTTAAATAAATAGACTGTGTACATTGGAGTTACAACAATTTCAATTTAGATGAAAAATACATGATATCGTGTACATTTGCAGTTGAAGCGATCTCCCGATGGGCGTTGAAATGTAAATAAAGTTTGCATTCCTCATACCCTGTTTTCTAAATTATAGCCAGGCGTTTCGGAAAACTACGGTACATCCCATCGATATACCACGGAAGTTAAATCAAATCAAATCGAGGGTTTGTCTGCTGCGTTAAATAATGATACATCTTCCTCTTGTACAGACATTTTCGTTATTCGAAATATAGTCATCAAAAAAGAATATTTGAAACGTGTGGGCGAACGAAATTATCCAATTATGCATGTTCAGCTTCTATTGCACTGGTAAGAAAAAGCTATCTTATAAAAACTATTGTATAAAAAATAATTGCCGGGGAATTATTGTCGATGAAGTTTGCTCTCTTTGTTCATGGTAGAGATCACTGAATAAGCTATCGCATAACAATTTATGGCCGAATTAGGACTTATTTCAATGCTTATGTGTAATGCATCATATGACCATTGTTCGTACTCGTAGCGTTGTTTTGAACAATGGTTTGAAATTCAATTCACTTCTAGATGAATGTAATGTTGCGCTCCACTAAAAATGCTCCTGATAAGCCATATTTAATATAAATCTTGTACACACTAAATATTATTTTGATACATCACGATGACTACATCTTATCACTGTGATATCTTTATGGTGGGAATGGTTTTAAGGAACTTGGAGAACGCTAAGATTCTTGAGGTTGAAGTTGGAAAAGAAGGGAGGGTAAAAGCTATTGATTTATGAAGGCTTGCGGATGCGAATCTTGCGTTCGCGACATCTGTTTTCGTAAGCAGTTTTAGAAGTGGCTCAACCCAGGCGCCGAAATGCTATAAGAATCCTACCACTTTTTAGAAAAGTGATATAGTAGCCTAAGGGTCATGTGTGATTGTCGTTGGACTCTTGACGAGTATATATCGCAAATCATGACTTTACTTTTGATATACCGTAATTCAATTGATAATGCTCAGAATTACTGTATCTGAATGCCTATATACCTGTTTGATCTAAAGATAGTGAACATAACTATGTTGTCAATGAAACCCTTTTTTTTCTAGATAATCTGCACTCTCCTCAATCTTCCACATCTCCAATGCTGGACAAGTACGTTTGCCGGGATTGCAAGAGGGAATACTCCCATTTGACAGCACTGCTCAAACACGTAGATGAAGTTCACGGCGTTAAGCTGGTGTTGGGGAACAGAGCATCGACAGAACTGGGAGCTGCTCAGCTATCTCCCAAAGACGTTGCCATTAACCAAGCAACCAAAAACGTAAAAAATATTAATTTACGCATTTTTAATCATTCTAGGGTTTGGAAAAAGTTCATTGTAGGAATTATAGATCCCGAAAAATGCATTAGAAAATGGAAATAATGCTAACAACTGAAAATATAATTTTTATTTTTAGCAGCCATGGGGCCAACTGCCTGCAGAAACCTCATCTGCAATACTCCAAGAGATTGTAAACAGAGATGGTCGTCCTTTACAACATCCCGCTGGAACAAACACCTCGCCTGCCAGAGTAGGCTCCTCCATATATTCGGAAATTATAAGACAGGTTGCTTCAAAATCTGGTTCCAACACAATTAACGAGGTTTTGTCTGGCCGACATTTGAATGGCAGCTTGTCTGTAGATACAGATCATGCCAATGGTAATTTTCCCGACTCAGCCGCGTTAGAGTTATGGTACAAGGCAAACAAACAGAATTATTCCAATCGACTTCGGCAGTTAGCCACACATCAGGCACACTTTCCTTCAGTCGAAGTAGCTTCAGTAGCCATTCAGCAACAACAGCAAACATCTACGGAAAAAGTTATGAAGAACACTAACCTATCTCCTATGTTGAGATCAAATCAGTTTAGAAAAAATCAAATCCTGCTACATGATCAACCCATCGCTTCGTCCTATTTTCAGCGGTTCGGAGGGAATACACCTCCTGCTGAAGGTTCATCGGCCAAAGTTAAGTTGCCGGGTAATATTCCCTCCAGTAACAATTCGGTTTTCACTCACACTACCACACATGGCGATCATCGCCTTGCCTTGGAAAACAACAGAGCTCTTGAAACAGATCCAGCTTATATGGATTCATTGTCTAACGATCCAGCAGCTCAAAGAAAATCAGATTTAAGGTGCGAAGAGTTGAAAAATGAGAAGAGTGAAGAAAAAGTGAGAATATGCAATGGTTCTTTGAATGAAAAAGCTGCTAATACAAGAAAATGTCAATTCTGTGGCAAAAACTTCAAGTTTGCCAGTAATCTCGAAGTGCACCTTCTAACAGACCCTACTTGCCAATCCAGTTCTTTAGCGACATGCAATGAAGTAGTCTTGACTCGACAGAATGTGAAGGATAACTTGGACTGCACTTCTATAGAAATTCCATTTCAAACAAGAAAAAATAGCCAAGGTTCTGACAACGTGTTTGAATCTAGGTACGACGATACTGCATCCTTGGGCATGTGGAACAGCGCTAATGGTAATGATTCCAATGGGTCAGCTCGCTTTTTAAAAGACAAACAGCAAGAGAATAGCCGTGGAAGTGACTGGCTTGACGCAAAGCAAGTAGGGATACCCGCTTCACGGCCGCATCGCGACTTAGGTCAGGAGAATATTGAAAGAGATGATTACAACATATATTCTAGCCCGAGACGTCGTCATTCAGATGATATCAGTGCAAACAAGCCTGTGAATGAAATGGAATTTCAGCCACCATTCATATCTTTGCCCTTCGACACAGGTAGTACTAACTCATCACCTTCGCGATCCATCTTGCTGCCGCAACGAAGGCTGTCTGCTCCTTTTTCCCGTCGTCCATTGTCTCCTAGCGATAAGAACAATGCAGTAGACCTGAATATCAAAACAGAACCATCTTCACCCATCCCAGGCATGCCTCCAAAATTGCTGAGGATTGATAGCAAGGACGAGTTAGAAAAATACAATGTACCTCAGCCAGATATATCCGACGAAAACCGGTTTATTCAGTTGAATCGTCACGATAATGATATCGGGCGCAGGTTGCCAATGCCCTCTTTACTCTCCCATCCTTCGACTCCGCAAAATACAGACCAAGCAACAATGTTGTCAAAGATAATTCAACAGTACCAGATGCATAACATCCGAAATGATGTGGAGAATGATAGGTTATTACTATGCCATCATGATTCCTCACACCCAGCAACATTGGCCAAACGGCGACGTGAATCTCTCCCAAATTTGCTGCCACGGGACGTAGATCTCTCTCGACTTCTGCAGAGGAATAACAGCATACCTACAGTACAGAATCGTTCACCAGGGGTCGACGGAGCCAATCGCCTGTCTTCGACCGCTAGCTCTCGAAGTACTCCTCCGAGTGCTGGTAAAATACCATAGCTGATTTTCTTAAGTATTGGTTTGGCAAATCACCACTCCACAACAATCCCACTGCTAACTCACTTTGCCTCAGGACTGCCTGATTTGAATTGCTGAAAGTAGCTAGATAACAAGTCCTGTTTTCTTAAAGATATAATTTGATTCTCATGATTAATGTCAAAATCCCATTCAAATTCTCGTTACGTAATTCACAAGAAGACCTGTTTAACCATGGCATTTCCAATTGTTTAAGCTGTGTATATTCAATGCAAACTCCTCAAGGGTTATCAGTATTGCTTCTTCAGAAGCATTTTTGATAGTTATAGCTATAATCATAATTACCAAGCATATTTAAAAAGAGTGCAATTCGCTACCTTTAGCTTAATCTGGGAACCCTCCTTTGTATGAGCATGTGTTCCTCATTTTATTTTTAATAACTCGGTGAACCAATAGATTCTCTGCATTCGAAACATTGAGCTGAAGAAGTATGATTGAGAAATGTGTATTTCAATTCCAGGTTTACCAGTTGCTGAAGGAAGGGAAGCCGGTGACTTACCAAATTATCCAATGGTCTCACCGTCATTCTACGATCGTCCGATGGCAACAATGGCAGTCCCATCAGCCATTGATCTGACCAAGTCGTCTGTCACCATATCTCCTTCTAAAAATGGTTCGTTGCCTATTGGAAGATCCATAGAGCTAAGTACCCCGTTGCACTCAAATCAGCAGATTCATAACATGATGATGTTCCAACAAATGAGCCAAGCTCTTATGGCAGCTAACAATTCGCAAACGACTTCAGTAAGCACAAGTCATTCCACCGTAGGCAAACCTGGCTTTAACTATGCACGACCCACCATGCACCAGGAGAGGCGATCTCCGATCACGCACAGTCCTTCATTGTATAGCAGAAACAGATGGATGAACTCTTCGAGAACTAACTCTATGAACCCGAGACAAACTCATAACAGAGCTGGCAGACTGGACCATCATCCAACGCGATCACGTGGTTCGGGACGCAATGACACTTGTCAGTATTGTGGAAAGGTAATAGTCTGTTTCCATTGCAATTTGACATGGTACCAATCGTACCATGTACAAAGAGGGGATTCCGTCGTCCCAAAAATGTTTGCGTTCCATTGCTGCACTTTAGTCGAGCAAAACTGCTGATTCAGCATTCTGAAACAATAAGAATGTTTCATATACCAATACATCAGTTCTTTCTTTTTTTTTTGGAAAACAAAATATGGTTCCAAATCGTGGAAAACGTATTACAATAGATTAATATGTATTTAGCTGCCTCTTTTTTATCGCTCTATCCATTCACTAGATTTATGATCAACTCAACAATTGCATTTCAGATTTTCAAGAACACGTCTAATCTGACAGTCCATAGACGAATGCACACTGGCGAAAGGCCATACAAATGCCGATTGTGCGATTACGCCTGTGCACAATCTAGCAAGCTGACGAGACACATGCGAACTCACGGCATCAACGGTCGAGAAGTTTACAAATGCGATATATGCAACATGCCATTCTCTGTTTACAGCACTTTAGAGAAGCACGTCAAGAAACATCATGGCGAAACAATGAGAGGTAAGAAGTACGAGGAGGAAAATATGATCGAATGTCCCATAGCTCCGCAAATAGCTCCGGTGACAGAAGTGGGTCATCAAAAAAATAACAGTTCGGGAACCCTCAAGTATGGAAACATTTTGCTTCCGTCGTCACATGGCTCAGCTGTTATAGTTCCCTTAGTTTCATCTGGAGAGAATTCACCCACCTCAAATTTAATCAACTTCTCCAATCAGGCAACGAAGCAATCGAATAGTATGGTACCGTCCGTCAACAACTCCATGTTAGCTGTGAAAACAGAGTAAGTCTACGATTCAAATTCTGAGAAAGATAATTTTTTTTATTGTAATAAATGTTGATCTATAGATTTTCAAGAGTAAGGTGCATGCTAGTATAGGAGCAATTAATGCTTGTGCTACTGTTTATGTGTATTTCCATTGTAATTTTAATATTTGTTTCGAAAGATTTTGTTTTGTGCCTAATTTCACGCTTTGAAAAAGCTTTCTTGCATAGTAAAAGTACATTTATTCATTATTTTAGTTTGCGTGGCCAAAGGAGCCTATAAGCCTTTCCTTTTTTAATTGTAGCAGTGATATAGTGTGTTTGATACATATATGGGAATGGTGCTTCAGTAATTCATCAAACTGACTTCAATTTAACTTAATATTACCCATTCTGAGAGTACTGAGAGCTAACATACTGGCTATGATTTTTAGCTAAATTTCTCCATTTACCTTAACCACATCTGTCTACCTGTTTAATATAATGGAGACCCTAATTCATTGTTGTAGACTTGATGGGCTCTAAGCTTTTTTTAACAAATTGTCTTAAAAGAATGTTGTTTTGGAAGCTGCAATTTGCACACTCAAGTACCGTAATGTTATATACACTACTATCACATCTTGCTTTCATGCTTGTCATTATTAGCATAGAAGTGCTCGTACTATAGGTCCCTATAGCTTGCTTGTATGACAAGTACTGGTATATACTTGATATAGATATATGTATATGTGTGTATCTCAAGCTTGTTTGAAAAGTTTCAACTTCAAGAATGTATATAGAATGCTGTATGACAGCCCTTGCGTATAGGCAATACTATTTTTCTTTCTTTGAAACCATTTAGAAATTATAAATTTTGAAATCTAACTTTTTAAAGTTCAAATCTACACCTGGAACTGTGCTGAGCTAAAAGCTTACATTTCCTTGTGTTCTTGCAAAGCATATTTTCGAGTTCCCATTTTTACCAATAACAATGATTTTGCTTTTTTTTTCATTAGCTTTTAACTTTAATGAATGAGAAAAAATACAACATTACTAGCATTCAACATCTTGTGAAGTTCCATATGCTAATTTTTTAGCCAAAATGATTATGTCCTATTTAAAGCTAGTTTGTTCATTTATAATGATTGATAATACATTTGTAATTGTCTTATTCACAATGGACATCCTAGTCTATACCCTGTATTTTAATGAAGCTGCAATTAGATATTTCACAGTAAATATTACAAAATCTTGTGAGAAAGACTTATGTTGTTAGATGGTGATGGATAATACTAAGACTGTTGTTTTTTGTCTGATTCGGCAATGATATAATGTGATTACGTTTTTAGGGCTTTATAACATTGCCATGTTAAGAAATTTGATTTCTGAGATTTACTGCATACTACTATATAAAATAGTTCCATTTTACATTAACTGATTATTTTGTTCCACAAGGTTTCTAAATATGTTCCTCTTTTCTTCAAGGGCGTATAAATTTCACAAATATGTTCCGGTGCTCAATTTAATGTGAATACTTAGTAAACCTGATAAATTAAAATATTCAAACATTGAATCATTTTGGCTCATAGAGCATGTGGACGTTTTTCTTTCTATTTTTGACTGGCCTGTTATTTCTTGTCTGTGTCTTGTTTTGAAAGCGGTAAACCAACGGTTGAACTCAACACACCTAAAAAACTAGGCTACAGTATATAACTAATTTGTTGGAATGATATTGCTGAAAGATGCTCTCATAAATATTTAGCAATTGTTCATGTAAATAAATAGAATGGCATTTTTTTGGAAAATATGGTGCTACTGTACTTCTGCTCGCATATTTATGATGATCTAATGATAATTTCGAAGGGTGGTTACTTTTTCTGAATCCTATCTTTCCAATGGTGCCATTTGCACTATAATTTATTCATCTTCGGTGTCTTATTTACAAGGAATCAGTGCGGTAGTTTTTTTTACCTGGTAGCTAAGCGCTTGTGATAGATTGTGTAATATCCGTTGCCCAACACTTTCTTTGTTATGCTAATTTTGTTTTTTCTGCTTATTTGATTTTGTAATACTTCATGCCTAATTTCTGTTCAACCAGAGCATGTTGTATGTGAAGGTATATTTAATACTGAAATTATACCGGTGGCGCCATGAAATGGTATAGCTGTGTTGATGAACAAATATATGAGTGCATAGCAGATCTTTGGTAATATATAGCAATTGTAAAGCATGTGTCTTGAGCACAGAATGTAGGTGTGATCAAAAATTGACATATGAGAATTCCGTGATTCGCATTCTCGATAATTAGGGTAATACATGAAAGGAATGTGAATTCTGAATGTAATTATTCGGCATGCTGTAGGTACAAAATGCAGAACGCAAGCAGTTATCGGCAGGTTAGATTTTTATAGTGCGGAAGAGATATAATCGAATTCTTTCTCCATATCCACGTGACCTATAGTCGTAAATTTTGTGTACTCTATCCCCATCTAGTGGTAAAAACGGCTTTCTTTGTTTCGTCACGCGATCTTTGAACCGTATGATTAGTTGCATTGTGGGTAAATATCACCGCGAGACGCCATCTTATGTTCAGAAAGCCTTTCGTGCCGGCGCCCTCCAGTAAAGTAACTGCACATGAAAATAAAATACTCGATCCCACCAAAGGGCGGTGTGGGGCCGAAAATTTTCAACACTACGGTGCGTGTTTTGAATTTCCCACTGATTACGAATAGATCGTAAGAATAAGTGTTTTCGTTTACCTAATAGAAATTCTGAGGCGATTTTCAAGTTAGTTCACGCAGGGAAAATGGCGACGTGAAGCTATCGCGAGGTTGGCTCTTCGTCAGATGGGTCCATTAGGCAGTTAGATTATCGTGTTATTGGCCATAATTGCCTTGCAAGACAACTTAATTGCATTATGGTTTTATACAATGTGAGTGGTTAATATTTACCCTCGGATTAGCAAAAGTTAAAGACAGCTTGTTTCTAATTGATGATTGGATCTTAATCGGGTTACACTAAATGTAAATTTTGCCTCTGCTTTTTGTAAACAGTTAGTTAGGTTACATAGCGTATGCAATGTCTGACATACTGAAAACAGCAACTGAAAATGTTATTCCAAATGAGGAATCATCTGTTAATAATCCCGTTGATGAATTGTTGGTATGTGTTCAATTTATTTTTGTTTTTAAATATTAAGTATTTTTTGAGATTCCTTCTGGCATTATAGTGTAAAAATATGTGAACTGGCTTCTGTATCATATAGCTTATGTCAGCATCCTACTAGACTGGTATTGTAATAGTTTACGTTCATAATTCAAACATCCTTGGGGGTTAAATGAACTAGATTTGTTGATGGTATGATGATGTTAGAATCAAGTATGATCAGAGGTAGAGTTTGAATTACAAATGTGAACTTTGACATTGCTTCTAAACTACTATTTTGGAATGTTATTCTCCCCTACTGAAATAAAGTATTCTGATGTATGCTTTTGAGTATACAGTACTTCGCGTATCACTCACTCACTGCATCGATTTTTCAAAGGAATTGAAAAATGACAATACTACTGCCAAGACGGACACTATTTCGGAAACTGCAATGGAAGACCAAAATTCCTCAGAGCCAGAAAAATCAGTCGGTGATCAGACCACTGCAGATAAAGCTGATGAGTCGAGTGATCTTGCTCTAGAGTTGAATGATCCGATGACAGAAAAAAGTGATATGGCCATCGTAGAAGAGGTTTGTGCATATTTAATAGATCTTCCTCTTATATGTTGGGAGGTAAACGTTTTTACGAATGGAGTATAATTGGATGAAAATTGTCAATTGTAACTTGTAGCCAAGGTTTGAAATATGTAAATTGTACCTATTTTTTTAGTCATGTAATGTTATTACAGCCTAGTTCACAGTCTACGACGGACGATGCAGAGGCAACCACTACTGTTCAGTTCATTGCTGTGTCAGCCGAAGAGCATCAACGAATGATTAATTCTGGAGAGCTGCCGGTATCGGTACAGGGTGCTGATGTTCATATGCAAATTCCTGGAGCAGAAGCCCAGCAGGTACTGGAAGAAAGAATGCTAGTGAATGAAAAGTGGAGGTCGCATACAACACTGAAATTCACCGTGGTTATGCTTTCTAGGTTCGCTTGATAGCCGTGGACAGTAGCGGAGTACCTGTGACCGAAACGGCAATACTCCAGGCTGCCGCTGAACAAGCTGGTATTGTATTCCTGACAAAAGATGATTCAAATCAAGATATTCAGCTCACGATCGATGAAGCTATGAAGGTTAGTGGATTCTATAATCTATGGTTTTGAATTTTGATGGTAAGAATGTACCGTGGTCCCTCGCAATTTTACTGCTTCTGTTATATTTTGGTTCTATTGTGCATACGGAGGTATTTTTCGTAGATTATCTAGAGCTTGGACTAAAATGGAATTATCTGTTTTTAAATTATTCACAGATCTTTTAAGACGAAAGTATGTCGTTAGTACAGAAATTTCTTGCGTATATGTCGATAGCACAAGTTGAACCATGAAACATCGCCTTTAGTCATGTACAATAATCAGACTTAGTACACACATATTTCCTTATCACAGTTATCCGAAGGTGGCAGTGGATCAAACCGTATCATCACTGCAACCACTGCTGCAGCCCTTGCCGATCAGCAGAACACCGTAGGTAGAAATGGAGTTGATCAGAGCAATGTACCTGTTGATGCAGATGGCAATGATTCCGGTATGACTTTCTATTCAATTGTGTTCTTCTATAATAGATAATAAAGGCTGGGGCCGTATTTGTAAGCGGAATGTTTTTGCAGATGACGAAAAAGATGGTAAAAAGTCATCTTCTAAACCTTCGCTGCAACTCCGCGTTTACAGTCAGAAGGATGGGAATGGGGCTGAAGATCCAGGATTTTTCACTGCACAGGCCCTAGCAGTTGACAGCAATGGTAAACAGAAAAGATTCATTGTAATTGAGATGCCCGATGCATCAGGAACATCATTCAATGACTTAGCATTCACTTATTAAATATTTTAAGGGATGGTTACAATGAACATACATGAAGCATACACATCAGAACCTTCTGCTGCAATCGTAGGAACCCAGAGTGAGGAGATGCAAAAAACATTAGAGATGACTGATGATTCGGTTTACGAATTCCAGGTATAAAAGTCACCAGAGCATTTCTGGAATAGATATATTAGATTGCAGTGAATTGACCCATTCCAACAGGCAGATCTGATACTGTACTCAAAGTTAAATCACTTTCTAATATACTGAATTTTAAATAAATTTACAACTAAAAATATAAAAACTAGAAAGAATTTCGAGAAAAAGGGGAAAGGCTCAACTGAACGGGAATTTTTATTTATTCTTCATGAGCATTTCTATTAACAGACAAATGAACATACAGAAACATAATTCTTATCATATAGACAGGTTTCGTGCTTGCTTGAGTAGATTTGATTTGTTCACTTTGATGTATGTGATATTCTTTGGTTTATAACGTATTTGAATTTAGGAACCACCTTCAGCTCCAAATGCAGATACTAGTTCAGGCAAACTTGCCATCATTGACGCAAGTATGTTCAAGAAGATGGGTGGACGTCGTGCTGCCGACAAGACCAGAGACAGAAGAAAAATATACCAGTGTCAGGAATGTGCATTTTACAGCCACAGACACAGTAATCTTATTCGCCATATTAAGGTGTGTGTGTGTTGCTGTTCAAAGTTGCCATTTTTCTTGATATGGTTAAGTTTACAATATAAGCAAATGCTCGCCTTCTCGTAGATTCACACGGATGAAAGGCCGTACCAATGTCACTTGTGTGAGCGTGCTTTCAGAACCAATACTCTGCTCAGAAATCATATCAACACCCACACTGGTAAGTTTTGTCATGTAGTAATTGCTGCAGCTTTGTTTCCATATATTTGTTATGTTAACTACAGGACCTTGAAATCTGTTCTAAAAATGTGTCTGAAATGAATTGATAGATTTAAAATGTAGCTGTACTTTTTTGTTACATTGGCTAAGGATTTTATGTACCATTTAGGAGTTAAACCATACAAATGTCAGGAAGAAAATTGCATAATGGCATTCGTAACAAGTGGCGAACTTACGAGACACATAAGATATCGTCACACACATGAGAAACCCTTCAAGTGCACCCTGTGTGACTATGCTAGTGTGGAAATCAGCAAACTGCGCAGGCATTTTCGTTCCCACACCGGTGAACGGCCGTACGGATGCGACGAGTGTGGGTAGGTTTTTTTTAATATTAACTACCAGATTAAATATATCCTCATTAGCATTTGTTTTAAGTTTCATATGCAGTCCTCACCCAACAGACTATTTGTTAATGAGTAGTCAACATTGAAAAAAAAACGGATTCTACAATGTTATATATAGTATGCATACAATAGTGTAATTTCATCTGTGCAGAAAAGCGTTTGCCGACAGCTTTCACCTCAAACGCCACCGCATGTCTCACACCGGTGAGAAACCTTACGAGTGTCCGGACTGCAATCAGAGATTCACTCAACGTGGCAGCGTAAAGGTTACTATTGCTTTACAATACCAATTTCCTCTGTAGTATGGATTACTACATTATTATTCCTACTAATTTAGTTTGGCATACATTAAATCAATACTCGTTCATTCAGATGCACATCATGCAGCAGCATTTGAAAACTGCTCCGAAATTTGCTTGTGAAATCTGCCATACTCATCTTGGAAGGAAAAGTGACCTCAATGTTCACATGCGCAAGCAGCATGCGTATCAGGTTGATAGTTAAAAGAATATGATATAACACACTATCTGACTGAAATTATTACATGTTTTTACCTTACTTTTATTGATATATATTCTTAATATAATTACCAATGTTTTATAGGAGGCACCAATGCAATGTCGTTACTGTGACGAGCTGTTTCACGACAGGTGGAGTTTGATGCAGCACCAGCGTACACACAGGAGCTACGGTGGTCGTCAACCAAGACCCGGAATGGAAGAAGTCGGTTACAATTTGATTTAGTTGATGCGTATTTAGGGGTCGTTAATTGTGCAATCTTTCAAAAATTATGGTTGTTCGCACCGAGTATAGCACACACCTCTAAAGCTACAGGCTATCTGAAATAACTTTAAAATTAATCCCTAGACATGCTTGTCAGGCTCATCATTGTTATTTATTAATTATTATTTGAATTACTGAAATGGTTTTGTCATGTTTCAGTCAAGAAAACGTCACTTGGATAATGGAGATTTGGACGATGATGACGAGGATGAAGATGACCACGAACCACATTCCAAACTTCGAGCTGGCATTGGTACTTACATTTATTTGTGAAGTATTCATTTTAAATTTGCTTTTCACTCATTATTCCTTTGTCATACTCGCAGAGATGCTTAATGATGATTCCAAGATAAACAAGGTGACTGTTTATGTTGAAAATGATACAGATTTTGTGGAGGAGGAAGGTGACGATGATGAAGATCATATGGTCGTTATGGCGAGCGAATCTGTGAGTGAACTTGAAAATTAATACCATTCTCACTCGTTATCAGTATCACTGAATCTTATGTGATATTTAAAAGTCAATACAAAATATAAAGAATCTGTCATTTAAAACCAGTACAAAATTTAAATGGATAATTATTGACAATTAACTTTGATTTCACCAAACGTTGTATTTTTCATTTCAGGGAGGCAACGGTGAAGTTACTACAGTGATTAGCGAATCTGGCGAACTTGTCCATCTGGTTGACAGCAAAGTTTTGCAGGAAAAAGCTCCCTCGCAAATAGACGATGAAACTACTGTACAGGATGAGAAGCAGGGCGAGGAGCAAGATGGCGATGAAGGTACAGAAACAAAGTCAAAAGAATGGCTGCACTAGATTATTATAGTTTGGAGAATGAAGTCTATAAACTGCATCATTTTTGTTTCAGACGAACAAACTTTACAAATTGCAGACGAACTGATGACAGCAATTCCTCTGAATGTCAAGGAATAATTTCTAAGGTATCCATCAATTCTAATGTAATGTACGAAGTGCTTAAGATCGAATTTTTAGGGAAATACATGAACTTTCTTGAATTCTGAGCTCCTTATTGATGAAAAATCGCAATATAATAGAGAAATTTTGCATTCTCCGTCACTAATGCTATACTGCTACTCCAACCATCTATGTATGTTAAAGACTCACTTTTAGAGAATGAAGAGAATAATTATGGAGAATAGTGTGAAAAGTCCACATTGAAATAACTCAAAATAAATACTTACATTAAATTCGGTATAACTAACACTATTAAACGCTTGTAAACTGAAATATGTGCTATATTCATAACTTAACAGTTGACTTAATATTATTCCAGGTATGCCATGCCATTACGAATGGATTCATAATGCCATTTTTTTTCATTTAGATGCCCGAAATGATGCCTGATTGCTGTCATGTGCGACTATTTTATAAAGACCATCGGTCTCTTCAGATTGGGTTTAGAAATATTGCAGTCGATAAAATAGAAATTGGACAGATGTGTTTGATGTTGAATATTCATATTGAATTACTGTAGTTATTTCTAGTGAATAACAGCCCAATCCGGAGGTTTATTACCTTGTAACTGACTGTAGTTGGTTGATGTTGCCTTCCGCTTCGCAGAAAACATTTATGAGAAATCTATTTAGCAATTGTTTGATGCCCCCAACCCTTTGTGCTTCAACTAGATACTTTAGATAATGTAATAATCAGCCCCTTCCACACTTGTAGGTGGTTGAAAGGTAAGTGAGAACAAATTATATGATGGAACATAGTCAAATCGTTTCTTCTCAATTTTTGTGGCCAATAGAATGGGAGTGATGTGAGAGACCTAGGATCTAAGCTAAGAATTTTACTGCCATTGTTAATTTTAATAATTTTTAATGCATTCAAGAGTTATGCCTCAAGTTGGTTCAAAACCAGCAGATATCACTTTATTTCAGTAGTTCAACGAACCACTTTAATATGCTGTTGATATCATGGAAATGAGAGCTATAATGTATCCCGCCATTTCTAATACCCTCTTTGTAGAATATTTACACCAATGTTACCAACTTGGATGAAGTACATGTCTCAAATGAATTAAGCCCGTAAGGGTAGTGAAAAATTCAAAAAGAAATTATTGTTAAACCATGAGATGCATCGCTATTCACCTTAAATATCACTAAGGTGCACACAAAAATTAATCCCTATAAATCCCGAAAGAACTTCAGTGAAGTTTTCAGGATCAAGAGGTAACCTCACAAGTCCACAATCTTGTGAATCACAATAGATGATCTTGAATTTCATTTACTAATACTTGTAAGGGTCAATACAGGAGTCGGTGAATTTCGCTCAAAAACCCCTCGTGTCGAGGTTTTTTAATAATGAAGTCAGTAAAATATCAACTTTTTTTCAGTAGCGAGTTATGGATAAGCATTTATTTGTGAAAAATTATGAAGTTATTTGTAACCATGATCACATCACGTATCTTCTATTGTGGTTGTTGTGTGAATTTTGCAAACACTTTTAACTTACGACCATTATGTGTTGGTTCACTTTCCCTTTGTTTTTGTTTTGTAAATTCATTTTTATAGAGAATCACTTGATTTCAAACTAAATATAATGGAAAAGAGTTGCCGAATTGCTTTATGATTGTAATTTTGGAGTGCTTTTTATAGGTACTGTACTTGGATAATACTGGGCGAGACACAGATCAGTGGTATATCCAATACGAACTGGAATTGTGGAACCAATATAATGGAGGTGATTATGCTTTCAAAGCAACATTAAGATTGAGTAACTACCGCAATCAGAAATAATCTATATATCAAATACGAATGGAATGCTGTATTAAATTTGCAATATCGCTAGTTATATCAACCACGATCCCCAGGTAACATTGCGACGAGCAAGTTTATACAGACACTGCACTCCCTAAATCAGCATTCCATTCTTATTGGATATCGAAAAATATTCCTGATTGTCGGTACTCAATAGTAACGTTGCTTTGAAAGAAAAATCACAAAACGGTTTAAGTAGTTGCTCTCTAGTGGTTTTAGTGTTTACTAAACTCCCACCGTCATTTATGTATGTATATTTTAGTCAAACTTTAAACAACTCTGGATGGAATACAAAGTCCTTAGAAGCCGGACACTCCAGCCTAGAGGTCTAGTCACCCAAGTAAGTACTCTAGTAAATAGTATATTTTTATGCTGTTGGCATTTACCATCTTTAATTAGCATTAAATACGGTAATTCGAATCTTAAATTAGTTTAATACACCAAGATCTCTCCAAGGTTTCACACGTGGTTTAGCAGATATGTGTGCTTTGATGTAAGTGATTTACTTTGATTTATAACTCTGTTGAACTTAGGAATCACTATCAATTCCGAATGCCGATACTAGAACGAGCAATGCTAATGTTATTGACACAAGCACATTGAAACGGATGGGTGAACGTCAATCCCCTGGTAAGACCAGACGCAAAAAAATACCGCACAAAATCTTCAAGTGTCAGCAATGTTCTTTTTACAGTGACAGACAAACTCTTCTTATTCGCCATATAAAGGTATGTTGTTGTTCAAAATTGCCGATTCCCTGATATGGTTTCGTTTTTTATATATGCAAAGTTTCCTTTCTGTAGATTCACTTAGACATAAGACCACACCAATGTCACTTCTGTGAGCGTGCCTTCAAGACTACTACTCAGCTAAAAACACACATCAATATTCACACTGGTAAGTTCAAGCATGTATTCATTACAGTACTACTTTCGAAGATAGGGATATAAATTCTCTTTGGAATATGTGCATAATATCCACAGGTTTGTGATGCATCAGTATTTACAGTGTAAGCTTGTTATCGATATCGGATAGCTTTGAGTTCCAGTTATTAATATCGAGCTAACGAGCTTGCACCGTATTTGGTACATTGCCTGCAACTGAAATGAAACAGTGATTAAATTGATGTACATACCATTGAAGGAGTGAAACCTTTTAAATGTCGGGAAGACAATTGCGAGAAGGCATTCATAACCAGCGGCGAACTTACGAGACACATAAGGTATTGTCACACTCATGAGAAACCCTTCAAGTGCCTAATGTGTGACTACGCTAGCGTTGAAGCCAGCCATTTGCGAATACATTTTCGTTCTCACACCGGAGAACGGCCGTATGAATGCGGCGAATGTGGGTAGGTTTTTGTATGAAAACTCTATCGAATAGCAGATTACCCACATGAAGAATTAAGCATCTCTGCGCATTTAGATAAATTCTCATTACGAATATAAAACATCGACCAGACCACATTCTACCTCAATGTACACTTTAAATATATTATGTTTATGATAAAGTTGCACCATTTTCTAGTGGCCGATAGTTTTAACTCAGACAAAGTTCTAAATGTGTTATGTATCGTCGAATAAAACTATCATGTTTGATTTATGTGCTTTTCACTATTTTAGTCAGGTTTGATTTATCTTACAAAAGTTTGATACAAATTACTGTGCAAGTCAGGTGATTCAACAACATTGGAGATATAAACTGCAAATACACATCTGAAAATTACTGTTGTAGAGACGTATTGTAATTTTTTTTGTGCAGAGGAGCGTTCACGAAAAACTCTCTCCTCAAGCGGCACCGCGTGTCTCACACCGGTGTAAAACCGCACGAGTGTACGAACTGCGATCAGAGGTTCACTCAGCGTAGCAGTTTAAAGGTGAGTAGGCTTTTGAATTACTTTTCAATTTTTACCTGTGGATATTTCCGCATTGCTAGTTCTGCTGATTTAGTTTAGCACTTATTTTGTCAATACATTCAGTCACACATCACACAGCAGCATCTAAAAACTGCTCCAAAATTTGTTTGCGAAATTTGCAATACACAACTCGGAAGAAAGAGTGACCTAAATGTTCACATGCGCAAGCAGCATGCCTATCAGGTGAATATTGATCAAGAATAGGTTATCACACGCTGTTTAAAAATTCTTATTAATATGTATTACTAATAAAAATACTGATATTTTAAAGGAGGTACCACTGCAATGTCGTTACTGTGACAAACTGTTCCACGACAGGTGGAATTTGATGCAGCACCAATGTACACACTGGTGCTATGCTGGCAATCAACCCATATCTGAAATGAGTAAAGTTAGTTCCAGTTAGAATTTTATTTGGTTATGAGTGCATACGTAATATATAGCCATGGTTGAGCTTGCAATCAATTCATTCTCCTATTATATTATCAGTAGAATGACATACTGGTATTTAGTGAGAGCGTGTAAAAAGCATAACTAACAAGCACAGACAGATGATTCAGTCTGATATCGTAGAGATGTGTGTTGAATAATAACGTCGAAGATAATTCACCTATTCAAACAGATAACTCTTGATGTAAACACACAATCTGATTTTTTCATGGTTTCGTGTATATGATTTCATTTTATTTATAACTTTGTTGAATTTAGGAAGCACCATCAGTTCAAAATGTCGATACCAGTTCGAGCAAAGTCGATGTTGTTGACACAAGACTGATGAAGGAGATCAGTGGACGAAGGGCTGCTGACAAGACCAGATACCAAAAAAATCCTCAGAAACTCTTCCAGTGTCAGGAATGTTCTTTTTACAGTGACAGACAAAGTCATCTTCTTCGTCATATGATGGTATGTAAGAGTGTGTTGCTGTTTATGTAATATGGTCAAGTTTTCAATATATCTATAAGCTTCCCTTTCTGTAGATTCACTCAGATATGAGACTACACCAATGCCACTTCTGTGAACGTACCTTCAAGACCAATACTCAACTTAAAACTCATATCAGCACGCACACTGGTAAGTTTCGTCATTTACTAACTGATCAAAGTTCAATTTCATGAGTAGGGAATATAAAAATCTTTAAAATAGGGATATAAAATGTCTTCAATATCTGCAGGTTTATATTGTACCCGTACTTGGTTGGTACATTGCTTGCAATTGAAATCAAACTGAATAAATTGATTTATTTACTATTTCAGTATTGAAACCATATAAATGTCAGGAAGACAATTGCGGAAAGGCGTTCATAACTAACGGTGAACTTACGAGACACGTAAAGTATTGCCACGCCCACGAGAAATCGTTCAAATGCACCCTGTGTGACTATGCTAGCGTCGAATTCAGCAAACTACGTGTACATTTACGTTCACACACTAGCGAACGACCGTATGAATGTGACGAATGTGGGTAGGTTATTACGAAAACTCTGTTGTATGAAGTACCAGATTACTCGCATCAGCTGCTCATTGTGATCACTTTGGGACAGTTTCTTTTTGATAACAATAACTGTCTGATAACATTGATTGTTGGATATGAATATATGTTTTTACTCTTTTATTCTGATTTAATTTAAATCTTACATATGTTTTACATAAATAAAATACTGTTGTGCTCATACTGTAATTTCATTTGTACAGAAAATCGTTTATTAAAGACTTTCTCCTCAAGCGGCATCGCATATCTCACACAGGTGAAAAACCTTACAAGTGTCTGGACTGCGATCAGAGATTCACTCAAGGTAGCAGTTTAAAGGTTAGTATGTTTAAAGATTACAACCTTTTACCCTTTGTATATTTTATTACTGCATTGATAGTTCTGCTGATCTAATGTATCGATTATTATATCAAAATTTCTACCTTCAGACACACATAACAAAGCAGCATCTGAAAACTGCGCCAAAATTTGTTTGTGGAATCTGCAAAACACAACTTGGAAAGAAAAGTGACCTTAATGTTCACATGCGCAAGCAGCATGCTTATCAGGACATACCACTGCAATGTCGTTACTGTGATAAACTGTTCCATGACCGGTGGAGTTTGATGCAGCACCAACGTACACACAGCAGTTATGCTGTCCAGCAACCCAGATCTGGAATAAAAAAAGTTAGTAGCAGTTGCAATTTTATTCAGTTACGAGGGCATTCCTTATAAAATAATATAGAGCCGTTGTTGTGTAATCTTTGAATAATCATGTGGGGAGTAGAGCACACACCTCTGATGCTACAGCTGTCAGGAATCTCTCATAAATTCCATATCGGTGTGAAAAACGCCTGTTATTGATAGTCATTACTTTAAATTCCTAACATTTTTTATTTATTTCTTGTTAGATGTAATTTGACGCGACCTAAAAATGTCCCTACCATGTTTCGGTTGAGAAAACGTCACTTGGATAACAGAAATTTAGATGAAGATGAAGATGACCATGAAGTGCATTCTAAACGGAGACCTTGCTCTAGCGCTGGTGCATATATTTTTTTATGAGATAGTCATTTAGTCGTTGTTCATTAAACATACTGTTTTTGTACTTCTGTTTCACAGTAGTGCTTGATGCCGAATCTAAGATTAAAATGTTGACCAAAAACATTGCAGATTCTGCTGGAGAAAAGGAAGGTGGTGAGGACGAGCCGCATGGAGACGTAGATACAATGACAGTGTCTAAGATGGCTGATGCTCATCCTGATGCACTATACCAACAATGCAGGATATCAAACTGGATCTTCAATATCACAAAACTTTATGAATAATCAAATTCCTATAATTCCTCCAAAAATTTCAACGAAGTCTCTAAGGCTAGACCGGACGGTGACCTCACAATTTAAAACTTTCGACAAAAGTAGTTGACCTCGTATTCATTTACAGTGTTAGTAGCCATCAGTTCTAGATTGTTGAAGTGAATCGAAGTACATATCATGTCATTTCCCCCACACGTGTACCAACGAATATAATATGTCACATAGTGCTATTTAAACCTCTTTTCACACTGACAATGTAGCAATGAGCACTGGTTATTCTATTAGTACAAATGTTTGTTAACTGCAGCTGGGTTTTGACCATAATTGGCTTCCATTATTAAATATCAAAATCAAGATGAATACTAATCATTTATACAGATGTGGAGCCAGACTGCGCAGGCACATAATAAAGAGGCAAGGAACTAGAATATGCGATATACGAGATGGTCAGTGCCCGTTTCGATAATTCTCTCGCACGAGAGCCAGACAGTATGCGAGAGAATAAGTCTACCTAGTGTGCTATAGTCAAGTTTGCCTACAAACACTATTTTGGATGTCAAGTGGAAGATCAAGACAATTTTTGTTGCAATCGTTAATCTTTTGTTTTGGCTTGATGAAAAAGGGAAGCAAATATCATTTGGTCTTCCAATGATATGGCGAGAGCAAAGTGATTATGTTTCTTATTGTTACTTTTGCATGACAAAGATCACAGGATTTTCTCGAAAAAGCAAGTCCAAAATTATATATCAGGCTTGCAAGTCTGCTCTTAGACCTGTTACTCATGGTTCTCTTTCAGTATTTAAATGCTAAGCCTGCCTTGTGTCTCGTGTTTTTTTGCGGCGATTATCAATCAGTCCTCAAATGTGTTTCTCATCATCATTCGCGTTATTTATCCTTCCTTCCCCCATTTCAATGCTCAATTATAATTACTAAATCTCCAATCATCTTTTTTCTTAAAGACCAAAACGATGGATGGAAACAAACCAATTAAACAACGTGTCAAAACGTTCGTTAAAAGAACGACGCGTTGTTGAAAGGCAGCTAGTTTTCATGTACAGTGTTCGGAGGAAGGTTGCTTTAGTGTTGTAGCGAGAGATCTGTTAGTTGGTAGTAAACGGCCGTTATTGTAGATTAGATACATTAGTTTAATATTATTCTTTTCGTTTATTTTCTTGTGTGAGTGTGATTCATTTTCTCCAAGTCAAATATTTATAGTTCAAAATGGTGTTCACCATATGTGGACTATATGTAATGTCTAATGTCATTATTTCCACTTAACGTGGGATATGTATAAAATTAAGACGTATACCAAAATGTTTATTATTTTCCCAACGGGTAAACTCAGTACATTATTATTGTACTATTTTCCCCTGATACTAAATAAACTATGGGTGAAGAAATTGGATCATGCTCTTCTATGTTGTATGAATGATTGTGTTGTGCACCGGGCCCGGTTGCTTTTCGTTGTATTTTTTGTATGCATAACTTTTCTTGCTTGACTTACAGAGCAAGGCTAGGACAACACAATGAAAGGTTGGTATTAAATTATATGCACGGTAGAACCACGTACATAAAAAATGACATCGCAAAATATCAAAATAGCGAAATATGTTTTTAAGTCCAAATATCGGACGAAAATAATAAGGTGCGAAGCTTTTTCTAGATTTGAAGAAAAAAATTACTCTAGGCCTCCCTACCACAGCCCCCCCCCCACTCCTAAGGACTTCCGTTAAAAAAAATGTAATTTAAAGAAATGGAAGGCACCCCAACACTCATACCTTATCTCACTATGTTGCTTCTTAATTTTTTAAGGCCGAAGGGCAACCACCACAAGAAAGAAAAGCCAAAGAAGTGGCTGCCATCATGGGAGGGTATGTTAAATTAGTTTTTATGAATTAAAATCCTATCAATTCTTTGTTGCTAAGTTGCTCTTTAATTTTTTAAGGCCGCAGCCCAGGAGAATGCGGCAGATGAAGAGGAGAGCAACCACCACAACAAAGAAGAGTCCGAAGAAGTGACTGCCACCACGGAGGGGTATGTTAAATAAGTTTTTATGAATTAAAATCCTATTTTATCTTTGTTCTATGCTGCTATTTAATTTTTCAATGCCGCAGCAGCCCGGGAGAATAATGCGGCAGATGAAGAGGGGAGCAACCACCACAAGAGAGAAGATTCGAAGAAGTGGCTGCCACCATGGAGGGTATGTTAAATTAGTTTTTATGAATTAAAATATTAGTAATTCTTTGTTGCTATGTTGCTCTTTAATTTTTTTTAGGCCGCAGCCTAGTAGAATTATGCAGCAGATGAAGAGGAGAGCAACCACCACAACAAAGAAGAGTCCGAAGAAGTGACTGCCACCACGGAGGGGTATGTTAAATTAGTTTTTATAAATTAAAATACTATTAATTATATCTGCTTTATAATTTTTTTTAATGCCGCAGGAGAATAATGCGGCAGATGAAGAATCCGAGAGCAACCACCACAAGAGTAATGTCTTCGGCGTGGTTCGAGACGTCGACTTCGCGGGAGCAACAGGTGGGTACTGTGACCCCGAGCATGAAGAAGAAAACTGTAAGATATAGCTAGTGGGGGAGTTGGCATTGATTAATCAATAGTGTCTAAGTCCTGGTTGTGTAACATTTGAGCTCGAATAATAATGTTTAATAATTTATTTTTACCCTGGGATGCCCGATTGGTTTTTGTTATGTCAAGTTTTTCAACTTCAGAAGTCCCCAAATTTCTGCATAATATGAAACACCTTAATATAATATATAAATAATTCCCTTTTAAATAATAATGTAAGTACCTTGAAATGTGATAGTTTCCTGCTTAATTATTAATTTTTATAATATCCTAATTAAGAGCCTCTCCCCCATTCCTTAGGCTACCGTGTGATAGGCTATAGTTAGGCTTAAATACAGGTGGAGGCAGTCGGGGAACGCAGGAAGAGTAACCACCACAAGAGAGAAGAGTCTGGAGGAGTTGCAACAACCCTGGATAAGCATGGTAAATTAGTTTTTATGAATTGAAATCCTATTTTTTCTTCTATGCTGCTATTGAATTTTTCAAGGCGCAGCCCAGGAGAATAATGCGGCAGATGAACAGGGGAGCAACCACCAGAAGAGAGAAAAGTCGAAGGAGTCACTGCCATGGAGGGGTATGTTAAATTAGTTTTTATCAATTAAAATACTATTAATTTTATCTGCTTTTTATTTTTTTAAGGTCGCAGCCCAGAAGAATAATGCGACAGATGAATAGGAGAGCAACCACCACAAGAAAGTGGTGGCTGAAAGAAGAGTCCGAAGAAGTGACTGCCTCCACGGAGGGGTATGTTAAATTAGTTTTTATGAATTAAAATCTTATTTTTTTCTTTGTTCTATGCTGCTATTTAATTTTTCAAGGCCGCAGCAGCGCAGGAGAATAATGCGGCAGATGAAGAGGAGAGCAAACACCACAAGAGAAGATATTTTTCGCGACCACGGCCTCTGAGATTGGCCATCTCAGTGGCTGTGGAGCGTTGAATGTGAGGACTCTTTAACACCCAGAAGGGGGCATAGGCTGATCACCTATGCTTTCTTCGGGTCTCACAATTAATCCCTTCGATTTATGGACCTGTAAGTTCCAATATTTATATTTGTCCTGCATTTTATGACGTTTCGTTTTAACAATTAATCGGTCGCTAGGTGCGAGATTAATATAACGATTTAATCACCACGAGATGGCGCTATTGAGCTAATATTGCGGTAACCTATGACCCCCCGTCCGATATATTTTTCATCCATATGGTAGGAACATTGACGCAATTTTAACTAGCCCTCCGCTCATGTCGAGTCCTTTAAATCAAATTATGGTGTTATATAGCTATTGGTGACGTAACATTTTCCTTGAATGGGTTTTCTTCCACATCGCGGTGTCAACACTAAGCAAGGCTCGTTTCGTGTTATTTTAAACGGAATATTATCATTAAATTACATATATTATTTTTTTTTGGCTATTGTTCAAGTATCAGGTCCATATCTGTTGTATTTATTCCAGGGTGGTGACGTGAGGGTGGTGACGTGGCTATTTAATGTTTGAAACAACTTATAACAATTGTTCATCCTAATATATTGCTCTTTAGCTCTCCCCGTTTTGCATCGTACACCTCCACGTAAATCCCCTTAACTTATATTAATTGTTCAATTTAATATGTATCCCATTACACATTTGGGTGCCTCAGTTCTCCCCTTCGCAAAATAGATATCTCGCTGTCACCACCTACTACTGTAACTACTGTTATTACTGCTGTATTTTTCGGCTGCCAAGGTTTCATATTATTCCTTAAAAAAAACCTTGGAATCTCCTCACTTTAACCAGACTTAAATTATTTCATTGATTCCCTAAACATGCAAATATTTCAGTGGATTGATTCCTTAAAAATTATTGAATTTTAAAGTAATTAACATAAAATGAAGCTTATAAATGAATAAATAATTCAAGGAAATTATCAAAGAATAAGATTTTAAAAAATGCAGCCGGAAAATACTTGATTGTAATTTTTTTCATTTTTTGATAGGCCCTACTTCAGTACCCTGCGTGGTCGAGTTGAGAGAAATTTCCCCGTGGCCAGAATTTCTTTCGAGTGGTTTGGGTTGTCTGGCAAGGTGTTTTATAAGTTATCAGGCGGTTTTTCATCTTGTCATTTGGTTTCTGTGGAGTATGTTTAGTATTCATTATATTTTTTGGAGCTTAATCATTTTTAGGTTAATATTTTGTATCGCACCCGCTTGAATTAAAACACTTGGGGACTCAAATTCATTTGTCTTGTCAACTACAGGCAGATTTACTCAGAACAGCAGTGATACATACATTAGATAGTTATCGCTACGCAATCTCACGCTGGCCGGTTGGAAGTAGACGAATTTCCTGTAAATGCGTAGTTTGATTGTAGGTCACGCTCACAATTAAACAGGAGTTCTCTACAATTGTAGCACAATTCTAGTTGTTGATATGTTTCCTCGTATGCCAAGCTCAGCAGTCAGACGGTAGCATGAAAATTCTTGTTATTATCTTGGTTATTTATTATTTCATAAACGTTTGAACGCTCATTGTGCGTTAATTTGTTTGAATTCTTTACCATTCTTTACTCTATTTCTCGATTAAAGTCACAAATGCACCATAAAAGCACGAATTTTCATCCAATTAGCCCAATGGTGTTTATTTGTAAGTAAGGTTAACATTCCTCCCACCCTATTATTCAAATCATCGCCCAAGCACTTTCCCCAGACGATCGTTACTTACTTTATTTGGTGCCCTAGCGCTAAAAAATTGGCGGTTAGAATATTTCGGGTTAACAGACGTTATAAGCCGAATCTGCTGCAAACAGGATTTCTGTGGCGCTGTTTAGCGCAGACATAACCGTACATAGTGCAGCTACGTTATTACCGAAATCATTCGTTAATGTTACTTATTAATGTTAATCATGCCTGATGTAATTTATGTATTTTTTTGTCCAAAGGGGGATAAATTAGAGATAGTGCTGGATGGAAGACAGAGTGCTTACACTCCGGACTCTCCGGCCTAGATCCAGTGCTCTGGCCATCCAGGTAAGTAGGTAATTTCCGTGTATACGTTACCAACACGATTTATACACGTAGAATGGAAAATACGTGTTCTACCCTCCCAGCATTGTGGCGTCACATACAGGTACCATTCTGTGTGTGCAAGTCGTCTCGGTAACGTATACAAGGGAATTACCCCCTAGGAAATAGTATTTGGTAGAGCTGTTAGCATAAATTCATCATCTTAATTGTTAGTTCCCCATATTTTAATGATCTTACCCACTCATTGAAATGACACAAAGGCAAATAATCATTACCCCATCCTTTAACCTCATGTTTAGTTTAAGTCACTTGGAGAATTCACTCTGACATCACTGAAATGTTTCGTGCTTGTTTCAGTAGATGCGATTGCTTTGATGTATGTGATATATAGTTTTGTTGAATTTAGGGACCACCATCAGCTCCGAACACCGATACCAGTTCGAGCAAGGTTGATGTTGTTGACACAAGCACATTGATAAAGATGGGTGGACGTCAAGCTCGTAGCAAGACCAGACACAAAAAAAATCCTCAGAAAATCTTCAAGTGTCAGGAATGTTCTTTTTACAGTGACAGTCAAAATCTTCTTTTTCGCCATATGAAGGTATATGTGTGTGTGTGTGTTGCAGTTTAAAGTTACCATATTCAATATGAGGAAAAGCTTCCATTTCTGTAGATTCACTCGGACATAAGACCACATAAATGTCCCTTCTGTGAACGTGCCTTCAAGACCAGTACTCAGCGTAAAACTCATATCAACACCCACACTGGTATGTTTTCATTTAGTAACTGATAAAAAACTGTTATCATTTATTAGTTGCAGTACTACTTCAAAATATTGGGATATAAAATCTCTTTGAAAGATGTGTAATATTTACAGGTTTATAATGTACAATTACTTGTGTGCTACATTGCATGCAATTAAAACAAAAATGTGAATAAATTGATGAATCTACTATCTCAGGAGTGAAACCATATAAATGCCAGGAGGATAATTGTGAAATGGCTTTCATAACAAACGGTGAACTTACGAGACACACAAGGTATTGCCACACCCACGAAAAACCGTTCAAGTGCACCATGTGCGACTATGCTAGCGTCGAAGTCAGCAAATTACGTGTACACTTTCGTTCCCACACCGGTGAACGGCCGTATGAATGTGACGAGTGTGGGTAGGTTTTTGTTTAACAACTATCAAGTGCCAAATCATGGTGGCCCATAGGATTTTTATCAGTTTCAATTCGGACAAAATCTAGATGGGTTGCGCGAAGTGCAAATATATATGTGGGATTTATGCATTTTTACTTTGTTCTTCAGGTTTAATTTATATCTTACATATGTTTCATAGAAATTATTGAAAGTCTGGAGATTAGCCGAAACTCGAGTTCTCATCTCGAAATACGTATTTGAAAATTACTGTTGTACACTTATTGCAATTTCATTTGCGCAGGAAAGCATTTATTAAAAACTTTCACCTCAAGCGGCACCGCATGTCTCATACAGGAGAGAAACCTTACAAGTGTCCAGATTGCGATCAGAGGTTTACTCAACGTAGCAGTCTGAAGGTTAGTAGTCTATACAATTATTTTTCAATTTTACCTGTTGCGTATGTAATTCGTGCATTGATATTTCTGCTGGCACTCATTATATCAATACATTCAGTCACACATCACGCAACAGCATCTGAAAACCGCTCCTAAATTCATTTGTGAAATCTGCGATACGCAACTTGGAAAGAAAAGCGATCTCAATGTTCACATGCGCAAGCAACATGCCCATCAGGTGAATAATGTTGAAGAATATAATACCACACACTTTTTCACAACTTTTATTCATAAATATTAAGAATAATTACTGGTATTTACAAGGAGGAACCACTGCAATGCCGTTACTGCGACAAACTGTTCCACGACAGGTGGAGTTTGATGCAGCACCAACGTACACACAGAGGATACACTGTTCGCCAACCCAGATCCGGCATGGAAGAAGTAAATAACTGTTACAATTTTATTCAAATATCTGGACATACTTCAGGAAGCAATATATAGAGGATTATTAACTGTGCAATCTTCTAATAATTATGCGGCCCAGAAGTTCTTGGTTAGTTGAAAATCGTTGTCCGAAGTACAGCACACACCTCTGAAGTTACGGCTTCTCAGAAAAGACTTCTAAATATAGTTTCTAGTTGAAAATGTTTGTTGGGATGGTTATTTCAAATTCCTGACAGGCTTTCTTTAATCATATATTAGCTGTGATTTAATGGAATGTAAACACTATATTTTCCTGTCATTTTTAGTTGAGGAAACGTCACTTGATTAACAGAGAATCAGATGATGACGACGAAGAGGACCATGAACCGCTTTCCAAGCTGAGACTTTGCTCTAGCAAGGGTTCATACATTTTCTGTGAAATGGCTTAATTTGAGTACATAGTCAGTATTTATACATTTATTACATTTGTCTCGCAGTGATGCTTGATGACGATTCTAAGATCAACAAGGTGACTGAACACAATGCAGATTCTGTTGAAGAGAAGGAAGGTGATGAGGACGAGCTGCAAGTGGATTAAAGTACAGCGACAATGTCAAAAGATGGCTCATCCTGATGCCGTATACCTGCATAGAGGACGTCACACTGGATCCTCAACATCACAAAATTTTACAAACAATCAAATTCATATAAATCCCTGAAGTACTTTATTGAAGGCCGGGAGGTGACCTCACAAGTTAAAAAGTTGTTTTCAGTCTGAACAATCTTTTGCATAGAAGTAGGTGGTCTCATATTTAATTCAGCGGTGTTCAATGAAGATGGAAATGAAAGTATCTGAACTGTTGCCTGACATTTGTACTGGTATTTGTGGATATGATTCATTAATCTATTTCCATCGAAATCCTCTAGTAGGTGTAGAGGTTTCTTGAAAATGAGGAATAATAACCCTATTTTCAGTCACAGATAAGCAATGAGATTTAAAATATTATGAAGTTTTTCATATCCGTAATCACATATCTTCTATTGTGGTTGTTTATGTGTGCACATTTTCAATACTTTTAACTACTGACTATTATATGTTGGTTTACAAGTTAATTAGAGCTTTCCCTAATGGGTGAAAGCTCTATTAAATTGCTTTCTTATATCATTATTATAGTTCTTTATAAACTCTAACAGTCAGGTGATGACACATACAAGTGTCATGCCAAGTGACATTCAATAGTTTTGACTGGAATGGCGTGTTTTTTATTAGAAAATAGAAGATAGTTAGAAGACTAACTAGAATGATCCATAAGGAATTTTCCATCATCCAGCTTACACAACAACAGATAATTCGTTGTTGATTGTATTTATCGTTTTTAATCTCATCAAGAGTTATTCTTCGATGTGTTCCTATGTTAAAAGCTGTTATTTTCCTAACAGAAATACGGATTAGGAATGGTTTTCGAAAATACAGGGAATTAGGGGGTTTGATCAGCTAGTTCATGTTGCGTGTGAAACTTATATGTATGGATTTGTTATAAAATTCTAAATTCATTGGGTGCCATACATCATAGGACGGGAATGGTATCGCGAGTTATAAGGGGTTGTTTAACGCGGGGACACTCGTTACAGTCGGTCGGTGTATCCATTGCGCAATGTGTGTGCTAATTTTAGAGCGATTGAACCAATGGAATTTCAATTATAAGCGTTCATAAATCGGTAACCCAGAGGCAATCCTTTCTAACTCACCGGTTTGGTGGTCAGTTCCTTAAGAGACTTACGTATCGGTGGTACATAGACAGTACAATACATTTGTATTATCTATGGATGGCGGTACAGCAATATTCAGTATTGTGCTTACTCATGTAGAGGGCCAATATTCGAAAAAATAGGGTAACGTCATCACACTAAAAAAAATGAAAATATAGATAGCCAGAACACAAAACCACGAATCGGCAACATCCGGCGAGAAGCAATAGCTTCATTGTTCCGCTGTTAAACTATAATGCATTTTGTTTTGAATACTAATTATCCAATATTCAAGCATTTATGCCAATGCTTTGAAAATAGGTTCAGGGGTGGATTGGTAATAGATTAATTCAGAATATATAAGACGACGATAACGATGAAATCCGCACAAAAGAAAAAATATTATGCTTGAATGAGTTTCAACTCGCCAATGCAGTTGACACGGGATATTGATAGACGAAGGAAAGAGGCCGAATTTCTCTATTGCGGTATAGGTACGTAGGTAGAAGGTTGTAAAGTGATATTTGTAATCGTCGGTAATCCTGCTTTTAATTACCATGGTTTTGTCAAATTTCCGTTAATACTGGTGTATGAATCCATTTAGTTAATAAGTATGTGCTGCTGAATAAGAAGTACGCGATTTTCGTGTCTAACAAGGATACTTTACGTAGGATTAGAAACTAGTCTTTTCGGGTGAAGATTAGGGGTAAACTTAATATCGTTATGTCGCTACACATTGCAAAGAAAGTTAGCTAATGTAGTTTGTTATTAGCCTGTATTTTTCTAAATGAATATAGTTATTATTACGGCAACGCGACACTCTCAATCGAAACTGTAAGTACTTGGATGAATACTAAATCGTCTGTAGACTTATTTTCCTTGTAATCGGTTTTCTATGTCGTTGTTGTTGAACTATGACCTATTTAATACTGATACTGATTTAAGTCTACATCATATTTATACTAACTTTGACCAACACATAGCAATAAATTTGTATTAATAAATATTTGTCCACTGAAGCTAGTAATTTCTCGCGGACGATGATTTTGGCGCCTATGTAGGACATGTCCGGGAATATCTGGACTTATAGCAACCTAACTTACATGTCTCATTTTTGTGGTCCCTAATCTTGTATTAGTTAATTAGTGTGATCCCTCCACGAACCCAGTTACGTTAGAGTAGGGTAGGTTTTCTAAAGGGTTAGTTAACACTAATCTTACCCCTCAACCTCCACATAACTGGGTTTTCAGATTGACAGCACTACTGAACTAATACCGCTGAACTTCGTATCGAAACTTTGTACAGGTTAGCTATTCCCAACATAAAAATGACAGGGTTTCTGGAGGGACTGTGCCTAATAATCTTGTACCCAAAACTGGCTAATCTAAATCCTACAATGCTGACTTCTCATGCTGCAATTCAGAGAACTGACAGAAGCGTATCAAATGCTCCATGATGTCACATTGATGCTGATTAATTGAAAGAGGGAAATATATCACTATAACTACCTCTTCTCTAGTCCCTAACAAACTCGTATATGGGGCTATGTACACTTTGGGTGGGGGGATAACCTTGGATGCTGAATCCGTTCACATTCCAGATGTTAACTCCTGTTCCCATTCAATTCCCGTGAAAAACAGTAATATAGATTTATTGGCGATTTTTTTTTTCCAGTTCTAAGCCACTTGAATTCCTGTTCTAGATAAGTTAATACTTCAAGCATTTACTTACAAATTTTCAATAAGTTTTGAATTACTTTTTTAGTATTGTTAGGGGGGTACAATGTTCCACTACCAATCATCCAATGCGCATGGTTCAGAAACTTCTGACTATCACACTATAAAATAATATGCTTGAAGGAAATAAAGGGGAACTGTGGACTAATCTAGAGGAAGAGGAATAGGGTAAACAGCTGTTAACTTGTTTTTCAATGACACAGGAAGGTGGATTTTCTGTTTCTAGTAATAGTGGTATAAATGATATGATAGAACTTATCTGTCAGCTGACCTTGATTTGTTCAAGATTTAGCATGTCATATATTGTGTTTATTTCAGCAGAATTCCTCAGAGTTGAGTTGTACTATTATACGGGAAAACTTGAAAAAATAAAATTTGTCAATTTACGTAAATTTCTCGTACGGGTTAACAAAAAAAGATTAGACATAACTCTGAATATGATATGATATTCATTCATTTATGATAGCTGCCTATTTGAATTCTTCTATAAGAATTGTAACATAATTCTAGTTTTAATTAAAACTTCCAACGCTGTGTTATGCTGTATGTTACATTCAAAATATTTACTCTCCTATTATAATATCAGTGAAATGAGCCAATACAATTTAAAAAAATGGAGATCTTGAAAGTTTGGCGACGCGTTACAGAATTTTTTGTATTTGCTTACTGCAGTGCTTTAACAAGAAATATGTAGGCACCATGGTTAGTTATGTGACTTGAATAATGCAAGCTCGTATGTGCATATGTGCTAGTGCATATTTTCATATCCAGGACTAGTGTATAGAACCATGATTACGGTCCGGCATGTAACTTAATTTCCCTTTTTCATATCATAAAATATATTTTCTTCCATCGCATATGCTTTCTGACAACCACTTCCAAACACGACCGGCTTTTATCAGTATTCTTGGAGTCACTTGTCAATGTATTATATAAAAATAACGTAATGTAACTATTACTCTTTGTCTAAATCAGTGGTTCCCAAACTTTTTAACATCGTTACCCCGAAATCCAATTCCCCAAAGCTCAATTACCCCTTTTTCATAAAAATAAAAAGTCCAGCGTGTATTCAATAAAATTTAATAGCAACAGTAACATGAGGATTCAAACAAAGGAAAATGTTCTTGATTTAATCTCAGTGAGAAGGGTGACACTGTTTCTGCGAAATCAAACGATCAAACCTAGGCAAAGTGGACGACAGACAGCATCTCATATCATCGTCAGTGATAAGCTTATTTCGATATTTTGTTTTAATGGATGTCATTGCAGAGAATCCTACTTCATAGCGGTAAGTTGAAAGACATTGAATCAAAAATCTTAATGCCTTCTTGGAGAGGATGGGATATTCATGTTGGAGGCTAGTCGAAAATTTTCCAATGTCTGTCCTCGCAAAGTCAATTTTGAGACCTAAATCTTTACGCAATCTGAGAAATTCTACTTTCGCACCGATATCGTTATCACTAATGGTGCTTTCTTTGCACGAAAATGGCTCGCATATCCACAATTCCTTGTGTCGTTCTTCATTTGAACGTCTAAATTACCCCATAAAAATTGTCAAATTACCCCTAGTTTGGGAACCACTGGTCTAAATGGTCTTCGTTTCCCACGATGTATTCCAGAGTGAGCGTTTTCATATTTTCATTAATTTTACATTTGCTTGTTTTCAACAGACAAATGATTTAGTAACTTGTATTTGATAAGCTATGAGTTATTTTCTACTTTGTATGACTGTGTGTGTAGTTCTCAGAAGAGTTATGACTGTAAAAAATGCCATCAAGTAGGTCTGGCAGCTCAGCACACAAGTCTTCAAGGTGGACTCGTTATGACCACGACCATAACAGAGAGAAAACAAAAAGCGATAATACAATTGTAGCAAAAAAACCTTTGGTCGCATATGACGACAATAGTTCAGTCTCTGATAGCGATACCCTGTCATTAATCGCTCACGGCTCGGCGTCCACTCGCAAGAAAAAAACCATTCGTAAAGTCAGCATCAAGCAACCAAGTCATTCAAAGCCGAAGCAAAAGCAAGAGTCCTCGGAAAGCAATTACCCAACTAAGCGTGAAGACCGGGAGAGAGAAAGAAAAGAAACATCGGAGAGGGAAGGAGATAAGAAACAACTGAGGGATTCTCACGAATCTGCCACAAGTAAAACCAGCCGGGGCTCAAGGTCGACAGAAAGGAGTAAAAGAAGAGATCATCCCAGGGAAGACCGGAACAGTCAGGCGGAACGCAGAAGTTCGCAAGGATCCCCTGAACCGAAATTGGAGAAAATTAATCCGAGAAACGGCTCAAGGATTTCCGCAAAGAAAGAAAAGGCTAGGATTCATATAAGACGAAGTATCACACCTAAAAAAGAGATCAAGGAGGTGAAACCTACCAAAATCGTTAAAAAATCGTCATCAAAACGCAATTCTTTGAAAGAATCAAAAGAGAGGAAGAGAGCTGTATCGCCACCACTTGTCAAACCGACTAAAGCGAAGGGAAGGAAGTCGAGGAGCATAGACAGGAAGCAAACCAGAAGGACATCCTCATCTACGGCTGCTTCTAGTTCTGAAGAAGGAGAAATGAACTTGCCGGGTTCGACTCATCACGGTCCCCTCCCACCTCATCGAGGGTACGTTTCTAGACCACCGTTCGAAAATGGCAGAGGACCACATCGTAGTCCTAACAGTTACATGAACCCACCCGGCGGCAGACCATTTCCAAATTCCCCACCAAGAATGATGCGAGGCCGAGACGAAGGCTACTGGCAGCACCCTCATGGTGGCCGGTATCGCTCACCTCCGCCACCCCATTATCCTCCTCGTAGAATGTCACCAGGTTTTCCTGTTGAAAGAAGAGATTTTTCCGGTCTTCCCATGGATCATCAACGTCCAGTGCCTATAATTCGGAGATCGTTAACACCGCCGGACTTCAGAGGAAGGCCGCCCCATTCTCCAAATAGATATAATTCTCCTTTGCCAGGCGGATATCCACCTCCAAGAGAGTTCTTTCATGAACGCAGGCCATATGATGGACATTCTGACAGAAGTCCACGATATTTTGATCGTAGAAGATCATTTAGTCAAAGCCCCGAAGGTTTAAGGTAAATTCCTTACATTTTTTCCCTTTTTTCATTTTTCACTGCCAAGTTGCGCAGCTCTGCAATAATAAAAAAGGTGCTGTAGGAACCTGTGAACTTTGTGGAATAAAATATACTCTGCCATCTTGAATAGTCTTAACACATTAAAGTATGAATTCAACTTGGTACAGAATTTCAAAAAATCATATATAATTTTGAGGCATGGTATACATGTTTATTTTGATATTTTTTGTTAGAAATGTAACTTCATTTCAAAAATCGAAATTTAAGAATTATTCAAGAACATCTGGATTGAACATCCTTATTCACAGCCGTGATCATAACATTTATCTTTAAATAACCTGTTTTGACCTGTAGACACGAAGATATGGTACGCAGCAAAGATGACATACCAAGCGATCACATCCAGGAACCTCCTCCGGTCATCGATTCTCTGGAACATCGAACTGTACCTCAGCCACCTCCCCCACCTCACTATTCGTCAGTTGATTCCTTCCCTGTTAAATCTGAAGACAGTAAGCTTCAATTCACAATGAATTCTTCTTTAATAATAGGCTTTAATTCACCCATGTCTTTTATAACTATTGCATGCCTTGTTACAGCTGCGGGCGGTTCAAGTCAACAACAGGAGCAAGCGGCCTCACGCTCTGCGAGTTCTTCCAGGAGTCGGAGTCGAAGCAAGCATAAACATCACAAAAGGAGAAAGCATTCCCATAGATATCACAGAAGGCAATGAAAGTTTTTTATTGTTGACATCTCTCACCCCAAGATATTTTTATGTATAAAGTGTATTATAGAAGTGCTCATTATAAAACTAAAAGAGCGACCGAATGATCTTTAGAGGATGCTAAGCACATGAATGTATGTAAGAACAAATTAAAATGATGCGATTAAAAACATGGGCATATAATGGTGAAATTGGAGGAGTCGAGGTTATCGAAAAGATCAAGGAATTTTTTGTGCGTGAGCTCTGGGATTGTTTTAGGTTTTGTAAAGGGTATTCATTCTTGCCTTCTTCTGCAGTTCATAGCCATTCGTATTAGTTCTATCAATGTCCTCTTGTTTTTCGATTTTTTATACAGTACTTGAAATACTGGTTCCGAAACACTGGTTTTCAATGTTCTTATTTTAATTTTGCAGAAGCAAACACAGAAGACGGCACAAACGTTCACGTTCCCAGAAAAGACATGAATCTAGGTTCGTTGTTTTGACGTGGTTTGTTGAATACAGATTATAACAAGTTCATAGCCATACATGATAATTATATATATATATAGTGGATTCCAGTTAATGTCACTTCTGTGCTACTGATCATTTATATAGTTTTAGATTCAAGTTGTGAAGCTCCCTTTAATTTCAGTAGCTGCTTAAATGGCCCAAAGTAATTCAAGTGTCCCAGTCGATATCCAATGTACAGCGGGCATACAACTTGATGGTGATTTATCACACAACTATATGTCTTTAATCATAAGAAAACTTTTTACTTACCAATGCTTTCGTTTTGACTAGCAGAACCCCTTCGGAAAGTGACAGTGAGTCCAGTGCAAGTGACGTTAATGCAACCACGGATACAGATTTTGCAGCCAAAAAAAATTCAAAGTCATCAGATAAGGTTGTTGTGGTGAATTTTAGTAGATTTGATTTCAAAACATCCGTAACGAACGAAGCGGATATTTTGAAAACTCTATTTCCAAATTGTCAATTGTCAATGTGTTCCCCACCACTGTCATCTTTCTACCTGGTTCCTATCTTCAGTAATCTGGTAACATCGCAATGCTTCACCCTTAGAAAAATGGTGGATTTTAATCAAAATAGAAATATGTCCCACTGGTACTGGTATCCAGAAATATAACATTGACAGTAACACAGTATTCGTTCCGTTTACCGGGTATTGAAAGCGTCTTGAAATCGGAAAAACAAAGTACACAATAAATTCAACATGAACTTATTATTAACAATGGCAAACAAACTAGAAATGAGCTAGCTCTGTGAATACATGTATCCGTTTTGCCCTATCAAATGCAGTGTACCGGTGAGGCAAGCGCAAGCGTCGAATTGCCATTACATCTTTATTTCTTTTGCAGGCTTCGGGCAGTCGCAAATTAAAAACGGAGAAGCAAAAAGCAAAAGAAGGTGAATATTTCGCACTGATGTTCAGAATATGTTAAAAAATGCGGAGGTTCCTCAAAACATCAGATACGGAGTTATTTTTTTCTTTATACTTTTTCAGAAAACGAGGCTAAAATGACGGTTGAAAGTTTAGCAGCGCAGTTAAGTCAACACCGAAAAAAACTCCGCCAGGAGGAGCAAATCGGGTCCGCCGCCGAATCAACGCCGCTAGGTATCCCAATAGATTTTAATACTGGACTAGACAAAATCTGTGAAAGTTGTTGTTTTCTGGGTTGAACTTTCAGTTAAATTTTTCTTCATAGCTGACGAAGAAACACATCATAAATCCCATCGCCATTCCAGTAAACGGAGTAGACGCAGTCATCACGGATCCAAAGAAAGAAAAAAACGAGATAGAAAAAAGAAGAGAAAGAAACACAGAGGTGAAATAACACAGTAATATCACACTGAAACCTGAAGTAGTATTGAAGAATTGAAGTTCGGTAGAGTTAATCTATCCATATTCTACCTTGTCTGTTTCTCATCATTTCCCCAAAAACTTGTTTGTGTTAGCCTTCGGCTTTCTTACAAGTTATCATAAAAACCTTGTGTGTACGTCCTTAGTGGACCGTAAACTTGTTTCAAAATGTGGTATAAAATTTTATATCTTATTGGCTGGATGACAAATCTTCTGTCATTGCTTACCCTGTTTTGCCATTCAAGTAATTAGCTTGACAGCAATAACTTATTCCCTTATGAAGGCTCCATAAGTGAAGTTATTTAATGGCAGGCTGCATTTGTGATATCAGTGATATAAAGCAGTAGTTATTTTTCTTTGGCGTTCGCTTCATTGCTAGTCTTCCAATTCTAAATGTTGCTCAGCTACGGTATGAACAATGGGTACACAAATGAAAATCTAATGGGTGTACTTCATTAATAAGAATGATAGAAATAGACATTTCTAGTTTTTAAAGTGGTTTTATAATTCTCACAGGAGATAGAAGTAAATCTGGCAGTGCTGAAGGCAGTGCAGATGAAGATTATACCAATCAAGTAAGTATCTTATTTAGCTTTCGATCCAAGCATAAATTTTTTATTCAGTTTCATGTTGATGATTCTTGCCGGTTTTGTAACTCTTTACCTTCACAAACATTTTGACTAGTAAAACTCTTTTCATATCAGGATCCTGTTATTAATGCTACTGTTGAAGAAGCACCAAGCCAAGACAGTTACCTACCGAGCGGTCCATTCCCTACGTCTAGTTCAGATTACCAAAATACTATTAATAGAGATGTTCTTCTCACTGTTACTACTACTTCTGGTCAAACGATTACAGAACAAATGGGTAAGGTCCTCTTTTATTTACTGTTAAAATTATTTTATTTACATCTTTATCTTCTGGTTGATCCAAATTCTAGCTATGTTCTAACTATCTATATTTTTATATGGATATATATGAACTGATAAAAAGTTTCATATTTGTATATTATATATATTTTTTCAAATTATTTTTCTTAAGTATCAAATTTGTATTCATATAGAAAACACTTTCACTTTGAAGTTTATGCATAGTATCCAATTGGATTGAATAGTAGAAGAAAAATAGTATCCTTCCTGCTCTTCAAGCCCTGTTTTGTGTTACATAGGATAAACATTTTCATGATCAGTGTAATTTTGTATGGTGGTGGTGGAACTCCTTCAAAATAATTCTATTTTGTATCGTTCATTTTCTCTCTGAAGGTCCAAACCTGTGCAGTGCCGACGATGACCGTACTGAACCACCTATATCAAATAATTATGTTAATACATCAACTTCCGAACCAATTCAGAAAATTCAAAGTCCATCTCATCAAGATGAAACACCGAATGAACCAGATATTGAAGGTGTGTACTTACAAAATTCTCATTCCAGTTTGTATAATAAGTTGCTTGTATACAAATATTTTTTGCATCAGATAAATTCAAATCGAACGGAAGCTTGTCTGATATTAAACCAGATGATAGCGAGACAGCAGTCGGATTGCAGAATGAAAAATCAAATTTAAGTTACGAAAAGAAAAACACTTATTCATCTTTGCCAATGCCTCCTCCAAGCCCAACCCAGTGAGTTCTTAGAAGAGCTCTTTGCTTCCAATGTATATATACAATTCCATTATAAGAGTGCAAATTACTCTTCCCTTTTTTATTGATAACGTTTTTATTAATTGAAGAGTTTTCCAAAACAGAAAATACAATTGTTGAGATTTAATTTTTTTTTAATGAAATAGTTAGCTTAAGTTTTTTTATACTCCCCTTTCGGGTGTGCTCTTCCTACGACCATCGGATAATAGATAACTGTAATCGAAGTTTATGTAATGTATTGAAAAGTATATTGTAATTTTGATTTAAAATGAATGATATTCTATCCCAGTATGGCCTATACCAGAACCACTGGTTTGTCAATGCTCTTCACAGTAATCAGTGTGTTTCACTTTTTCATTTTTCAACAGCATCAAGTCTGAAACTCCTCATGCAAAAGCATCAAAGAGGTCTCTTCAGGATCTCCCTCTTCCTCCCGTGCTCTCTGATAGTAACGACGTTAAAATCGACATGGACGATCCTGTTCTCTCACCACCTATTTTCGAAAGCGAGCAGCCGAGGAAAAAGAGACCAAAGTTAGTGTTCACACCTCTTCTGAATTGCATACCTCAAAAACCTTAACATTTATTCAATCCTTCTTTGTATTAGAATCTGTGGACTGAGAGTACATGAAACCAATACGGAAGACGATGCCTGGGGCACCAGGTGCGTGGATGAATATGAATTTTTGTCGATCACCGGCGAAGGAACATTCGGTCAGGTCTACAAAGCTGCTGACAAGAAAAATGGTTCTGTTTGTGCTCTCAAGAAGGTACTTCTGCTTAATGTCTTTCCTCACACTGCTTGATAACATATCTCATCTCATCTCTGGAACATAATAGTTTACCCTTGTAATAATAGAGCATCTTCTGTATACCAGTACAGTTTCACGTACAATTCGCTTCTACATTCAGGTGCGCCTCGACAACGAACGAGAGGGTTTCCCAATAACGGCCGTTCGTGAAATCAAAATTTTGAGGCAGCTGCAACATCCTAACATTGTGTATCTCAAAGACGTGCTCACGGACAAATCGGACGCAACCGACTTCCGTAAAGACAAAGGTATAGAGATCTGTAGGTATCCCTCTTCTGACAGCATGGATTAACATCTTTACTTGCAGGCGCGTTTTACCTCGTTTTCGAATATATGGACCACGATTTGATGGGTTTGCTCGAGTCCGGGCTCGTACACTTCAATGAGAACCATGTAAAATCATTCATGAGACAACTTTTGGATGGGTTGAATCACTGCCACAAGAAGGGTTTTTTGCACAGGTGGATCATCATTCTTCAGTGCAGCTGTATAACAATAAAAGCTATTGGTTTATTTCGTATGTTCCTGTTTCAAATATAGGGACATCAAGTGCTCGAATATATTACTGAATAACAACGGGGAGATTAAGTTGGCAGATTTTGGATTGGCAAGATTCTACAATACTGAAGAACCGTGAGTTTATCCTAAAGAATAGGAATACCATCCTATATATTGGAACTTGCAATATATCTCTGTAACATTTAAACTCTCGTAGACTTGAGCGACAAAGCTCGTCAACAGATGATAAAGACTGTTTCTTTTACGATTATGATCAGAGAGGGGGTGTTGGTACATGAATCCTCTAATTTTTGCTACCTGCAACTCCTTTGATTATATATCAATATAGGAAATAAAAAATAACTATACAAATACAGTTTTTTACTAGTGTGAATTTTTTACGCCAAGTCGCTTCGACTGATAGAAATATCATAATTTGAGATAATAGACCGCATTATCACCACAACGGTCTGTACCCGTTAATATTAGTATCTGAAAACCTATTTTGAAATCGTATCTACATTGATCCTTAGGAGACCGTACACTAATCGGGTAATAACATTGTGGTATCGGCCGCCCGAACTCCTTTTGGGTGAGGAGACGTACACCCCTGCAATTGATATTTGGAGTTGTGGATGCATTCTCGGGGAACTGTTTACGAAGAAACCGTTGTTCCAAGCGGACCGAGAGATCACGCAACTAGAAAGCATATGCCGGATCTGCGGCTCTCCAAGCCCCGCTATTTGGCCCGACGTCCTCAAGCTTCCTCATTTTCATACGATGAAGCTTAAGAGACAGTACAGACGAAGATTGAGAGAAGAGTTTGCTTTGTGAGTGTTTTTATAACTAACAACTATCCTTGACATTGCTGCAGTTCCTAGTCTGAAAGATCTGTACATACATTTTTTCAAACACTGCATATATGATAATATTTTTAATTCCTAATTTTTATTCGTAGCTTACCAACATTAGCACTAGATTTGCTTGATCAAATGTTGAAGTTGGACCCTGCGAAGCGATTTACTGCAGAAGAGGCTCTGAGCTGTCCATGGCTCCGTAACGTCGATACTAAGAACATGTGCATGCCTGAGTAAGTTCTTCTCTTCACCTAAATGAGATTTATGCTCAACGTGTGTTTAGCAGTTCCGTTCCAGTGTAATCAATCGTGCCAATTTTCGCTACTTAAGCTTAGTAGTAAGGTATGAAGAACGAGGACATAATAGCAAAAGACTGAAGCGAAATATCAACACCTATACTTCAATTCTCTAATTGTAATAATTTTCCTTTGCAATAACAGATTCCCGACGTGGCAAGACTGCCACGAGATGTGGAGCAAAAAACGAAGGAAAGAAATCCGGGAGAACGAGCGTTTGGTTGCGGAAGGCAAACAACCAATCCACCAGATCCTCCATGGGCCTCCACCAATCTCCGGAAATTCATCTCATACGAATACGAGAGACACAGATCTCCGTAGCTTGAGCAGAAGTTCTTCGGGATCCGGCGTTAAAGAGGTAATTGATCTTACAAAACATTTGCTGACATTGTTGTTTATGAAAATCTTTCAATTCCTGCATTTCTTTGTGTATTCAAGGTACCAAAGGCGAGTGGATTCGGGGCACTGGTAAAATTGCAAGAGGAGCATCCAAATATTAATCTTGCGCAGTTAGCGGAAGCACTAAACATGCCTCTAGATCCCGAAAGCATGAAATTCCTTGGTACAATTAATCCCAAAGTATTGTGTTCTATGATGAAAGGAAAAGGCGGTGCAGACAAAAATCTTTCATTAAATGGTAAGTCGTACAAATATGTACTAAACTTTGACCACTCTGACCAAATTGTAGGGCTAGAAATACAGTGAAGTTAAATGCATGCTATAATGCTTTCTATCACTAAAATAATCTAGTGTTAAAAAATGTTCTTAACATTATCCCTCTCCCATTATTACTTTTGTTTCAGAACTAGGATCAATGTTCACTAAAATGCAACAAGCAAAATCATCTCAAGGAGATAGGTCTCAATCGGTTTCTTCAGGTATTCATTCGAACTTCTTAAATTGTCTTTATTGTTTTTCTGTATAAATTTGTAAGAATCTAACAGAGACATTCAAAGAAATGCTAGCAACTAAAGTCACCGTGGCTCCCCTGCCCAGCAGGCCAGGATTGAAGGGACCTTCAGGAACACAGATGCAAGAGGGCACTGAAATGATAGGCAAATAAACTTTTATGAATTTTCGCAAATCGAGTATACATTTCTTCTGCATTATTGTCTTGTACAATCTTGTTTCAAATTGGTAAATGTGTTTTGTGGACTAATTGTTATATTAGGATATGGAGCAAGATCCCAACATTTAACTGCTAAACGATTATGTGGAGTTGTTAAATTCATATTTCTCTATTTCCTTAGTCAAAACAGAAAATCGACCGAAGTCCGCAACACTGTTAGATGACATGACCAAAGAAGACATTGATTATAGGCACAGTATCCACGATAAAAATACGAACTATTATAAAACCTCCGAAAGGCCAAAGCCATCCGGCTCCTATTCCGGTGTGAATTCCGTGAAGTCGTACGGTGATACAAAACCAGCTTCTTTCGACCATACATTCAACTCTGCTGCTAACAATGAATTAAGCAATTTGGAAAGTAACAATAAACAGGACGTGAAAAAGAGCCTCGCCAAACTGCTCGCTCGTCAACTCGTCAACCAGCAGCTGGGCATCAGTGGCATGGACAATCCCGTGTCTGAGCTTGCGGAAGCTGTCGGGTTTCGCATGGGAGAATTTTCTGGGATTTTGTCACAGGATTCTTCCCTGTCGAATTCCGCGCATGACGTTGATATGAGGGAGTCGGACAGGGCTGGGACCAGCAGTAAATGAACTCCTGACATAAATCAATTTAGGAAAAGTATGAGACCCTTGTTTTTATGGATTCTTGAAATGTTGCCTGTTTTTTTTTTTATTTATTTCTTTGCAGTTAAGTACCAACTTGCGTCATGATCTGTCTGTGGTTTGGTGACCTCTGCTCTCACACCCCAAGCCTGGCGGTATAAGAATCTTGTGTTCAATCATTATCAAAGGAAAGCCACCTCACATCTTTAGCGATGCGAAAACAGGAACAGAAGCGATAGCTTTCAGCTTGCACAGTCACTGTTTGCAACAAGGAGAGTACAGTATTAATCTTCATATGTTAGAACCAAATGACAGCATATTGGCTCGACCCCTAGTGTTTATGAAATGCCCCAGGAATTCATCTTTGGTTTCCTTTTATCTCTTTATTTGTCGCTAGAGAGCTAATTTTTTTGCCGTACATATGATAGCGTGTCAGACCTTGTCTGGGCACCCGAACCTGTTCATTCACCTCACCGTTATTGGTTTCAATGATTTTCCAAGTTCAGTTATAGTCATTAAGACAATGTATGTTGATTGTCGAGGTTATGATCCAAAAAATGGATTTTTTTTTAATTCTGCCAATGTTGGATTCTTTCATAATGTAGGTTCATAGTCAGTACAATAAATACACTACCGCGTTAGACGTTATTTTACTGCTTTTGAATGAGGCAACGAAAAATTAATAAACTGAATGCCTGAAGTCGATACTGCTCATCTCAAAGATAGGTATGCATTTGTACGAAATGAAATGTAGGAGAAAATATTTGAAAAATAGTGCAATCAACCAAAGATAGAGAAGAGAGTAGATAAGTGCTGCAATGACGTTTTGGCTAGATTTCGCTGTAGTCCTAGATGATGGAATTTTAAAGAATTCTTCGCTTAATTATCTGTGTTATGAAACATGAAAAGTTAATCATTATTTTAGTTCGTGTAGTCGAGCTTGTTAGTTTGACGGATATTGACAAACATAACGTTGTCATATCCACCAAGCACTATGTCAGCTCGTAACTGTTAAAAATTAACAAATGATCGACTACTACATTCTAGAATCTTCCAGCTCTCTGCGTGCTTATTACTCTGGTAACTCTCTGGAGTGAGCCAGCGTAATCTGCTTCGATAGTTGAGTATACGCAATTGTCAGTCGCCCTTTTTTACGGAGACAGGCTGGGAAAAGAGTACTTCAAAATCTGGAAAGATTCAGTATAGCTTTCATTTTTCCACGGAGTTGATTTTTCATCTTGGCTCTATTCTAAAATGATGATTGCTCCGCTAGAAAAACTTGCGACGTTGTTTCAAGATAAACCTCCGCTCCCGTAGTGGGTAAAGTTAGGAGGGCAATTTATAGTGCGTATTTTGTAGCTAGATTTGTTTACAATTTTAGATTTTCAAAATGAAAATATTATTGCTTCATTTTTTTAAAGAAGTCCCTCCACTACATCATCGACCGTACTTTTAAAAAATATGAAGGTGATAGTCGCTGGTTTCCCCAAGACAGGAACAAAGTCGATGGTGGCTGCTCTGACTAGGCTTGGATATAAAGTATACGATTACGTGGACAATGTTTACCTCCTGGAAAAAGAATGGACGAAAATTGCAAACGGAGGCTGGACGACAGAGGACTTTAGACAGATGTATGATGATGTGGATGCAGTTACAGATTTTCCAGCTTGCGCTTTATGGGAGGAAATTTATAGAGCTTTTCCTGACGCAAAGGTGAACAGGAGATCGGTTACATTTATCTATTCTCTAAATTTCTGTGTTTCATTTGACATAGATCATATTGACTATGCGAGAAAATGATGAGGTTTGGGTTGAAAGCTTTGCAAACCAACTTCGGGTTATCGAAACGAATGTATGGCATCAAGTTTTCTTATTCCTATCACCAACGCAAGTAAGGATAGCAAAAAACATCTTATGGCCGCTAGGTAAATATAGATGCAGACTTCTCTCATCTTGAATAGTATTGATTATTGATTGCATTCGTTGTCTACTAGTTACAGCGCATATAGGGTTGGTTAATCGAAACCAGATTAAAGAGGTGGACAAGAAGAAAACCTTATTGAAATTGAAGTATAAAGCACATAATGCATATGTGCTACAGGTCAGACATCTTATATTGATAGTTGTTGTAACGAATCTCGTTCACGCTCCCATCTATCTACATATATACTTAGATCCATTTGCATGATCTAGAATTAAATTCTACGCTCCCATTATATATATTGGTATTATTTAGGAACTTCTTGAGGCTTAGTAAATTTCAAAGTATACTCACATGCTCAAGATATTATATTAATATATATATGTAAAACCTTAAAATAAATGCAATATTTTTATATGAACGCTCAGAATGCACCTGTTGATCAACTTCTCGTGTACAAACCGGCAGAAGGCTGGGAACCGTTATGCAGATTTCTCGGTAAACCGGTACCAAACGAACCGTTTCCCCATAAAAACGTTCGTGGAAAATTTATGGGCGACATGATAGCGACACATCCATTATTTCAACGATTGAAAAAAGAAGTGATCATCTCAATGTCAATCATTACTGGTGTTTTGGGATTGGGAACTTATTATTGCATAACGCGTCGTCATGATATTTTAGGTTTTATGACCAAGATATCCATTTTCTGTAGTAGGTCATGAAATTCGAAAAACTCTTTCAGAATTAATCTCTGAATTTTTGCCAAATATATACAGTACGTCTGGTAAAAAATACTTAACAATTTTATTTTCGTCTGGATCCTTACACTGAGTCTTAAAGGCTTACCCGTGTTAGAACCGGGTTTCTCTGTCAGTATATCTTACAAGAGCTTTTCTGTAACACACTACTTGAGCTGGAGTGTCCAAACTTTTTGCAAAGAGGGCCATATTTGTCGCGGGTCAATAGTTCCTTCTGGTGTTTTTTAACCACAAAAGTTGCATGCAAACATACATGGCTATAGAACAATAAATGAATACAAAAAAACTCATTGTCCCAAATATCTTTATTTTTCAAATGGTCATGTTATTTTACATACTATACAAACTCACTGTGTTGTATGTACCTCGTGTACTGTAATAACGGGAAGGACACAACATGACAGATACTGCAGACAATGGCTGCAGCTGGCTTTATTGCCCAAAACATTTATATCTGGAGAGATTTTTATTCATTTCTTCATTTTAACAGTGCTAGCGGGCCACATTCCATTATATTTTTTCAGGATTTGCCGCGGGCCAATAAAAAATCGTTCCCGGGCAGCACCAAGTCGCTTATTCTAAGATAGTCCACCCGAGAGACGCCGGGTAACTCTGGTAGTATATTATGTATTTTGAATGCAATGCAAAACAAACAATAATGTACGAGCCGTTATATTGATCCAATAGCCAAACTACCAATTTACCTTCGATAATAGTATCGTAAAGTACAATACCTCACTTTGATGGATTAATTGGTAGACCCACGAAAGGCATTTGTTCTATTACAAGTATCCTCCGCTTTACGCGACCTCGAAGAACGATATTTTTGCGATTATAATATCGAAAAAACAAACGTAGTAGTTTTTTTATGCCAACTACCCGTAAGATGTTACTCGGACATTTGCATATGCATAATACGGAGAGAAGACCCTCTAAATATTACTCGAGTGACATACAGTATAGATATACACATCACATCGTTGCCCACTTTGAATCCAATCTCAATGCGTCCATTCAACATTTCCAAGGCAACAGTATGATCTTCCAGTCTTTCAGCATCAGAACAAGCGATAAAGTGTTTACGAACATGTTGCAGTCGTATATGACGAGAAATGGGTAGAGTCCAAGTTCATGCATTACTTTCCCCATGATCCCATTTACCATATACATTGATATATCCGATAGAACACAAACCGCTGCCAAATAAGCTGATCTCTTGGCAACATGTTCAAGTACATTTTTATCACTTTTAGCACGTCGACTTCGTATTGATTCTTTCGATTTCTTCGGAACTACCTTTTCGTTCTCTATCATCTCTGTTACGGTTGATTCCGCCACTGAGTCACATACCGTAGTCATTCTCACTTCATTCGCGCCCGAATTAATTTTTTTTCTCATTGTTTTCACATTTTTCTTGTTTTTTCGGATTTGTTGAACAAGAGGATAAACAAAAAGAAACAATAGAATGAGTTGTGACGACGGCAATAGAACACCCTCAACTGCAAAAACATATCCAAAAATGTCCATGTCGAGGTTATCCTGGCAGGAAGAGGCTTCCGGGTCAAACGGAAAGAAAATCGTATGTACCGTGACAAGATACATACAACTTAAAGCAACAAGTCCAATACTTAGTAAGCTTATGTTCCTCACCCATTTCGGCATTAAGACACCAACATTGCTCGTGTACTGAGTCCTTTGACGAATCCATAGAGTAAAATAGACGAGGAAGAGCATGGCACCGTAACATATATACCATGAGTAAGCTAGAACTACGCAAATTAAATGGTTCTGCTGACTGGCCCCGAAAAATAAGAACGCCTCGATAGCAAATAATCGAGGAAAAACACCACTAACTACAGCAAATGATGTAATGAAAAATAGTTGAAAACTTTTTTTACACCCTCGATTAAATCTTCCCGTTCTTCTGCCATATTTGAACATTGATACAAAGATGAATATGAACCAAATATAAAGAGGTGATAGAATTGACTGAGAAACAATCCATTCAGTTCTATTATAAAAATCAGTTGTTTCACTGGTATTCCTCTCCTGAATGCTGTTGTTGGTTGATGCGTTTTCAATGTCTGGATACTTTGTTGATTCAAGATTCATATTTACAGATATTACAATCAGGAGTTCAAGATCGTTTATTTCTCGTACGAGTTTCCACGGTAATTGAACTACAGAAACAAGGTATATTGGAGAAATTTACAAAATATTATATCTAGTTAATAATGAAATTAGTAATATATAATAGCTCGGAACCTCAATACAGTATCTATTTTTGCGTTCTAACTCGAACAGAGTCTTACTAACCAACCGATATTATTTTGCGAAGCTCAGCAGTACCTACAAGTATTCTTGAAAGATATCATTTATTTATGAGATATATATATATATACGATCCAAGATATTTACACACACAACAAAGACGATACCAACTCTTCCACTTCATATATTATAGATGTTTGCATCCAACACGCAAACGAACTGTAATATATCAATAATTACATTGATTTTACGATGTAGCTGAAAGGTACAATTGTTACCGAACTACCAATTTTCCTTTTTAATGATATTGTTGTAATGTGCAATAACACAATATAAAGGATTGGTAGACTTGGGCAAGACTTTTGTTTTATCGCAAGTATCCTCTCGTTTTATGCAACCAAGATTTTTTCGGAAGAACAAATATAGAAGGCTCAGCACATGCTCCACAGGTTTCCAAAACAAGCACTGTTTAATTTTCACGAATGTGTACACGTTCGGCAGAAAGTAATTGAACGAGTTCTTCTAATCTAAACGTGGTTATGTGGTTTTGAACTATTATTAAATCTCAAAGTACTCACCTTTGTCTCCCGTCTATAAATTTTTAACTTTTTATTTACCTTTATCCGATCAGTATATGACCTGAGCGTAGCGAATTGGTAGCGTAGTACATTTTGAAGGTTATTTTGTGGAGTATATAGTTCGGTTAGGCTTATATGACCTAGATCAGCAAAATGAAGGTGATAGTAGCTGGTTATCCAAAAACGGGAACAAAGTCGCTGAACGCAGCTCTGACCAAACTAGGATACAAAGTATACGACTCCCCCGAGAATGCTTACTTACTAGAAAAGGAATGGACGAAGATAATGTCCGAAGGATGGACGACAGAGGATTTCAGGCGAATGTATGAAAATGTCGATGCGGTTACCGATATACCTGCTGCCTATTTCTGGGAGGAAATTCATAAGGCTTTCCCAGAAGCTAAAGTGAGGCAGACATACCTGATGCATAAAGTTAGGCGTAGAGAAATTCGTTTTATGTTTGCTTCTTTGCAAGATTATCCTATCAGTAAGAGACGATGAAGAAGTATGGGTCAAGAGCATGATAAATCAATTGGAAGTTGGTCGAAGAATGCTCTGGTTTCGTATCGGCGTACTGCTGTCCCCAACTCATAGAAGGATCACGCGGAACATATCTGTTCCTACAAGTATATATATATATATTTACTGGATGAATTACGGCGCAACTTACAGTGTCGGTAACACAAGGCTGAACGTTTTTGCTTTTAGTGGCAATTGTGCTCGGAGACTCAAATTTCACAGGGTTTTCGCATAGAAAAAAGCCTAACAAGGATCTTTTAAAATTAAAATATAGATCTCACAATGCTTATGTGAAGCAGGTAAAGAAACCTAATTATCTATTATAATTCTGTAAGCAGTTATCAAATTTCCTCTGGGCATTATCCTAGCAATTTAATTTTCGATAGGAGCATATTGACTGAAGAAAATTATGTTTTTTCACATTCAAATGATTTACGTTTACGTCGCATTCGAGTTAAATCCTACCATATAAACTATACGGGATATATAACCCTCGAGAGGGGTTCCAGTGCCTCTAAAAAATCTTCTCATTCACATTATTTTCATCTTGCCATGTTAGACAGCTCCCGCTGACAAACTTCTGATGTTCAACTGTTCGGATGGTTGGGAACCTCTATGCAAATTTCTTGGAAAACCTGTGCCAGATGAACCATTTTCTCATGAGAATGTAAAGGGAGCGATTTTAAAGGAATTGGTGGCAACTCATCCTCTTCTCCAGAAAATGAATAAAGAAATCAAGATTTCCCTCTCGATGATCGGAATTGGTGTTATTGGGGTTGCTGGTGTCGGCTTATATGTCATCTGTTCACGCGCGAGTAGCATACAGTCGTTTTTCTCCTCCTTATGTAATAAATAGATTTTTTAATCTAATTATCGAGGATAGGAACGCTTTTTGTCATCTGATTTTCGTCAACTACGTTCCTTGACGAATAAATAAAATGCTATACACTCGGTGGTGATGTTTATTGACAATGCTCAAATTCTATGGCCTTTGACCTACAGAAAAAAAATGGCGTCTTTATAGTCTGCTTCTCTTACGGGTTTTGAATTTAACGGATACGGTATAGACTAGCAAACAGATTCCAACAAACTATTGCACTATTGAATTCAAATATAATAATGGAAAGTTGGATGCACTGCAATGCTTGTCACACTTGTTTTTCTAATTCCACGTCCTTCGTTGTCACTACTTGCGGACATGTATATTGCTCGAACTGCAAGAAGCAAGGTATGGATAGTTTTCCTAATATAAGTTTGTTTGGACTAATATGGTATCGGCAGTGAAGTCAAACCGTTTTGAATCCAGTTAATCCTTCTGATTTTTTACAGCCGTTAATTGTTGTTTTGTATGTGGAAAGAAATGTCAGATCACTCCAGTGAATCAAGAAGTACGTCATACTTGAATAAGTACTGTAGAAAAAAGTCTACAGTACATGCAGATCTTGACTAGATTCGTATTGCTATTGTTGATTAAAACCTTTATAATGTATTTATTGCTTGTTTAAATGAAGCTGAATTCGAAAACCAAGACATTTTTCATGCCTATCGATCAATTGAGAAGAAAAGAAATTGAAATGATGAAGTTACATTCCGAAGTGAGCTTCAGCTTTGATTTAACCATTATAAATTCTAGAAAATTACATGCTAAACTTTAAAGCCCCATACCTACGTATCTACCGCCCATTGTAGCCTGTGTGAAAGAAATCAAACTGCGATGTAATCTTGCCCCATACAAACAAGCACGAAATGTTTGCATAAACCATCCTAGCCTCAGGACTGTAGACTCTGTAGAGTACCTCGCTAATCCTAACCTGTTTATCCCGCATAAGCTCGTTTTCTACTATTTTACAACATAGATTGAAACCAACGTTGTAATAAACAGGTAGTGGAATTCCAAAGCGACCACAGAGCGCGACTTTTCAAATACATGCAAGACAAGGTAAAATCTTGTACAACTTATTTCATTTTTTTTCCATCGGAGTGAGGAGTTTTCCATGAACTGATTTTCCAGATCACGAGACAAAACAAAATGTTACAAGTGGCAGAAAATGCGTTCACTGCTCAAAGAGAGTAAGTGTTATGGAATTTGAAGTTAAAGTTTAAGAATTGTTTCGTTAAACTTGTTCAGGGAAAATCGAAGATTAAAAGAAGATTTGAGAATTTTGAAGAAGTATATTACATCTTTTAAAGCACATACTTCTGGAAGGTTGAGCAACAAGTAAGAGTACACTTTATATTCATATATACAGTTACCTAGCATATTCTTTTTTTCTGTCTTATACTATTCATATTACACAGAGGTTTAAACATGTTATGTTTAATGTACTGTACACTGTTAATTTTTAAGACCTTCCACTCCAATGCAGTTGCAGTCCATATCAATTGCCATGCATGGTAACGTATCTATTCTGATTTAGATGTAACCATGATTTAAGTGACTAAAATGTTTTTCTGTGGATTAGATTCTCCACGACCTACTGATTTACGAAACCGCAATACTGGTGATTTATGTTCAACGTGAGAATATTATTACTGTCTCTTCATTAGTTACATTTTCCATGAACTAAGTTCAATCAGTAAGCTTGGAACTCGTTAATATTTCAGGCCTTTGAATCGAAGTCAAAGCAGTATCCAAAGAGCAGGTTAGAGGAGTTTCAGCTTATGCATAACACAATGTTTTGTTTTACGGTATTCACTTGAAAATCATTATGCTCTTGCTTACTTGTTATATTATAGCGTCATCGAGGTATTTTGCTTCTTCGCCATCACAAGCACAATCACCGTATGCGATGAACAGAAGCTTTAGCCACACGTTAGTACACGTTTGAGACTTAATTTGGTTTCATTTTTAATCCTGATTATCCAGCGATCAATTTAGAAGCCCAATGATGGAATCAAGACCTCCGACTCCTCAGGTATCTATGTTCATTTATTTCCTGACCACTCTATCTTATCTATTCATAATAAAGTGATTGACAAAAGCATATGCGACTTTTACAGACTGGATTTTATACCCCGACAGCGAAACGCCTTTCCATGTGTTCGAGGCCCGTTGATGGAAAGATAGGTATACCTGTGTATGTGTACAGCGCTATCGGGTTGAGAATTGCAATTAAGTTGTACTGTATTTCCAGGTACGCCATCTCCAAGAGCGTTGAATACGCCGATTCAAAAATTACCTTCTATTTCAGCAACCAAGCACTATAGAACGTTATTTCCTCCGAGATAGTATAACCAGTATCTGAGTTTGCTATTTGGATTTGTCATTGTTTTGAAATGGATGGTTATTTGGATACGTTGTATGTTGATTCAGTAATATATTTTTGAGTATGATATCAATGACAGATTGTTATACGGATTGTACATACTCGGACCCTGCAGAAAGCTATACTGTATTTTATTTTTCTTAATGAATAAAAATTATTTATGGTATGGCGCTGTGATTCTTAGCAATGATCTGATGGCATGTGCAAAATACGCAAGGTCGACCCAAGAATGTATTTGCTATCGATTGGATGTGGACCCAGACGATGAAGTGGCACTTATGGAAATTTGTCAGAAATTTTTTATACTATAAAGTGTAGACTTTACAGCAGTGGTTCTCAACCTGTTTTAGCATCGGTGCCAAATTTTGAACCTAAATTCTGTAGAGGGCCACAATTTCAAGGGAAGAGGGCTGTAAAGGGCCGCAATTTCAGGGGAAGAGGGCCCCAAATGCCTGGGGGAGGGGGCACTAATGAAGTAATACCGTTAATAAAAATAAACAGAGATAGATATTTCAATGAAATAAAATAACCTCTAGTACGATAACATCATTCTTTGTTACGTGATACTATTGTTACATGTCAGTGGAAATTACCATCCACATTGGTTGTGTGGTGGAGTGTGCTAAAAAGTTGTCACAAACTATTTTCTTTGTTGATAACCACTGCTGTAGAGGGTTAATATAACTGGATTTTTAAAACGGAGAGTTATTTTACTTTTTATTCTATTTAATTCGAATTCAAAATTTGCGTTATTTTCATCGCGGAATGCGTTGAAACGTATCGTGCAATATCGCATAAAAAGACGATTTCGGGTAAAATGAAATAACTTGAAAAATGTCGATGGTTACACGGGCATCGTTTTTCTAGCTGTATGAAATTCTTGTTTTCACATGCAAGAGCAATCGTGGTGAATTTACGTGAAAAACTTTTTACTAATCCAGTGATGTCACAATTGTTCGGGTATGTAATAATGTCAAAGGTCGTGAGACATTATTCAGCTATTGACTTTATGCTGGTTGGAAGGTCAGGAAGATGGTGAGTAATGATGTTTGATTTCGAATAAATACTTAAATTTATAGTAAAAATGAACTACTTATAGGGAGTAGAATTGTACAGACAACCAAAGACGGTAATATTTGTGATGATAACGGGTGATGATATACTAACATGTATGGGCCAAGATCAGTGCCTCTCAACCGGAGCAACCCGGAGTTTCTCCCTTGTTAGCGGGAGTGTATTTGTATTGGTTACACGACCACTGTCAATCTAGCATCTAGCAAAACTCTAACCGCTACATTGGTGACCCCGACATGATTCATGGCATGCATCTCTAAGGAATAACATAAAGATCTAGGTTACATTTAGTACATCATCACGATATATCATCACAATTATTAGCGTCTTTGGTTGTCTGTACAATTCAACTATATACTTTCATACATTACATATTGTTCTAAAATGTAGTTTATTATCTTGTTTTGTTTACCGAATCCTCGCAAGATCTTTGTATGATGATAACCAGAACAATATGCACTAATATTAGAGATATTTTGCAGTTTACAGGAACATTTGAGGGCGCTTATGGAATTCAATGGTTATATGCACCGGAAAGATTAGTTGACACATTGAGAATGACTTAAATCCATGCAAGCACAATATTTTTGGCCTGGAAATGATTAATAACAGAGTTGCCGGTAAGAGAGAGTTTGTAAGGAATCTTTATTGCATATTGATTATCTCATTTGATATACAGCGAAAGAGTATGCAAATAAAATCCAGTCTCATAGTGAAAATCGAATTCGGGAATATTCTTACTGTTCTGCTTTTCCCACACGGGAAGAACTCGTTGAATACTTCCACAGTCTCGCTGAGAAAAGTCGAAAGAGGAAGATCGCCGTTTGCAAAAAAATGTCGGAATGTGAATTTAATGATGTGAGCACTGAAATGGGATTGTACAAAAGCCATCAAGCTGCAGGTATCTATACTCAAGGGATATACAATACACAGATATTTAGAAAAAGTTTTTGAATCTAATTGTTACAACTACCCATTCATGAATATATTGTAATTTGATTATTAGAGATTATTCACCTATCGCACCGTTTCTTATATCATTGTATTCTTCCTCTGTAGAGCTGAGCAGTCCCTTGCTGGGACGACGATTCTGTAGTATTTATGCAATATTTGAATACTCCAATTCAAACGTCAAAGATTTCAAAATCTGTATGATCGATCTCTAGTTCGGCCTCATACAAAAATAATTCTCTTTGAATCAGTTATATATAAAACTCTCACTGTGAAATAGCCGAGTTCTCTCGNACATTCCGCTAGATGGCGATGTTTCCTCGTTTCATTCTCAATTTGGTAGGTAGATCCAATGGCATCCAATATTGCCTTGGGATTGACTCTTATTTCTCTTATCTCTCTACACTTACAAAAAAAATTTACACTTACAAGAAAAATTAAACTGTTTCATCCTTTTTTTTTTAATTTTGTAATGGCTGGATATTTTCGAAACTGTTTGTGAAGGGTAGAATTTCTATTTTCCTTGTAAAAATTCAATTTTTGTATTTAAGTTCATTGCCTTTTTTGTGGTATTATTTCTCACGATTCCATGTTTATAACCGTTTTCATGGACACATTGCACATATTCATATCCCACATCTCTCATGCTATTTACTCCGACTCCATAATACGCCTAGTACAGTAACGTATATTAATGATAAATACCTTGTTGCCCGCAGATAACAATTTCCTTCAATCGTAGATTTTAAGTGTGATGTACGAATATTAGGTTTTCTTTAGTTTCTAAAGGTAAACATTATTCCACCGGGTTACGCACACTCAAACGTTTTTCTGCGTTAGATACGATATTGTTAAGATGTCGAATTCGTCTTTCTATGTATAACTCAACCTGGCGTCGTTCAAACAAACCGATTGTGTGTTTATATGAATGAGTTTTATTCAATTTTAAGACGAATTGTATCGTTGATAAAAGTTGATTTCCATTAAACCCACCAAACCGTTTTTTGAATTCAGAAAAATAAGGATTGTTATTTAAGGATTGTTTGTATGCCCAACATATATGTTTGAAAGGATTTCGCCGTAGCAACTAAATCTAACAACTAAACACAATCTTCTTGTTCCTTTCCCAAATAGATGATGGGACGAGTGACCATGAGTTACCTTATTAGGTAACGTCAAAATTGAATTCTTTCTTGTGAGCGATAGTAACGACATTTCGTACCTCATTATTTACCAAGGTCCAAATTGGATTTTTCTTTCAGATTTTTTCTGTCTTTGAAAGTTTCATTGACGATTTGAGGCAAAACAAATTGTAATATGAACTGATTTGACGTATGATCGAACATAAAATATACGTGCAATGTGTAACGACGGAAAATGAGTCAAAACGTTGATATGCCTATATTTTTGTGTAGACGTTTGTCCAGGTTCTTTAATCTTGTCGAACACATTGGGTCATGAGGTATCAATGCCATTTACGTTTCATGTTTAAAAGCAATATTTACTGTCGGTATTAAAGATGATTGTTGTTTCAGAAAGGATAAAGTTTGTTAACCACGTATTTTTCCAGTACGTGTCACTGCCTATTATATAAACTATAGCTTGTGTGTTGAATCTAGAATTCCAAATCTTATTCCTTCCATCTAGATTCTAGATTCGAATATTGTCTTAGTACTGCGTGCGCGTTCGTGATTGACAGTGCACTTTCTTCGCCTGGGAAACGTCAACGAATGTCGTTGAATTTTGCTCTATCAGTATTCCTAACAATAATTATAGAGATCTTAATCGCGACCGATTTGAATTACTTTTACAGTTACTCACAACACAGAAATTTTCCTGACTCCACTGCAAATATGTATACAAATCGCTTACGCGAATCAATATTGAGATACCAGGTTTTTGGATGTTTGTGGAGTGAACTTACTAACTTTGATAATCTGTAGTCATTCTTTTCTGTAATTGCACCCTGTCGCGACAAGTTCAATAGTAAATATGTGTAATCAACAAGTTAAGTTGCTGATAGTCATCAGCAAACGATAGATAGAATCTTTGGCATTGTGGTCAATGCTGGGATTTTAATGGTACCTTTGTGTTGGACCTACACTGTTTAGATTTGTTGTGGTAGCAACGGAGATTCCTGTGACTGCGTCTTGGCACTTCTTTGTAGTCTAAACTAAGATCTGATAGCAAAATACGATTTTGTGTAAGGAGTGTGGAAATTTTCCGATTAACTACCTTGCCAAGTCGAATGCGATTATGAAAATATTCACTTTCTCGCGTCACTCATATCTGAGCGACAGTGCATTTAGGGTCATACCGTGTCACTCATATGTGAGCGACAGCGGCATTTCTGAAAAAGCTTTTCTGAATCATATATGAATCACGCCTGGTTTAATTTCTTTAGTCTTTAAACTTGCTTGGTACCAACGCTTACTTTTTCCAAACTCCGTTGGTACATTCGTTAAGTTTTATAGTTTTATTATGGAGTAAATGTATAATGGTATTATATCTGTGTGTTTGGTAATTACGTTAATCACGTACCCTTAGAGCCCATGTCACTCATTTTTCAAAATACATAAATCTACAAAAAAAAAACGGTATATACTATTCCATAATTACAGAACTACATATTTATAGTATAATAGAATCAAATATTTTAAAATAAGGTGCTGGTACATCAGGAGCGTTTTTAAAATATCGCCTTGTAGAGAAAGTGTTAACATATGACAGCGATATGCAGGATGAACCTTGGAAATCTTGCAAGTTTGCACGTGCGCATTACTGGTGTACCGTTAGTGACGTGATTATAGAGCAAATGTCCAATATTATAAAATAGCGATGCTTAGTATCCCAAACGTCATATCACAGTTCATTAGCATAGATTGTGTAAATGGATCCAATGATAATTTGTCGAAAGAACACACATTGGGCACATCTGACAGAGAAACATACCTTCCATTCCTCTTTAATGCAATCCCTATGCACTACAATTCCCTCATCCGTTTTCCTACAGACTTTCGTTAGAAAGAACGCACTGTATATGTCTAATAATTTCATTCATATTCAATAACTTCACCTTCATTAGAAGCAGTAATCAATTATGTATTGTAACTGTCAATCATGATTGCTAGGCCTGACTTTAATCGTTGCAGTTTTTAATATTGAATTAACAGCCAGAATCCAGGTTCGAAATCTTTATAATTCTAACAATGAACAATATTTAATTAACAAAATATATTCCTGCAATATTTATCCTTGCGGTCACCCTGTAAATTACTGTAGTTGAGTGTATTGCAAACTGATTTTCCGCTGATGCTTTTGTGAATATATACCTTGTATTTACCTTCAGAACCGCACTGTCTCCGCGAAGAACTTTATTCAATTTGCATAAAGCTGTTGGATTTGTTCTATTATTTTCGATCAACTATTTACTCTCGACTGTGCAAACTGCCCGCTAATGCGTCAGCAAACGTTAATACCCTGACAATGTATGTATAATTAACCGATGGAAATGTAATTGTTCTTGGTAAAATGTCTTGTTTCAAAACTTTTTCAGAAGAAACTTTTGCGAGGTTATGAACGATCTTGTATTATCATCAGCTGCGCTGGTAACTGCCGCAGCGTCATTACGAGATAAAACATTGGTCGATCAAGTAACAATTTAAAAATTAATTGATAAAATTAATGAATGAATATGGTATAAGCGGATTTCTTTTCTAATTCGTATTTTGTAGGTAACACATTTGATTTCGAAAATCACCGAAATTCCTTGCTGGAGGATAAGTGAATTTTCTTCCGTAATTCTGGACGTTACTCTTCCGACATCAAGTCCAACTACATCTCGAAAATAATTGATCATTGACGTATCCAGTTCACGAGTGTACTTCATGGGAACTAATCAACCTCTTTAAGAGAGGGCTCACTGTGTTCTGGTGTTATGTGTTATGTTTTGGCATCGTCTTCGATAGGCAAAAATTGTTGTTTTCCCTGTATTATTATATTATACATTAATCCATGGCCGTCAAATGGTAATGCGAGTTGTAGCTTTGAATGTAGAAATATTCAAAATTCAGGTATTACATTACGTAATTTATTACATAAATGTCATACGTATGGTTCCTGTGTCGTAATGAAGCATGGGTGATGAAATATTTTTCTTCAATTCAATCATTTTTTTTCGTTGTCTATGAAATTTTTGAATTGGCCATTTTTAGTTTCGCTTAAAAATTCACCCGAGACTGGTTATCGGTCGCTTGTGTACCTTAATGTATAAACTTCGTTTGAGGTGTTAGTTTTTCTTCTCTAAATAACTTCGATTGATGCAATCCCTATAACGGTCGGTAGGCCTATATTAACCGATGAAATATCTTATACCTTTCAATATTAACGTTCGTTCCTTCAGTTACACGTTGCGGTATTAGTGGGCTCGTATTTTGTTACTTTTCAGTTACATGTTGCAACTATTAGAATAAACTCTTCAGTATTTATATTATACATTTTTCTAACTAACAAGAAAACTATAGCTTTTTTTTCAATTTTTTTTTGCAATAGTGGGTTCTGGGGTGGAATGTGATTATTTTACATTCAGGGGTCAGAACTGATAAAAAAAACCCTTCGCGAATTATATCGGGCATTTCTATCCCTACTGGACTCAATTCATCCTAGGATTTCAAGCCAAAAATTTGACCCATGATAGATAGATTTATTCAATTTTACAAAATGAAATTTTTTTGATAACCTAACTAGACCGAAAAAAGAAGAATATATTACTAAATAATATCTATACATGTGTGGAACCAATAATGTGATAGTGTTAGTAGAATAACAGTAGGTTATAAAACATTAAATTGTATATAACAGTGTAATATTGAATCGCTGCTTGGCATGTCAATTTGGAACTCCATATTTAAATATAAAGCAATCAGCAGATATCGGTATTAAAATCGTATTAAATATGATAAAAAATACAGTCCATTCGTATCGTAAAACATACAATTCTCGTAAAGAATTCAATCTCCTCGTAACAACAAACTTCTCTAGCAATATTATAATAACTTAACCATCAACCGATGACTTTAGTCATCTGTCTGTAGGCGGGAAAATCAGCGGACTCTTGAGCCGTACATTAAGTTTTGCTGCAGGTTAGAGTAAGCGAATGTTTTTCGCATTCGAACCGGCTAAAGATTGATGAATTTTCAACTAGTCACAGTGCACACTCAAGCTATTTGTTAGAAGTAGTGATAATATCTCAGGCAAATGGATGTTGAAGAAAGTCTGCCTATTTTGGCTAAGTTACTAAGTATATTTACTCTTGTTGGTAAGAACTTGGTTAATTAAAATTACTTGGTAATTCGGATAGACAACACCTTGAACCTGTTCATGTTGTATTTGATATGTAGTTTTGCCGGGATTGATCCAGAAAACTGATTGATTTTTAAGTTTACCTAGAACCACAGGGTTTTCAATGTTTGCCTGGGATAATTATTGGGTGCGTATCCATTGTTTTCGACTGCTGTAGTTAAAAAGATTGTTCACACGATCGGTTTAACAAATTGGTAAACCAGCCTCTGCGATACCTCTGTCTTTTTGATGATCCCCTTCTTATAGTACTGCCTGATTGATCTACTTAGCTTATCGTAATTCATAGCGGGTCTGTTCTTTCTTATACCCCATAATCTTGCTACTTCAACCGAATCTTCAATCTTGAATATCCCTAAGAAAATAAGTAACTTCTATATTTATCCGTGCTTCAGAGTAGTTTAAGCTTAGAATGGGAATCTATTATCTACGCTTACCGCGTTCCTGGTCAATCCATCGTATATACTGTCCGTAAGACTGTGGCTGTAGTAGTAACTCCTTCAGAAATTGCCATAAATGAATTCCTGCAGTATGGTTCGGAGTCATTATAGTTATGGGATTTTCATCTCGTGGAACTGCTTTGCTCAACCCTGTCCCACAGTTAATTTCTTCTTCTAAAAGACCAAACACAAGTCATTGTAGAACACAAGCCTAAGTTCAATCGATATAACAAACGTATACTTACTTATCTGGCGGAATCCATTCTCATGCCGTTGCGAGGATATGTCCGCGTGGGTGAATCCGAAATTTGGGCTAGTGACATGTTCTGTTGGTGACCCCACTGGAGACGGATAGACGCTGAATCCGCTGCCAATTTCTAATTTTGGTTTCTTAATCGGTCGGGTGGTTTTGTAGTGTTCGTTTCGGTGTTTTGAAGATAGTTTTGGTTGGTGCGTGTGCTTCGACGTTGGAGCAAAAACTGAATCTTTCGACACATCTTTGCTTCTTGCTTCAACAACTGCTTAAAATAGATTTTTTAGACTGTTGTTGGCAAGGCCATGTATAGCTTGTGATGGACCACATTTCAAACGGCTCATTAAGTAATTTTGTTATCAGTAAATACACTCTCTTTGTAATGTCAATATTCGTCATCAAAGGGGTCTCCCTTCGCCTCCAACAGTGGGCCCCGCTCATAATCATGACCTGTGCCAAATCTACCCCCTTTCCCCATCTTGTCAGACCCGGTAGTTGCGTTAGTCATATGCTCATAAACTTTATCTCTAGCGAGAAACGTATTGAAATCCGTTACCTGTTCTCCAAATTTCCAAATGAGCATGCAAAATATCACCACTTCTAGGAGCTAAAGATCGCATTTCTGATTCTGTCATTGTGCAAAGTTGACAACCGTCAACTTGAAACAGTGAGGCGTTCAGTGGTGGAAGTTTATTTCTATTAACGATCCACGTTATCCATTTTTGTACTTCATCTTCCGTCCAACACGTTGGTTCTGTGTTTAGTGACGATTGTAATACATGGTAAATATCATGTTCACGTATGAAAGGAACTGTAAACTGTCAGACTATTGTTATGTTAAAGCATATTTTTAAGCGGAGTTTTTGCTATTCAGTATTCTCTTCCAATTGGTTCAATTGGTTCATCAAAGTTCAAGTGTTATAAATGAAAAATGGTGTACTGGATGTATTAAACAAACATACGTTTAGCTTATACTTTGAAAGAGCGAACAACTTTCACATGAATCATAAAAGCACTCGAATGCTTCATCTCACCAAGGCTTATGTGAATGTTGCCATTCTAAAGTGTCAGATGCAAAACTAATACCTTCACTCTCACTAACCGAATCAAGTACCCTTTAACTCCTCTGCATATTCCATGTATAATATCAGGGATAAAGTAAAGTATCGTCCTCTGATAGTAGCATAATATTTTTGCTTTGAAATGCCTCGCCATTAGACTGCAAGGTTCTACTTCATGTTTCCGGAGTACAAGTACTTAAATGAATATTTCAGTCGCTTATGAATTTCTGAATGTAAGAGGGTTGCTCTGTACTATTGTTAGTTAAATTCCATACTGTTACGTCACCGTTTAAATCGAAATAAGTTTCTAGAAAGTTCGTTCCAAGAAAGTTTGTTTTTCGTGAACGAGCAGTCACTATAATGACAAATAGATATTTCCTAGACACAACAAATGTATATACACATTATATCTATTAAATCACCAGACTGTTGTAAAAAAAGTCATGTTCAGCGAGTACTAGAAATAAAATAAAGATAAACTTACCCGGGCTCAGACTCAAAGTTGAACACGCCGCATCCACATCTTTTGCAACTTCCTTCAAAATTAAAGTCTTCATGTCGTCCATGTTCTCCAGATCTAAATAAGTTGAACGATTGTCGTCATACGTGAAAATTAAGGATGTTTCGTTAGGCGATGCCGGTAGACAATTTTCAACAAATTCCTGCGATTTGTATTGATCGTCTCTAACTGCAATACTTGTCTCAGTCCTATTAAGATCTCCGTTTTCAATCTCATCCGCTAGAATCATTCCTTCATTTGGCTCTTTCTTTGGCAAAATTATAGGCTTTACATGATGCGGCGTATCACTGACGCGATATTCGCCCCTATAAGAGTCTAAGGTACACAAGGTTTTCTCTTCGCGATCGGGGAACAGTTCTTGCTTGCACGTGTACTCCCCAACAGGAGACATGTTAAAAACGGCACCGTTTGTACTGAAATGATTGTCCTTCGTGTTTCCGAATACGGGTGAATTTGGGAAAAATTCTGTCTGTGACGGTGTCAAATGTTTAATTTGAATTATATCAGTTCGTTCTATCGCCTTTTCTAATTCCTCTTCTGTATAATACTCATCTGGAATGAAATAATTTAGTTTCAGTTCCTCCAGCGAACACAAATGGTCGTCGCGATCGAGTTCTGCAGGATTTGGGGCCGTCGACACGGGATGTTTAAATATTTTGTAACTTTCATCGAAGTTGTAATTATCACGAATCATGTCGGGAGATAGGCACGCGGATTCCGTGTTTTTGCTAGCGGAAGTTCGTGGGAAAGAGGAAGATAGGACAGAATCCTGACCATTTGTCGTGAAATAGTCGTTCATGCCATTCTCACCTTTCTTGCTGGTCCAACATATCGAAGAATCAGATAGTGAATGTGGTTTACGTCCGGTCAGAGTTGTGTACGTTAAAAGACAGGGGTTACTTCTGCAATTACTGTTTTGAGAAAATAACCAGGCGCCATCTTTTCGAAATTCGTCTAAATTTGGAGACGCTCCTCCTGCAGAGTTAAACACGTCGGGCTCCGTTTTAACGTTGAGACACAATGGCGAATTTTCTATTATCCTCGTTCTCGTGCAGTTTGTCGATTCGATGCCGACGAAATTTTTTGAATCTCGTATAAAAGAGTTAATGTCGGGTAGGGGAGTTCGTTCTCCAGTTATCGGATAGTTTTTTGGTGAATTATGGGCAATGTACAATGGTGCAATATTGTTATCGTCTTGGTCGTCGTCAGTGAAGCACAGCGTTGCTGCGTCCACAGTTTCGTAATGTTTCTCCCGTTGTTCAGAAGACCGTTGCTCCGGGGTCTCTGTCATTGATATTTCAATCGATTCGCTGGTAACTGACGACATCATGACATCTTTTTCTTTCGAACAAGGCGACCTGCTGCTTTCATCCATTCCGAAAGTTTCAGGCGAATCTGCGTAGTACCGGAATCCGTGGGTAAACTCTTCCGAAGGGCTAACATAAGAATCGGTTAGCATCGCGGAAAAATTGTCGTTTTCATCCATGGCTGGTGAACTAGAGCCACTGCGAGAGCTGTGATCATTACTGTTATGGAAAGGCTTTCCTTCCGCACATGTTGCCATAGTAATGACCTATATTTTACCGTCCTTTTGATAAGTAACTTCTGTATATATCGAATTTTGAACTCTGAGATTTTCCTGTGAAAAATTATCTTAGTGATTATTATGAGAAAAGTATCTTAGACATTCATATAAACAAAAAATTGGGTTTGGAAAACTGACTTAATCATAATCATATATTGGCTACCTTTGTTTTCTTTAAACTCCTAAGTTCCTCTAAACTAAACAAATATCCTCTGACCGGTTGTAGCATTTCATTGTCCGGAATTATTTTCTGACTTTCTTAAGTACCGTTTTCCTAACGCGTTCAAGTCGACTGTAAACAGTAAACTGTAATCGGCGAATATATAGAATCACCTTAGTACAAAATCTCTCTCTACAACCGTCACTATACACCTGTTGAGTACACCTCTGCATTGTTAGCAAGATTTTCCCACCTCATATTCCACTAGCACAACAAAACAACGTTTATTTACGAGTGCTTGGAGAGCGGACCCGAAAATCATTCCACTCAATCTTCACAGTGGGAAAAATTGAAATTACTCAAAAATAACGCGGGCTAAAGACAACAGAAGATTTAATTCCTCGCAAGTGTGACTTTGTAGAACGACATCAAAATCGTGGAAGGTGGAATACTTCGCATAAAATACACAACTTCCAATTACTTCACTCTATCACTCTTTCAAGTGCCATGTGATTGTAAGGAAGCTCTAACAAGCAACAAACCTGTTAGTTAAAAGAAACAGTTACTTTATATATTTACCAGTTCTTTTAATTCGTCTAATCTAAAATTGGATGCAATTTTTACTCGTTATCCTAAAATACTTCAGGGGCGATATTATTCAAAAGATCGATATTCAATTTAGTTCCAGAAAACAAGACCACCCAGTAGATTCCTGAAGTCTTTAATGCAGCTAAGGTATGGATGCAATTCGGATTAATCTCCCACCTCTAACAAAAATGGCGTCATTCTAATGCGGAAGCAAACATTTATTTCGTAGCGTTAAAATACTAAAACGACAAGTACTGCACGTGAATTTAAGTATAGTATAATGAATCCAGGTTGTTATTCACACCCCTAAATACTATTTGAATCTACTTATAGGGCTTTAATTTTGCGTGCTCACAATTCTCTCTCACGCTTCCACTCTCCTGCACCATCCTACACATACTTCGCTATGCTTGCAAAATGCATTTGTTTACTTAGCTATGAAAAGAATCTGCATTAACTAGTCGGACACAAGAATTTTGAACCCATGTAAGCGCGATTTAATTACCTTTTTTGTGATAAAGAGCCGAATTATATTTGTTTACGTGATGATTGCCATACGATTCTTTCATCCCATGCTAAAAAAAATGAAAGAGACGCAATCCCCTACATCAGAATGAGCTAGTCGAAATTACGCTGTCTAGTCAGCTGTGTGAGATGTTTGAAAACGTTAAATAAAACTCACATCTAACAAATATTGATCGCATAACTGGCTTTCTATTGTTATCCATGTTTTCTCGTCGATATTAAGTTTGAAATTTCCACCTTGAGCATACCGTGCGTACACGCTAGATCAATATTACCTTGGGGTAAATAATTTCACAGTTGTTGAAAAAGATTTCACCCTGCTGGTGATAGGAGAGAAGAATTATCCCCCATTCATGTAATGCGAATCGTACAAGTATTTTTTATATGCTTTAAGCTACTCTTTTGTTAGGCCTAGGCAATCATAAATTGTGGATATGCTTACGGGGGTGTGTGGTGCACATGGTAAATACTGGAAAGTTCGGACGGGTAAACCACGTTGTCAATTAATTGAATCTCTACCGAGTACAATACGGACGATATATATAAATATGGCAGTATCAAAACACTTTATTTATATTTATAAACAGAACAACTAAATCTTTTTTTGTTCAGCAAAAAATTAGGACCAATTCAATCAACATTCTCTGGGTATATTATAAATAAATCAAGAAAAACTTTAAGAGTTAATTATTTATTATTTTTTTGCATAAATATGAAGAAGTTCAATACACATGAACTTGAAAACTATACTTTGCTATTTATTATTATCTATACCGACCAAGATAAAATAAGATAAAGATAAACAAGCTTGACAAAGGCTAGGGCTATTTAAAATGCCTCTTTATCGCTTATTTCAATAACTTAACTTTCATGAACTTATTCTACTCATTCAAATAGTGTACAGATCTAAGCTTAAATCCCTTTTTCTTAAATTACTATATATATATGTTCAAAAATGTTGTGCTCCGTGACTAAACGGTCAACAAAACGAAAAATTTCAATAAGTAAGACACGCCTAAACTTGCCCAAATCATCGTTGCTGACTCATTTATAACGTCCTAATGTCTTACGGATTTCGGATATATCATAATGGACCTGAATTGGGTTTAGGATTCTTTAATCTAGTCACTAGTGTCATTATAGCGTCATATTATAAAAAAAGCCTCAATGTATGTTTTGTGTAGCTAACCTACAAATAAAACTAATTACCTATCACGTGTATCTTCATGTTTAATTTCACCTTCTACGTAATGGCTGGCGCTTATCAACAATAATTGTGAAATATATTCATGTACATAGTAGCATTCGACAAAATTGAGCAATTTTCAACGGCTCTATAGATCGGTACAGTAGTAACTATTGTGTGCGTTCATTTTTGGTTTTGGCTGTTTGGCAAAAACAGAATCATTGCTCTTAAGTATAAACTATAACTCGTTTTTCAAGTTTGACAGATCACAGATATAATCGGTCTATATCGATGAAGATCTTTCAGTCTATAATACCGATGAGTACTTCACGCTCGAGGTCATATTTGCTTTTCGCAACAGAAGTTGGGTTCGTAATTTACCAAATAAACAAAAACTCTTATTGATGGATCAGTTTTAACTTCATCTTAGATTTCTAAAAAGATTTTAATCGAATGTCTTATAAAGAATGGTGAACTAGGAGCAGGAATATTCATCCATTCGCACGTATATCTAATATTGGATGCAAATACTATTTTTTACCCTAAGTTTTCGGATTCTGAAATTGTAAAATTGGGATTTAAATTACGATTGTTTACTTAGTGCCATGCTGGATTTATTCGAGAAATTAATGCGCTTTGAGAGCTGGCTATCATTCTGTAAGTCGAAGGAGGTCCGCTGCAAATATGCTTAGGGATAAACATCTCAAAGTTTTTGATAAGTTACTCAGTCATTGTTAGATTAGCACCTACTGTCTGGCGATGAAAAAATGTAGAATATGTTGACCTTTAACAAAAGCTGTTTCCTGCGTAAAAGGGCTAGTAGCACAGTACACTGTGGTACATCTTTTCGAGTCGATTCACATTTTCGATTGTTGTAAAATATTAACTATAATAATTTAAAAAAAAATAAAATGATACTGCTCCAGGAAAGGAACCACGGCTCAAAATGAGAGCCTACTGTTACCATAAACTACGACGGTAATTAACGCAGTTTCATTGAAGTTTATCTAAAGATAATATACTATCCACAATTTCACGGGATACAAAGCTTGAGAAGTTAAGCAACTCGAGAAGTTATACACTTATATGTGTTAAGAGACATATTTCTGGCGTAACTCGCATTAAAGTATAGCAATAAACTCTTATAGACTCCAACATAGCTTACTAGGCTTTGAAAACTATATACTGTGTTCTTATTATAAAAGATACGAGTAGTCAACAGTACATTGTTATTATAATACGAACTACAAGCACCTTGTTGACCGTATAAGCCCACACATTACAAAAATACCACACGTGCTGGTTTGCAAAGCTATAGTATCTACGACATGAACGCTTACAGTAATTTTTATTTACTGCACTATGAAGTGATTTTTACATTACATTATACATATATGTAATTTATACCCTTTATCGTTTTCTTCTAAATCGTCTGGCCTTAATGCTAGTAAAAGATTCTTTGAGTTAAAATCAATTCCAAATTACTGTACGGACTGCAAAGCAAATATGAAGTACGCATGAATAGGTAATATTCGAATTAGGAAATAACACTTGTAAAATAATTATTGAAATTTATAAATGATATAAGAGACTCACACTCCTCCCCATTCCTTCACCCAAGGTTTGCAATGCGCGTGAATAACACTAATTCCTACATCTATCTGCAATACCGACGGACTGACTGAGCTCAGGTATCTTCATAATCTTCTATGTGACTTGTACTTCTATGGTAAACGATCCTTTTCAAATCAAATCTTGAACTAGATGCCTTACTGATGTACTGCAAGCAATGTAAATATAACAACAGTTTAGAATTAGATAATAATTCACCATGGCTGCATCCAGTGCGGTTTGAAACCACTTCTTCTCGCGACTACCTCGCCCAAAAGAATACGTTACGTAAATAATTCCACCGCAAGTACTTTAATCAAATAATTAATCTTTTTATAAATATGCCTATGTATGCCTACAGCAATATCGAGATGCTGATGGGTTGACCTCGCCTATGGAGTGGGTCATCTGATCTGCAGAATACTCGTTTCCAGAATCTATTTAAACTAGCCAAAATAGCATGGCGCAATCGATATTGAAATCACGTAGTTTCTTTATTATAACAAACTGTTACAGAATGTTTAGTTATTATTACATATTTGTAATAATGTTATTGCGGCCTTGTATGTTGTATAGCGATGGGCTATGCGGTAGAGTTGAAATATAACAAGTGTCATCTTCATAAGCGTCCTTATGTCAGAATTAACTATTAGTATGTCGTACAGGACCCATCGTCGCACCTCCCATCTGTGTCGCATCCACCCGTTAACTCAAGTGCTCTTGCGGTATCATCCCAAGTACTACTATGTTCAGTCGATTTATTTAGCAGACATAAGCACATGTATGATATAAGTGATGCTTAGCATCGCTAGCAACACAACGTAACCATGTTCTGTTTGTCTGATATTATTATTACTATCATTGCAAAAGTTAAGTTAAATTTTATTGGTGAGCGGGAGCGCTTGTTTTGTTTTAAATTCAAATTGCATGGGTAACTGGCAACTTAGGAACATTATGAGAAACACAAAGTCATTATTGTCACGTAGAATAGCACAATATACATGTATGAACAGATTTAGTTTCAAACCAAATGAAATGTAGAGATTTCAGTTTCTGTCTGTACAAATTTTTGGGGAATTCGACAAGTAGTCAATTCTTAATCACTGTTTTTGGTAATGGATAAATAAGCTGTTATTCAAAATCGAATGTGTCGTGATGGAGATATGGTCTAAAACAAACATCGATACATTTCGACTGGTAAGAAAGTCAAAATTACAACAGAAAATCTGGAAGCACTGTATTGACATTGCAAACCCATTTTCAGAGTAGCACTAGTGTCAATTATATATGCTATGTGGATTTAATGAGTTTTCTAGCTGCTGTGTTCGGATGAACATTATGGACTGTAGACTGATATTATGTACACATGTTATTTGCGATATAATAGGTGATTTTCCTGTATCAATTTACCCACACGCGACGCATGAACTATGGAACAATGGAACAATTAAATCATGGTTTACGTATCGTTCTACATACGTGAAAAATCGGAAGAAAATGGAAAATAAATATTGAATTGAAAGTTACTTTAAACCGTATATACACAGTAGTGTGAATCAACGTTGATTGTAACCTATTGTGTTAGGTTTACCTGCTACGCAGGGGATTTTTCCTTTGTCACTAGATCAGTTTAAAGATGACGAAAAATAAACTTGTCACCGGCGTAGACTTCTTGACTAAGCGATAATTTCGTTGTCGTTTGTCACAACGGTGCTGTAATGTTTTCATTTCTTATGAGTCATAGACAACTTAGGATGGAGACCCTTTTATTCGTATATATTTGAATATAATCCATCTTTTTTGTAAAACAGATGGCTGGAATAAGATTTTTCTCAAAACTATTTCGTAACTTGATAATAAAACTGAATGACCGCTTGTATTCCAGTAAGCTTTTAGTCCATCAAAAAGGCTCAATTGGTTACTGCTGTAAGTTTTAATGTGTAGTTTATGTCATTGGTATGCTGTGTTAGTGGTGGGTATTAAACTTTTAAGAAACCGATTCTTGTAGGGTATCAGGCACATAGTATTTGCCAAAAATGACACAACATTGAGAATGTTCTTGATTTCAGTAGAAACGTAATGTATGGTATATGTAGTGGTCATGTCACAATTTAGCGGAGGAAAAAGGCCAGTTCTGTATAATTGCAGCGGCATGCTAGTTATGATTATTATATATATTTATACAATAATTATCTAACGAGATCTGAATACACAATGAAGGGCGTGTATCCCTTTAAAAGCCACAATTAAATTTACTCGTGTGATATATACGTCTGAGAAACATATCGTAATTATTTTATTATTTCATTCTTACGTCACGTGTAGTTAGTTACATAACAAAAAAATATTGTCAGTTCAGTTTCTGCCTTTGATGGATGCTTAATCAGTTTGTTCATTTGCCATTGCCATGCGTTTTAGACTGCGTTTCAATTATCAGCAGGGCGATCTTTGCATCTTAGGTTTAAGCATAAACTGGACAATTTACGACAGATATTAGGGGGTATGGAAAAATATTGCCAAATTTTGTAAAGAGGATTACAATTATTACTATACGGAAATCAGTTTCTCGCGTTTTCCAGTGCAATGCGCCATGTTTCTCTTATTTACCCTACCGTGGAACTGCACCCACCTGTTAATCTGTCAATAAATTTTCTTTATGTATAATTTACGCCGTCGTATTGTATCTGTACCAATGAGATTTCACGTTTTACCGCAAAAGCGAACCATTTAAACTCTGTTGCGTAAACCTTTCCCATTATAATATTTACTTTGGTTGATTTCTTTACGCTCGTGTCAGTGTTAAAAGCCTTCTCAATTGTCTGCGTTCATTATACGATTTTGACCACTAATGATCTTGACCGCTTGTTAGAGCGGGATCGGTTAGATGTTAACTACACACGCTAGACGTTTAAAAATGTGTGCAAACAAAACGGGTAGATGACATGGTTTTGTGCTGTACTACAGGGAGCTAGCTAAAACCGCAAACCTACTTACTGTTTGGAAAGGTACAATGCGTGTGATTTTTCAGTATGCGGAGTTTCAGCGTCGTAGCAAAGAAAAGCAAAATTTATTGTTCCTCAAGTTCAATAGTACTGAATTTCTGTGGCCATTTATAAAGTGGAATGGATATTGCAGATCTCAGTTCAAAAACTTGACATCTTGAAGCTAAGTTTCTGTAAGGGACGTAGGAAATAAATGCACTTATACAATTGTGTTAATGAGGGTAATCTGTGTACATAGTAACTTTTCATATCCATTTTCTTGGTCAGGGATTCAGTCAAATATGACTGAACTCCAAACCTTACCCTTATTTTAAGTTAAATGTTAGATGTTCAGGGATTTCACGGAACCCATATTTCACAACATATATACTTTGTCATCTACTCACGGGCTGTTGGGTACTCGCCCCATTCGATCCACAAAAGCCTAAACGAAAGTGATTTTCTCATAGCCATTTTAAAGATTGTTTTCTGCTGTTGAATATCACTTCAAGACGAGCTTTTTTAATACCACCTTATCGTTGTAATAACAAACTCGAAATAAAGCGACTTAGGAGAGGAACACAACATGTTTGAATTTCCGTTAAACACTTACATACTGTCGTTCTCTACGTCTCAGATTTTTTAATCGACGGAAATCTCACTATTGTTATAAATACGATACTAAGGTTCCCACTTCATTACCATGAACACTGTTACGTCAAGTAAATGTACTAAATCTCCAGGATTTTACCGACTCTCTTCCATGCATTTCCTTCTAACTCTTTGGAGAAATTGTTTATTTGCACATTGGCTTTGCTTAATCCATATTGTAATGAAGCAAACTATACTGTACATACAACCTAACCCATATGTCAAAATCCTTCCGCCCAGAGCTCCTCTTCTAAAAAATGTCGTTAAAGCCATTCAAAGTCGGTCTAACTCATTTAAAATGTCACACAGCCTTCTCATCCTGTTCTGTGCACTAGCTTAATACTTAATGATGGAAGAGTTACTTAAGGTTTTAGGTTTCCAATGCTTCGAAGTAATTTTTCATCCATTACAGGATAAGGTTAATCACAATCTGTGCTCAATGTAGGACAAAGTTTTATGTAAATCATGTTGTAGCTTCTCTTCAGTCCTTATATAATTTTCACAGCTCAATAATTCACTAGAATATATATAATTGTCAATTTTATATTAGATTACCAAATCCAGACAGCTGTTTACCCAAGTTTAGGCGTCTCCAAAGGCCCCTATTTATTAGTTCAGTCCGTCAAAGCTAATGAGGAATATTGCTTATCTAAAATGAATAATATATCGTTCTACGTGCTTCTTAGACATAAGATATATACCTATGCTGATATACTTTGAGGAAGTTCGCTGATAAATAAATTGATACTTCAATTCGGTTTCTGCTCATAAAGCATCAAAATACTCAGAGGGTATAGTGCGTAAGGTATTGTTTGACCGACTTTTCTGTACGTTCTTACGTTATCCATCTGTAATCCTCTTACAGATGGTCATATAGTCTGATGGAATCAATTGTTGTGGAACAAATACAAAATGATTCCGTCTTGTCGTACTTGAAAACATAAAAGACAATTCCTCAACTTCATTTCGTGTTATAAAATGTTAAACTGATATAAAATAGGATTTAAGTTTTAAAATATAATAATTATTAAATATAATATATTATTCTTACATTGAATTATTTAAATAGAAAACTTAATTCTTATAAGCTACTAAGAGTTCCCACCGAGAATATGATTGGAATGTGGAATGAAAAAATCAAAATAGTAAAGAAATGTTGCCTCATGTACATACAGAAATTTTCTGTATCTTAGTATTCCTATGTAGATTTTGAATTAATACTCAACAAAGCGCAGCCTTTTACAATACGCTTTGAGACATCTCGCTTGCGCAGTTATTTGATTGTATATACCAATATAACCTTGTACGATAATGATCCTAAGTAAACCTTACCTTGAAGTTCAGGAGGAGGAAATATATTATAAAAAATTCTCGAATTAAAAATTTATATAGAAATATTTGGTGGAGTTCAATATAACTGAGTAAAAAAAGATTCAATTACCATATACAAAATAAATCTCCGGCCGAAACTTTCTCCGGTCTCCCCCTTGAAAACACCTGCAGCTATTATTCCTTAACTCCTTCAATATTTCTATACCTCATTTCAATATTTTACCACAAATCTAAACTAAATCCGTGTCATATTATTTTCCACTCTAGTGTTTCCCCAGTCGATCTCCTCCACTGCTGTCAACCTCTCTAAACCCAAGTCTGAATTTCTAGTCCGGCGACCTTCCCTTTATCTTAGTTGTGAACAAACCAAGTGTATCAATAATCCGATAAAATTGTCGATAGAAAACGGTATGTGAAGGGAAAAAATCTATTTTCAAAGGCAGCGCAAATGTCTAATCGGTAAGCCAGTGTTCATGGATGGAGCGGCGAAACTTAAGTGAAGTCGAGAGAGGTTTGGGGTTAGCGATTAGGAGGTGTTTGACCAAACATTTATTCAAAGATTTGTTTGTAGATTGCTTGTCAATAAATATACAATAGCTGACGCAATGGCTAACATAACATTTATTATCGAGGGAAGAAACTGCGCCGCCGTAAGGTCGCTTCGTGAGACGTTTTTGGTTCTGCTCAATCAAAGCTATCAGTAGTCAAGTAGATGGGTGAGAAATGAAAGGAATATAGGTTTTGTTGGTTTAAAAAATTAATGAAAATACTGTTATACTTTACGGAATGGGTCATATTTATATTTATATAAAGTCGGGTTCATAAGGTTCGTCTGAGAGCATTTTACCTGGATATAAGCGCTAGGGTGCAGATTGGAACATTTCAAATAATCAGTGCATTAAACCACGCTACCGGTTATGGTGTTAAATTGCAGTGGGTGGCATGTCTAATGGTAGTTTCGGGGTCAAAGTTTATTTGTTCTCGCACACAATTATATAATTGTATATAATGGTTAAACTTGCTCTTAATTGCAAAAAATAGCAACCCAACCCCAACTCTAGTCTGGTTGAATAGTAGCTTTTTACACAGTAGCTATTTTTATGGTGGTTATTCAGCCCTGATGCCATCATATCGTTCCTAGAGCGTGTATTTCTAGTTGAAAAACACTCTTGGACATAAATTCCAAGATTTTATTTGCCTGCGTGGCCTGTGAGCGCTGGAGCAAGATTGTCAGTCGTTTTAATGCCCGGTGGCGCAATTGAGGATAATAGCTCCTATAGCAAGCACTGCAATTACGTCACTTTCAAAACATTTTACACACATAATTCAGATAAATATACCGTAATATTAGCTCAAAAATACGGCTCAATCTTTTGATTAAGAAACACGGGACTACATGGAAATTACATCCTTACCTTGAACTTCCAGCCAGGGAAATGGAAATGAGATTGTCACTCCACTCTAGTTGATAGACTTGTGAGTCTATCATTTGACTCGACAGTGGTTCAATTGAGTTAATACTTGAATTTTGTGATTCGATTATGTCATCTAATGTCTCTACCACAGAAAATAAATCATTTGCAATTTAAGTGCTTTTTGATGAAATCCATCTAAACTTCCTTTTACGAAATGTGAGGCCAGTTCCGACTGCTGACTGTAAACTTTATCTGATATACCGGTCCACGTATAATATGGTTAATATCATCAATCTGATGTCTAATCAAACCCCAAATTTATTACCCGAGTCGGAAATCTGAGTTCGTGACGTAAATGCGGTGATGGTTCATTCACAAGGTGTATCTCTATTTTGGTAAGATAAACATTAGCTTTTCTTTGTTACTACGTGAATAAATGAGAGTTTTGTCTTTGACGAATGATTGTCAAGCAAAAAATAACATGAAAAGAGATGTTTGCCCAGATAATGTCACAATCAGTAGAAAAGAATGAAATTCAAATTTAAATATCGTTCTCGAGCAAAGTTTGCGTTGACTTCTGTTAGAATAATAAAGGCGCAAACGTTGGTAGATGGTAGTGGCGATTAAAACTCTACCACACGTTAAAAAATCTTCCGGCACAAGACGGATCATCGACTTTGCACAGAATTCTTGCCCGAACCTTTCTCCGATATCACTTGAATGACATTTTTCACGTTTATCGAGCGTTCATCTACTTTCTTTTTTCTATAGAGTCAGATAGGATTGTGTACCGGGACCTATTCGGGAAGAGACGAAGTGAGGCAAAAGCTTATACCTACAAGATAGACCCCTTGTGTGTTTGGCGCGATTTCTGTTTCCGGAATAATATTATGTATTGGGTATATCATGTATGTAAATTGGGTCCACACTTGAATGCCGTGGTGGATTCGTGAAAAGTGTGACTTCAACTCTATCCATAGGCCAGTGATTAGTACATATTTAGCGCTTATTGTTATTGCGATAAATCAAATATTAAATTTCAAATCGTCCTAATACAGGTTTTACTCAACGTATTTATTTCTGGACGAGCTATATTTAACACTTGTATTGTGACGAATATAATATAAGGCAATTTTTATCCACATATAGATGCTGACCATTAATGTGGTTTCGAAGTAGCACTGCTTTTATGAAATAAATTTCCCTAAGGCATTAAAAGTTCACGTTGCTGAACAAATTCTGATTGTTATCACGTTTTCCTGCTGCCGAAATTAAATTTAAATATATTATTTCGAAATTCTGTATACACATTCATACAGAGATTCTTTGTTAATTCGTACAGTCAATTTTGCAATATCATAAAAAATATATTCCGTAGATTCTTCCCCATGGCTTGGATTCCAACTGTGTTGTAGAGAAGTCAATATGAGTATGCTGCTCAGTATGAATATCTTACTTAAACCCTTATAGCTTCACTGTTCATTTATGAAGTTCATATACAAATTCAAATTCAATTATAATATTATATGATAAAGTTACAGCAGCCTGCTATGATTCGAGTTGAACCACGAATTATTTTAACTTGACTCCTGACTCCTGACTCCTATCCCGAGTATTTGTCGAGTCACCCTAACTTAAATACTAGATTCGAGTCATGAACTCATGATGATTGACTGACTTGGCTTGCGAGAGCACGAAGATGAGATTATAACATTCCTGTATCAGGCCTGCTCACAAATCTCAAATATTAGAAAACAGTATATATGGGACAGATATAATTCGATTATGTGTTTACTATAAACGCGATCATGATTACTTCTAGACACAATTTGCAGTGATGGTTACATAGTGGTGACAAGTCGTACATAGCACAAACTTGTTAAATTTATATAACAGTACAGTATATTGCAGAGACAATACAAATATAATAAGTCAATACAGTCCTTTCCGAATAAGTCGTTTAATCCTATCATGTTGTCCTATACGTAACACCATTATATATTTAATTACTATTCACAATGAAAAATTGATATTCAACTACTCAAATAAACATCCATTTGAATTTGTTATAGTGATCCTATTCAAGAATATAACATTGAGCAGAGTTTCTTCGCAACAGAACAGTAGTGATTTGTAACCTGATGATAGATATCTCGTTTGTGTTACGTTTTTGTTAAATAAATGTCCTATTCAGTTTTAAATCACAGATATCGCCCCAATGCAGCCATTCCTTTCTGATACGCCCCCTCACAGCTGCCAATACCTGCAGGGGATCGATATCTTACGTTGACAAATGCTGCTATGGTATATCATTCCATTAAATCCACTATGAGAAGTTTCCTGAACCTTCTTTTGGAAATGTAATTTTTTCTAATTGAACCGAAATTTCCCAGGGCTGTGTATATTCCCGCGTGTTCTGAAAGCATCAGCGAAACTGATGCAGGCTCGACCGACGTGGTAGCGAATTAAACGTGGAAGGAAACAGTTGCCGTAAACTGAAATTCGCTAAAACAGTGTTCTGTGTCATCTGTGTTACACCGTAACGTCAATAGTCGTGACCTGCTGTTACTGCACGACAATGTACGCAATACACCACAGAGAACGAAAATATATTTAAAAGTGACCTCCCTTGATAAACTTGACAATTGAGAATGACAAATCGCGAAAAAATTCGTGTTTGCACTGGTAAATAACATCGTTTGCCTAATACTTTATTTTTTGTATTCCGCGCCTGTGGACATTTCGTTACGTGAATTGTATTTTGTTGGTATATAGTACAATGCGAAAACTCTGTCAATAATTGAAAAAAATTAATTAAAAAAGGCTAAAAATAATTTTTCTAACACTTCTGCTGAATCTATTTCATCATGAAATAGGCTTCAAATCTTCGATTACTCTTGAGACAAAGAAGAGCCTTTTAAAAAAACGTTTTACACTTAATCACTAAGAGCTGTTATTGTCAAAGCTTATATGACGCCTGAGGCTTGCCTAAAAAAATATTTAATGCAGCATAGAGGTGGATTGCCTTAAATCTTTAGCAGTACAACGAAAGGTATAAACAAATCACATTCGAATCCTAATTTATCAGTTTATTTAGGATATTTACGCAGAAGTTTGGAGAGGAGGCAATCAGAAATACTTTACATAATTTCGCTTAAACGTTGATTTTAAGCACGAGTTCTGAAGTCATTGTATGCGATGTATGCTTCAAACGACATTTTATCAACACATAAATAAATATTAATTTGAGGGTATCGCTTATATTGCTTAGCCCAGGGATAAAACAGTTGGCATCGATGAACATGATCAGCAACTTGAATTGTAGTTTCTTTTAACGAATATATATTTTTTTCGGATAATATCAGATTATTTTTGAAGATATTACAATCAGTGCTAAATATGAGTTTGCAAAAGTCACTTTTCAAGGTCATTCTTATATCATGCATATTGTGCCTGACTACAGCTCAATTTCAATGTAAGTTTCAAATTCCTATTTTGGGTCAAATAACGCATAGGTTCCTGCAGGATTTTCCGTTATAGGGAAAATGGTTACTACAGGTGAAATTTTTGCGTGATTTAGTATATTCACTGTGCAAAACTGAAAATCTTTAAATTGTTAACTTAATTATAATCATTCGCATGTGTTATAATTTGTACATCGCAACCACCTTACCCAGCATTGGTAGATACATATTTTGTGCAACTTCAATGAATTGTTATTGCTATATTGTACACCTATACGTACTCTCAATCTCAAAGGACCTATATAACGTTTTAAAATACACTGTAATTTATTTTATTCAATACTGTGAATATATATATGATTTTCCTTCGACTTTAAACAATACATATCCATTTTTGTTAACTATCTATGTAGTGTCGTGCGGAGGAAGATGCCGAGACACGATCTCGTTCATAGAAGTCCGCCGAGGAATGTGCAGATGTGACCCTACCTGTGAGGAAACCGACGATTGCTGTGTGGATTACCAAACCTACTGCGGTACATGAAATTTTAATGCTAAATTTATATCGTGGAACCGCTCACAATAAACCGGGTTTTAATCGAGATTTTTCTATTATCTTGATGACTGAACAGTTTCGACATGTCGGGAAAGATGTGGCGCTATCGAGCATCCTCTCTTTCCGTGTCAGTGTTACGATGGATGCAATACAAGTCACTGCTGTGAAGACTACCATGAAGAATGCGGTAGGACTTTTGAACATTGTGTATTATAGTAATGATTTGTGATATGTACGATTTACACACGCCGGCACATAATAATTCAACATTTAACGGTTCCTCAGAACTTCTGTATATCTATAGATACAGTACTTTTTTTCAACATAGATTGAATCTTCTGAGCTAAATGTCATTGTTAGGTGGAAGAGCGAAATAGCAATGTTGTTACGGAGATAGATATATTTTTATTCGTATTATTATTATCATTAATATTTATATTAGTACTTATTAAAATTTTGTCATTTCTCAACTGAGGGTAAGAAGAGACCTTAACCATAACAAGATAAGGATTTAGGCCTGATGTAAGATGTAGGCTCCTGGTTTACAAATGCTGTTATAAACCCCTAGTAAAATTTAAAAAAAAAAACTTATTTCCTCATTTTTTGGTCTGAAGGGTGTCACAAACCATCATACATAGATATGTATCTTTTTGCTATAGTGTGTTCGGTACAAATATATATACACCACTGTATATATATTAATTGAACTCTGACCTCTGGGCTGCAGCTCCTAAAGTCTAATGCCTCGATCTGGCGCTGATCTTACCCAGTGTCTTAGGACCAGAGCTTATATTCAACCCTCTGGTATTACTGTTTTATATAGTCGTTAGGGAAGCGAGAAGATTCCTTTCCTCTGTTTCCTTCACATCCGCATCTCCTCCACCGACCCCGTCTGCTCCACCTACAACGACCGTTTCCACTACTCCATCAAGCAGAGGTTTTAGTGTAATTTATGGTAAGAATATAGAAAATGAACACTTTTCGTTCACTATGATACATATTTTGTGCAACTTCAATGAATTGTTATTGCTATATTGTACACTAGGACGTGAGGTCACTTGTCCGGACGAAATGCCCTTTGTAGGATGCCGTCTGAACCCATGCAAATTCTCGATTTGTCCGAAATATCCAGAAGCTTCCTGTTTGATCAATGAATGTGGTGAATGCAAGGCCGTATTTTACAACAAGTGGGGGCATCATGCTGATTGTTATGATCCAGGTATTTCCTTTGTTCTTGGCCAATCCTGCAATTGAACATTCTAAGATATCTGATCCGCTTTGAAATGAGTGCACTTTATTATGAAGGGGATAGAATAACCTGAACACGCGTGATAATTGTTTTTGGCAGATAAATTCTGCTCCACGGGAGAGCCAATTTTTCCATGCGAAAACCTCGATCCGTGTCAAGGAATCACCTGTCCACGTTTCCCGAAAGCTATATGTGTTCCTAATCGATGTGGGGGATGTTATTACAACCATGTGGATGAAAAGGGAGTTTCAGTAGATTGTTTCAAACAACGTAAGTATGCTGTCGATGGTACGATTTTTCTTAACTTGAACTATTCTATCACATTACAAATGTGAAATATTAAACCTCGAACAATTGATCGAAAAATCCGCAGAATAGCTTTTATATTTCAAGGAACTTTTGTAGATACAAGGCTGTAGTGCTTTTTCATCCTTGTTATTTTAGCAGATTTGAGGTCAGAAGCTTATGTTTTCATTTTGTCGAGAAACTCCCTTTAAAAATCGTAATCTAGGTTTTCCAGTTTTCCAGGCCTTAACTGCAAAGTTACTAATTGGAACCTAGCCGTGCCCTTGAGCCAGGTACCAGAAAACCACAAATCCGATTTTCAACCCACCTGATGAATAGCATCTCTTCTAGTTTTCCTTGTGTAATTTGATTTTTCATAGTCGATCTTAAAGAGTTTATTCCTTTCCATTGACTTGTTGATTTGATCCATAGTCGACTTGTCAAACTGTCTTCCTGGAATTAGAGAACAAAGATGTAATCCGCTTCCCTGCACCAACACGACGTGTGCATTGTATCCAACGGCAAGATGTATAAACAGAAGATGCGGAGAATGCCGAGCTGAATTTGTTGACAACGAAGGAAATATTTTGAATTGTCATAAACCCAGTCAGTGTCAAACATATACTTTATAGGAATCTATCTGAACTGGTTTATAGAATTATGGTTTTGTGTTATTTGCAGCAATCCCACCTAAGCCTTGCCCTCGCCGTTTACAATGTAAACAAAATCTTTGTTCCACAACATTTTGTTCGGCGCGCCCGGAAGCTATTTGTAAAATGTCAACTAAGTGCGGGAACTGCAAAGCTGAGTTTTATGAAAACGGAAAAAAACTTACCGATATACAATGTGTTATTCCAAGCAAGTACCAGCATTCGATTGCAAATATAAGTGTTACAGCCGTGTTTTATTTTTATTTTATTTCGTTGATAGACCAATGTAAGGAGACGGCGAAGTGTAGGCGGGATCCATGCCTCTTGTACACTTGTGCAACAAGAAAAAAAGTTGTGTGTGTTTCTCAGTTTTGCGATGGCTGCAGAGCTCGTTTCTTTGATGAGGAGAAAGGGAATGAACTGACTGAACGTGATTGCGGATTAGAATGTGAATTTTCTTCGCATTTTTATTACCTATCAGTATGATATTAGAGTGAGCAGAATAATACTTGGATACTCGTGGATTTGATCCATTTGGATTGTTAGACTTTGAACTACTGAACATCATTATATTCTGATGGTGATATCAGTCATTCCATCTCCTCTAACTTTGTAACTTTGACATGTTATATTTGATGAGTGCAAAAATTTGATAAACACGTTTTACAGCTCACCATCCATCGCCAACAGAATCAATTTGCCCGAATGGACAGCCTCCGGCCAAATGTTCCGGGAAAATTTGTGAATCGGCCACTTGTGGCGAACAACCATTTGAAATATGCGTAGAAGACGATTGCGATGAGTGCAGCCCATTGTTTTTCGACAAGAACGATCAACTCATTATTTGTGAAGGTACAAAGTGGAAACCAAATATATATTTTTGAAATATGAAATGTTCAACCACAAATTTTACAGACGATGAGCCATTTAGGCGTGACTTCTGCCCGTCAGGGGAGATACCGCTCAATTGCAACCAGGATAACTGCAGAACCAGCTCGTGTCCCTCAAATCCATCATCCTTCTGTGTGGAAGACCCATGCAACAAATGCAGGGTGATATATTTGAATGACCTTGGCGACACAATTGATTGTTACGACTCTGGTAATAATAATACAGTTAGTTGAAAACTTTATCTTCTGTGATAAGTTTTATACATAGCTCCTGTAGATTACAAATCACCAATTCAACAACAGAATTTGAATGACTTAATAATTGTAATCTTCATCTAGTCTCACACACCTTGCCCACGCCAACATCTCCGGCTAAAGAGATTTGTGCTTCCGGAGAGGAACGACTAAAATGTGATGCGCTCAGATGCCGGGCGACTAAGTGCACTTCGTCCTTTAAAACCTATTGTGCAATGGATCCGTGCAATAAATGCCGAGTTATGTATTTTGATGCAGATGGGAGACGTGTTAGTTGTGATAAGGATGATACACCACAGTTTTCTGAGACAGGTGATATCATACATATCCTAACATTGCCGCTAGGTATTTGGAGTTGGGCCGGCCAGTAGAATCAGCTATATGAAATTATTTGTATTGTTTCACATTCACACGTTTTACTTTTCCATTTACTGGATTTTCTGTATGCTATTACATGTGATTTGGCCGGCCCCTTCCAGTTAAATGTATACAGCTATCGTTATTTAATTTTAGAACTTGCGGAAAGATCCTGCAAAGGCAGATGCAACACTGGATACCAGGCTAAAAAACCATGTCAGTGCTACACGCATTGCCAGGCGGAAAAGAACTGTTGTTGGGACTTTAGGACCTACTGTATTTAATGCAACAGACAAAAGTCCCATGTATGTATATGCTTATATAACTATATACCGTAACTACTTCATATGAAAGAACAGATTGAGTGAGCATTTACAATAAGCTTTGATATATATTCGGTGGAACAGCACATAACTACAAATAATATTTTCTAAAACTTATCTGTTCAGTTGCTTATCCAGACTTGTTAGAATTGAACGCCTTCAGCCTATGAAAATAAAGCCGACACACAAAAATGAATACCGCAAATTCTAATTACTTCGCTCTGACATCCTCCACTTGTATTGTCTTTTCGGAGTAGCAATTAAATGGCTTCTGGTTTTTGACTTTGGCTAACAACTGTTTTTTTTCGGCTCTTTGGTTTCTATACTTCCTTATGCTCAGCAGCTTAACAGTTCTCGGAGCAACTACGAATAGTGTTCTGGCAATCATCCGTTCAGTAGCATAAACCACGGTGCCCATAGCAATTACTACCCATGTTACTATGTTAAATGCTTATGATTACCATGCACCACTGACACTGCACTAATATGGCCTATATTGTCAAAACTAAATTCTGGTTATAAGCGATTCAGAAAGTCAACTATATGATGTACACAGTAGGAGTAGTTGTCACATTATATTTACTATGCTTTGTGGACAGATATTAACCTCTTTTTTTTTGTAGAATGGAAACTTTATCAGTCGGGCAATCACTTTACAAATTTCTGTTGCGCTACTATTTTTCAACCACACAATCATACGATTCATGAAGATTTACAACTGTCGCTACCAATGGTGTAAATAAGCTTGGAATAATGGTGTCCTCTTCCACAGTTTGATCGTTGTTACATAGTGTCTCGTTGCATATATTATTAGCTGATAAACCGACTAGCAGTTTTTCCTGGGAATTCAGATAACAACAACAATTAGCCTTAAGGGTTAATATGACTTTAATCCTATAGTACATAATCCTACTACCCAAAATCTCAGAATTTTGTTCCTCTGCCTGCTACGTTAATTTTTAAGCGTTTTTAAATAAAGCTGCTGTCTGTCTGTACAAAGTTTTCTTTACAACAACATGAACATTAAAATACAACAAGTTGAAAAATAACAAAGTCAGTTCATTGCAGAGATTCTCAAAAAAAGAACATAGTCCGTTCATATCAGCAACTATTCTCAACCTTTTTTTTTTAAGTCAATGGTGATTTTGCATACACTTCCTGTAGATGCTTATTGAGTTGTGCGAGCTTCTTCTCTACGCGAATGGCAACCGGTTTGTAGTCGAGAGATTTTGATTTGATGTCTAAATCAAAATATGTTTTAAAGCAAAAACATATTGTCATTTGCTGAAAGAGAAGAGAGAAGCAAAATTCGATTGTACGGATGAAGCTTAGTTCCGAGGTACTTACACTCTGCCAAAGCGAAGTTAGTTTGCTCCAGATGTTGCCATTTTCGCAGCAGATTGTTGAGTTGCATGTGAGTTTCGTTTTCTTCCAACTGTTGATGAAGTTGTTCGTACTTTGCAGTCATTTCTTCCAAAGCTATTAAAAGTAATAAGGAAGTATAAATAAATATAATGACAAGTAAATATTTGAGTACAATCATCATACTATGTTTGAAGTCATCTTTCTTTCTTCCTAGTTCTTCTTTCTCCTGGAGCAGGTCCTGTAACATCGATTAACACTAAATACTACATATTTTGTAGTCAACATAAGTATTGAATTATGTTCTGGCATCTTTATAGTAAGCTCCAAAATTTCACTAATAATACTGAACAGGACAGTTGTATTCTCACAAATTCTGGCAATTGTTGATATCAGCAAATGCATAAACTGTCTATATCTCTATACAAATCAAACTATTAAGTTTTTTTGTATAAATCCAGCTTTGTTGGTTTTGGAATCAGATGTCAGTTATTTATTTGTATGCACATGGCATAGGATGTTCCTCAGATGAAATAGATTACCATGGCTTTAAGTCAAGCAACAGAAAGATCACAACTAACGTTTTTTTTTTGTTCCGCCTCCATGTTTAGTCTGTCAATGTCTCTAAACTTCTCTAGATCTCGGGTCATCTGTTCGTTCTTCTCTCGTATCGCCACCATTTCTGAACCTATTTTGTCAGCCAATTGTTCTATTTTTGAAAGGTCTTGCTGAAGACGGGCGTTCTCTTAAAATGAAAAAGAACACTTGAGTAGAACAGTGTTTCTTCACTAGTGTGTTAACACATGGCAAAATTATATGTTAAAATGTAAGTACCCCCTGTGAGTGACATTGAAGTTGACTGTGCTTTCTGGAGCTCACCCTCCTTCAAATGCAAATCTTCTTGCATGGCCTTCATTTCCTTTACTGATGGCAAATTTTCACTAGAGGTTATTGTCTAAAAATATATCAGAATGGAATATCAATATTACACGTATTCCAAATTATTACATCCCTTTACCAAAAAAACAGTTACTAACATGACTTATTTGTTCCAACACGGCAACATTGCTTTGTTCCAACTGCTCCATGTTATCCTTAAAACAATTTGTTCCTGTTTTAAATGTCATGTTATGCAATTTAAACAATATACTTATCACTATTGTTATTTTTTCATGGAGTATGTTACGCATTGGTTCCAAGGATTATTGTATATTTTACAGTTGGTTGTAAAACACGATAATACAACACTATTTGACTCACCAACTCTTTGCTTTTGGTTTCGTCAAAGGTTGTCAAAAAATCTAAAATAGGATGTAGGGTAACAGCAAATTGATTTTAATTCTCTAATTAAATATTTTTATACCCTCCATGGCTTGCTCTTTTTTCTGCAACTGTCGATATTTCTCAGCGTTCTCATCTAAAGCAATAATTCATTTGTTAAAGATGTATCTATCTTGTTTTGTATTTAGCATAAAAAACCCAGTCACCCTCTTGATCTTCAAGCGCGCTCTCCAATTGTTGCAATTCTTCTTGCAGGTTATTCATGGTTTCCTCAATTTCTTTCAACCTGGAGAGATATAACCGACACATGAAATTTGATACTGCAATTTTCAGTTATTATATGTTGACAATGCAGCCTTGATATCCTCCACTTACTGTCTTTCCGTTGTAGCAATTCCCTGATTGTTGGATTTTACTTTAGCCAGCAGCTGGTCCTTTTCGTCTTCCGGGCTTGAATATTTCTCTTCCTCTTTCTGCAGCTGTTCATATTTCATCTGCAGTTCACTGAGTTGCTCATTCAGTCGCACAGCTTCCAGTTTAATTTGGTTTGACTGAGCACATATATATACATATGTGAACATGGTACCAAATCCATTTCATATGACTCATATTATTATTCATACAAGCTACCTGAAGGGACTGCTCGATCTGCTGTTGCTTTGAAGTTATGGAATCCAATTCCCCTTGTAATTTTTCGACATGCTCAGCATTTTGCAAAGATTCCTTCTTAAGATTCTTATATTTTTCCCTCATGTTGGAGGGCTGCGATACAAACAATACCATAAATCTTAATGAATTTAAGCTGAGATTTATATACATTACTAGCCGAGACTATTCCAATCCTCACTATTAATTGTTTCAAGAACATAATAATTAATTGGCGATATCAATATCACTAAACTGAGTTTTTATGTCATTCCCTTATCATAATTTATCATTTTATTATTATTATTCATAATTTTCTATGACTTGAATTTACAGTGATATCCATCAAAATCGAATATACATAGGACTGGTATTTCTAGGAAATTTATTCGGTCACCATATCTTGGACTCTGTTTTCTGTCATCGCCTTCTCGTGCTGTATTTCCGCTTCCATCTTTTCTATCTTCTCCTCAATGTTTTGCCGTTGATCAAAAATCCTCGTGAGGCTTTCTTCTTCTCTGTCATTGCGAATTTTCAGCTGAAAACACAAGATGATGTATATGGGAAATAACAATTGATTTTTAACACTGCTGTACAGGAGTCCATAAAACATAAATTGAAGCCCTTCGTGATAATCAATAGATTCTGTACTGAATTCGTGTATATATCTCCCTATGTCTATACACACTTATACCATTTGGCCTAATGCTATGGAAATTGTTGAAGAAACTGTTAATAAAAAGGGGAAGGAGGGGTCAAGTTTCCCTGGTGGAGGGGCGATGAATATTTCAATGACACACATCCTCACCAGTGTTTTATTGCAAAGCTAAAGAGACTGCCTTGAAAGAATTCTAACATAAGAAAGGTTTATAATTAATCTTACAGCGAAGTTGGTGACATTGCCATTGGGTGGAAGACAGAGGACTTTAAATAGATGACTGTCATTCTTCCTTATCTACAATATTCCTATCATTTTCATCACCACAAGGTGAGGTTGAACAAACCATTATATTTTGATGAGGCATGCTTCAACCTCGCAGAAGTTGACAATTTACCTGAGCAAGAGGTTTTTCAGTGGTCATTAGTCAATAGGACTTTGGATAACTGACTATGGAAAAACTTACAGCATTAAGATCGTCGGCCATGTCTTCGATTTCTTGATTCATATTAACTCGGTCAATCATCTGATGAAATTCAAATAACATTTTGATATCCATCACCATGACAAATAATATATACACCAATGAAAAAGGTACTCTAAATACAGTTCTAGCATACCATATTGTAATCGTGAAGTTGTCCTTGTAAATCTGCAATTTCTGCAGCCAATGTTTCCGCACGCTTCTCGAACATTAAATAAGTGTTGTTCTCCTCTTGGTAATGTTGTATCTCACCTTCAACCTTTCTTATTTCAGTTGTCATCTCGCTCGTCTTACTCCTGTCACAGTCAAAACACCGAAAGTCTTAGAAAGCTGTTTTTAACAATCATTACTCAGAATGATTGGTTACGGTTGAAGATTGGAGTACATTCAGGCAGAGGAAACTGTCAGTGACAGGTCAGAAGGCCGGATTCCCTGATGGCTATAGGTACTTTGATTATGTTTCATTGCCTCCTATTTTATGGTAATATTCATTTCTGTATATAACTGTATATGATGTATTTTACTAACTAGCAGAGATGAATCTAATATATTTTATGCAACAATACATTAGGAGTTATTTGATTACATAAATATCATAAAATATGTAATATCTTAAAATTTGCAATTTTGAAGTATTCTGAAAATACAACCTGACAAAAAAAGTTATTCAAATCTTTATCTGTAGAATAAGAAATTTCAACAGATCACACTATATTACAATTCCCATTATATGGAAATCGCTATCCATAGATTTTTACCAATCAAAGAATTGCTTTTAAATCAGACTTCACAGCCCAGGTTTCTATGCATATACATCAAACCTAGCATTTATCACACATACAATGTATTTTTGCATTATTTCATTAGTTCTGCGATTTCAATGAGTGACCTGATTTCTCCTATCCAGTATGTCCGATCTTGAATCTGTCTTTGTGGACCTTGACTCGCCGTTTTCATGCCACCCAGCCCTTGCTGTGTCATTGGTCTATCTGCCACTTTGATTCCGGCAGTCATAACAGATGATGGCATCCCCGCAACTCCTCCACGAGTTCCAGGACGTCCAGTTCCAGGTACCGGCTACAATATGAAAACAATGAAATATTAAATTCAAAATATTAATGGTCCATGGCTGTATTTTTTGCATTTCAAACCACTTGTACAAGAATTATTCAAAATATGACCTTACCCCAGTGCCCATTCGACTCGCTAAGGGTGGTCGAGAAGAAAGACCTAAAAATAATACAACGGTGATTGATGCTAATACGAACAGTAGGGAATTTGTATGGGCATAGTAAAAACATTTGCTATACCTGATGAAGGTGGCCGCGCTCTCATTGAACTGAGTGGTCTGGAAGCCATGTTGGGTACATGAAGTTTCTCAAATCAATTTTTCAAAAGCTTATTTCCTACCAGCGTACCTTGAAATTAACGATAACAACGAATGGTATTCGATTTTTCGCTACAGCAAATCCAGAGCGTAGATACTATTTGTAGCGGTGGATACTTGAACGTGGTTCCATGTATCTGTACTATTTTACAAAAGTACAGTTACAGACTGCAAGGTCGAAACAACAGTTGACAGCGTATTAGCGCCTGTTTTGACAAGATGTTCTAAATTCTAAAGTCTGTGGAGGAGTTCCCTCTGTCACGGAACCAGAAGTCAAGTCGTGATTATCATGAATGAGTGTTTCAAGTCTTAGTGTGACTCAGGTGACTGCATGGCTCGATTCCAAGTGGACGATCTGCAAAATTCTGCTTGATACCCACCTGTGTTCAAATTCTCGTGCAGACTCTCGATGTGAAATTTAGTGAAAAAGATATTAGGCTGTACATATAACACAGAACAGCAATACCTTGTTCCATGATTTGCCATTGAAGCGTTCCAGAAATTAGAAGGCAAAGCGAATAAACTATAACTCGGATGTTAGAGCATTCATATATATGTGCTCCCAGCGTGGGTTTCCTGTTGATATATGTATGTACTTTTTACAACATGATGAATTATTGAACTATAAAAATGTATTTGGAAAGCTAACCGAGAGCATGCATTCCACATAAATTACTGAGGATGAATAACAGAAAATATCAACATAGTCATTAGAAATCTCGGATTGATTCTCTTGTTTGATCTTGACTTGAAACCTCAAATATTTTCTTATTTGAGACTCGAGTTTCCTACGAGCGCTATATTGACATAATGCAAAGCCGTTAGTGCAATGTGAATGACTGACGGTTCTCTATCTATATACTTCCTAACATCTGATCGCAATTAAAAATAAAAATCTAGTTGGATTGACACTTTTTCCCGAATAACTTCCTTCCCCTATCTTTTCTATCCGTTTAATATTTTTTGATTTTAATTTTAACCATGATTTTTCACCGGTATTTGGAATAATTGCGCATATGTTCAACCAGCGCTTCCAAAACTGAAGTTATTATATAAGATTAGGCCTTTTATGTTGTGTTTTGTCAGCTCAGAGCGCTACTATGGACGTGAAAATTGTTAGTCTATATGTAAACGTTTTTGTTTATTTCTCTATTTCATCAGGCTGGGAACCAGTCTTTCAAGAGTGGGGTGTAGAAATCGTGAAAAATGGCAATAACGATTTGTCAAAAATTGCGAAGAGAATTGCCGAGAAACATGATTTAGAATATATTCGTTCGGTAAATAATAACTTAACACTTATTATTGTTAGTTATGTCGATGCCGTTGTTTTATATATAGGTTTCTGTACTTTTAGGTGTCAGAGGAATTCATGCCTGAATATTTTCATTTCCGAGCTCTCAAGAAAAAGATCAGCGATCCTAGTGCTATGTCGGATTCTTTGCTGAAAAATCCAGAGGTTTGTTGGTCGTATTACTGACATTGCTGTTGCTAGAGTATGTGGTATTGAGGCAAACCTTATTGAACATATTAAAGCCAAAAATAATTATTAGTGACAGCATAATCTTTGTTAAATGATAAGTGGAATGGTTCCTTGCCTCTTTAATACGCCTGCATAGTTTGACTCCACATTTGTATAGCTGATTGAACTTCATTTTGAATTTGCTAATTTATTATGGAAAGCCAATAAATTACGGAAACCCAACTGTAGTTAAGCATTTTCTGCTACTGAAATAACAGATGCTCATTGCTCCATAGCCAGAGTTAGAACGGGTTTCTCAACAGCGCTACGCGACATATTATATTCGTTGCACACTTGTATAGGAAATGACATGATATTTACTTTGATGCTTTACACCAGTGATTCCCAAAGTGGGCGATAACGTCCCCATGTGGGCGTTGGTGAGTTACAAGGAGGCGTTGTGAATCTTTTCTTCACTTGGGGGCGCTGAACACACATAAGGGGGCGTTATCTAGAATACATCGTATCGTAAATTTGAATATTACTATCTAAAATACACTATAAGTTACAATTCTATAAATTGTTCACAAAGAATAGTAACAAGTAGTACTATAAAAAGTAACATCTATGCTAGTATATTATCCCAATTGCTCACTTTACATTAATATTTTTTTATATTTCTCCTTCTAAATTCATGGTGTAGACTTTTAGAAGACTAAATGTAAGTTTATAAAACATTACCCAGGACTTCATTTGTTTTAAAAATTTGTGTGCTGTAACTTATGAATGAATTTTAGAAATGGGGGCGATATGAAAAACTCTAGAGTCCAAGGGGGCGCTAGTACAAAAAAGTTTGGGAAACACTGCTTTACACGAGCTAGAACTGAACGCTACAGTATTAGGGATATACGTTCTCGATTTTCTTCTGTGCATACACGCATTTTTATTCAATATCCTTTCACCCACATATATTACACACCATGTAATTAATGCACTTACATTCAATAATCACTGTAACCCACTTCGCGGAGTTATTGCTGACAGTAATTAATGTCTACCAGGTGAAATGGGTGGAGTATCAAAAACCACAAACTAGAGTGGAAAGAAATGCCGTTAGAGTCCTACAGAGGAAAACTCAACCCAAAAGCTGTCAATGCAACTCTGTACATCAAAGTCCGGTGTAAGCACATTATGAATATCTACTAACGGATGAACATTGATTTTCCGGCATCCTTGGTTTCAGGACCATGCCGGATTTTCCGTTATGCCGGATTAACAGGGGTTTATATAGAAACTAGAAACCTCTGACATTCGAAACGAAACAGCTACTCAGCGTAGTGCCACAACCAATATTGTTGTTTATAGAAACAGCGCAGCGCGGCCTATGACCTCGCGGTGAACTAATCATGTCGCTGCAACATGGCTGCAATTTAAAAAATGCAGAAAATACTTTACAAAGCGGAAAATCATGTCGGATAATCAATGCTCAACCTGTACTACTATCTATGTCCATGTTTATAGGGTGTTTTGCAGAATAAATATATGACATACTCTAGTAAAAGTCGAGATTTATCCCCCTAAATAGCACTCCAAAATTAATTTATTTTAATTGAAGATATAAAAAAAGAAAAAAATGGATTTTAAAATTCTACCAACAATTGCAACCAAGCAACCAACTTAAATCAGAACAATTATGATTTTTTGGCCTGGCTTATATTTGAGTCATCTGATATAAATATTAATTTTTTTTACCTCATCTGATACAAAAATATTTATGGTATATAACGAGTACTACTACTTAGTATAGAATAACTTATCCATGCCCTCATTAAAGAAAGGAATGTTCCGCCCAATAACAGTTAAATTATTTCTATATCTTTAAAGATAAGTTCTATACCAGTGATATATTACGTTTATCCGTGGAATCTTATGATTTTTTCTGATCTGGAGTAAGCAATATTTCTTTACTTTGTATTGTTCTGTTATCTACATTTTTTCCAGACTGTCTCAAGATGTGTTCGATGCGATGAATCAAAAATTGGTTAATTCTAGTGTCTTAACTAGCTTCAATGATCCGAACTGGCCATGTCAATGGGAGTTGGTAATCATTTAATTACTAAATTCATTGAATTGTTGTACTGATTTATTTTTCCTAACGTGATGATTTGATTTAGTACAACTGCGGACAAACACTAGGACCGAATGAATACGATATAAGTGTTGTACCAGTGTGGAATAAGGGTATAAAGGGACAAGGAATGGTGATAGCTGTTGTGGATGATGGGTTGGATTATCGTAATAAAGATTTGTCAAGAAATTATGTAAGCACTGATAAGCACCTCCTAGACAGGACATTTTTAAAATAATCAACATATTTAACGAAACATATTTTCATGGATATGTAGGATCCTTTAGCGAGTCTGGACCTTGAGGAATATCCAGATATAGATGGCCCATTACCTTTCATACAAGACACGTGAATATATTTAAATAATGCTGAATAGTACAGTAATTGTTCATTTGTATCTGTTCATATAGGTCATTGCACGAAACTCCCTTTCTTGATTCGACAATCATGCCAAGGAATTTTTATGCATTTTGTAAAAGTTATAGACTGAAACTTGGGCGAAATTGACGAGATTGTTATTCCTGCTTGGAATACAGGCTGCAAGTTTATAGTGTGAAAGCACCAGCATGTTTGAGAGGCAAATGGGTTCCCTAGAGGAGGAGGGTGAATTTTGATAATTAATTACTCGACGATGTTGAGTGTCCCTGTGGTTGATCGTTTGACACTCAAATACAGGATGACACTGCATCAAGAACATTCTGGACTGTTCGCTGTAACGATGGGGCTTGGCGCCAGTGTAGCATTTAATATGCACTCCCCCAGATATTATGAACTCCGTAGTCGTTATCATATGTATAATTTGCACTCATCACTCGCTATATATACATTTTACACTGCAAATGTATTCATTATATACTTCAATTTTCACTAAATCCCAGCTCTAATTAAACTGGTGGATGAATAATTGTGTTATAATGACTGGTGAATGCTTATATACGCACTGATTGTGCCCGATTTTTTGCATATGTTACTATTGTAAATTCAATTTTTTGCAGTCATGGAACTGAGTGTGCTGGGGTTATTGGAATGGAAGCAAATAACAATTTCTGTGGCGTGGGCGTGGTCCATGAAGCTAAAGTGGGAGGTAATTGCTTTATTCATCTTTAATTTGTTTTTCAGCCTACTATGTATACACGGTCGTTTTATGCTGCATTCCACCCTTAGTGTAGGTTCGCGAATATCTTGTTGCTTATTATGATCGGAATAAATGAATGACTAGAGTATACTAACAAGTATTCGATGTAAGTATGAACAAATCGATTTTGTCGATTTCTTCCCTGCTGACAGGCAATTGTTTTTTGAAGTTATCTGCAGTATTTAAGCTACATCATCTCAGCCAATTCTAGTGTTGATAATATTGAAATTGACAATTAGGCTAACAAAATTGTATATCGTCAAAAGTCATTTTCACTAACAAAAACTGGCTGATGACATTAAGTAAGAGATATGAATAGTTTCAGGACCGATTGATAACATTATCCCCGATCATAATATGCCGCGTCCACTGTACAGTATTTGCTATATTCTGGTATCTGCCTCCGTATAACGACATACATACACTTCTATTTTTAGGTATCAGAGTAATAAACTTTATGGATGTACAAGAAGCGACAGCTCTGATATACAAAGCCAACTATATCCATGTGTATTCGTGAGTTATACTTTCTGAAAAAAATGAGACTAGTTTGTTAGATCACATTGTGGGAAATTGTTTTTTCTAGAAATTCTTGGGGTCCTTCGGATAGTGGTGCAGTTTACGGAAAGCCTGGTCGGTTGACTGAAACTGCTTTGCTGAAAGGAGCGACATTGGTGAGTAGAGTCAAACACATAATTGATTTTACCATCGAGTACACTCGGTTTATCACAATCTCTTTCTTGCTTTATCGGAATATTGAATGTTGCTCACTTTATAGTAGCCTACTGATACCTCGGATTCGATATAAAAAAAAAAAACTCCTGATGTCACTCGGGTCATTAGCATATACAGTTGCTTTTCGCTGCTATAAACACTGAAAAACCTTTTTCCGAAATGGCTGTGACTGAGTTTTTCAGATTTTTCGCATTTATATTTGCATCTATAATATGGGACAAATTGACCTGGGTCCGAAAACGATGATTCAATCCCAAATCCTAAAGTTTTCGATGGTTTCCATTGTGTGGAATTTCGTATTCTCAACCTGAGTTAAAACAGTACACGATTCTCATAGTTTTGTCATACATACCTAAATATTTTTTATATCGACGGTTTTTATATTGCTTTACAGGGCCGGAATGGGAGAGGAAATATTTATGCATTTGCATCGGGAAATGGAGGAGTTTCAAACGATCACTGCAGTGCTGATGGTTACGTCTGCAGTATATACACTATCGCGATAGGTACAACTAAGACTACACCGCATTGAAGTTCTAGGTTATTTTGGACCTACTATGCATTTAAGTAAATCTGGATATGCTCTTAGTTGAAAACGCACACCGTAGACCCGGGGATAGATATAGCGTGAAATTGTTCGTAACGCGGTTGGTGCATGGACCACAATTTTCAAATTTATAAAGTGGAAACATCGTTACAATGTGCATCCGGTTGTATTGCTATAGAAACTATGGACCCTAATTACTGCGTTAAGAGTTCTATGGTGTATCTTCACGAAAATATTGAGGCGAATGGTTCACTTCATATTTTGAGCATACTAAAATATATATAGAACGTTCATGTCATAACTTTTGTCTGTTGTTTGTATTTGATCAGCCGCAAGCTCAAACATCGGCGGATGGGTGTACTATAGTGAACAATGTCCGTGCAATATGGTTACTGTTCCATCTCAGGATATAGGATATAAGACTTTTAGGAAATTGCATATCAGTAAGTCCAATCAAATGGTAAGTAGATAATATACATCCGTACTTACATTATCACATGCAACTGTGCCTGAACTTGAAATATTTCTAAAAGATTACAGCAGAACGCAATATTTGTACGAATAAGTTTGGTGGAACTTCGTCTGTAACTCCAATTGCGTCCTCCATTTTTCTGATGACTTTGCAAGCAAAGTATGTACAAGTACAGTCCTTGTAATTGAAACGAAGTGTTGACTAGAAATATATTTTGACTTGAACATTGAACACAAACACAAATAGTATTCTTCCTTTTCTTGAGAATATATCTTTTTACATATATATTTATGAAAATGTCTCGATGCTTTAAACGAGGGACTAGTGTACTATTTCCTGTTTGTGAGATAATTTGGATTTTCAGTATTTTTTTTTTATTCATTAGTCCTCGTCTTACTTGGAGAGATGTCCAACATCTCGTTGCTGCAACGGCATTGGTCATCAATCCCAAGGACAGTCTTTGGCAAATCAATGGTGCCGGATACCATGTTCATCCATAGTAAGACTGGCTATTTGCAACAAATATTATAAAAACATTTTCATCCCTATGTGTTTTTATAGCTACGGTTTTGGAGCCCTTAACGCCTTACAGATTGTTTCGAAAGCCCAGAGTTGGATAAATGTTCCGGAACAGAAAAGTTGTAAAGTCCCGAGTTTGATCACCAATAAGTAAATACCTTGGGTATTCAACTGCATGATCCCTAATTCTTACTTGTGTTTTAATGTTGAGCTTCTTGTAAACTGCAGGTCCCTACCGAGTAACGGAAAGATTTATTTGAATGTGCAAACAACTGCATGTCAAGATACTAACAACCAAGTTCTTAAACTGGAGCATGTCCAGGTAAGCATTGTAAATCGCTCTATATTCAGCAAATATTTGATGTGCTGTTCTGCAGGTTATTCTAAGCTATAACGTGACATGTAGAGGGAATATTGCGCTGAAGCTGACTTCTCCATGTGGAACGGAGTCCCTGGTACGGTAACTTGGATTTTGAAGTTAATATATTTACATGGTATCCTATTGCAATATTTATGACTTCGATCAACGGCCTTGCGATTATTCTGTATTATATAAAAAAAATCGATGTGTAGTTGATGGATACAAGGGTTGCAGACACTGGAACACATTTAACACTTTGGCCGTTCATGTCAGTATTTCATTGGGGTGAAGATCCAAGAGGAATATGGACGTTGGAGGTATTGCTGTGTTTTAACCTACTATTTATATAATGTACGGAGGGTAGGATGTGATGTAAAAATGCATGGGTGGTGTCATGGACTCAAAGATATTTTCCATTTTTCCAGTATTCTCCATGTATAATACAGATTCGACACTATAGTTGTGAACCGTTAACTCCCCTATCCCGTGGCATTTTACTATAGGTAACTTCAGCAGTTAATGTAAAATATATCATTTGATGGGAAACAACATCTGCGGGTAACAGTTTATCGAAACATTATATTGCTGAAGTACAGTGTAATCGTGTATTCATAAGTTCATCAGGTACTGTGGTGTCGAACCACATGTTTGCGGTGAATCAGTGTTGTGATGTACATCGTTTAGTGAGATAATTCACAGCAGACTCAGAAATGAAACTGACCTACGATTTCAATAAGCATTCTCACTATTGATATTTCCCTTTCACCTTTAGATAGCAGACAAAATAGTAACAATTAGATGCTACAGATTATCTAAATCATCAGCTGGAACTCTTACGCACTTCAGCCTCGTATTCTGGGGTACAAGGGATCAACCTCGAAGGTAAGAGAGAAGACAAACTCACCAAATTACAATAACATGCCTGGAGCTTGATTAATGACTATCGCTCATATTGGAATGAAATTCCGTCAGGCATTTCGGTGATTTCGAATTTAGGCCAATGTAGATGATTAAATCATCCGGGACTAGCTGCTATAGGGTAGCTATGTACAACACAATTGTTCATATATTTTCCAATTTTCATTAAAAAGATGATTTAGGATTTGAAGCCTAAATTATTGCATGGTAAACCCATTGCCCTTTCATTTAAAAAAAATAGATATCAACGCTCACCGGTATGTACACACAAACAGACAGCTACAACCGGTAAGTACAAGATGCTTCGCTCAGCTTTCTTTTCGATTCGATGATCACACTGACATTTAATGCAATTTTTATCTACAGTCAAATCAAAAATCTACGCGGATTTTTTGAATGATTTTTCACCATCACGTCGCTATAACTTGTCATTGAATTTATACACACCAAATATTCCACCGGTATTCAAATGTATATTTTACATCTTTTCAACTAATTTGTTTTGATAACCTATTATACTGAATGCAAACATGCTGTTGAGAACTGATAATCCAAAAGATTTGACCAGTAACCAATATGTAGGATAATTGGATTTGACTAATAATGAAAAAGATATATGAATAAATATGTATAATGCTCTTGAAAGTACAAGTTCCAGCTATTCTGGGGCATGCGATGAGGATAAGCTTCGTTTCATGTAGAAAATGATTTCTAAAATTAGCCCATACCTTATGCCTGTTGTGCCTAGTTTGTTACAGTGCTATGATGCAGAAAATCAATCCCTTTCATTTAGTCTGATAAAAGTTATTTTAATACCTGAATGAAAATAAAATACCATATACAGGAATGTTATGCAAACTAATGCCTTTATAACGTTATAACCTGATCCTTTTTCTTTCCCTCATTGCCTCAATGCAGAAAGGGAGCATGCAGCAACTCCCATCTGAACTGAGCTTCATGTCATCATGGCAAAGCATGTACACGACTATTGGCAAATCCCTTGTGCTTGGCAATTACATCATCACTGGCAAAGAACCAAACTCGAATCTCCTGTCGTCAGAGGATTTTGCACATGCCCGCAACTACGTGGCAAATAAGTTACGCAGTTATTCTTACTCCAAGGATATCATTCACAAATTCATGGATGAATTGGCCAACATCTTGGATGATGTCGTCAAAGTGGATGATGAGTTTCTCGAGAAGTTTCCATCAATGGAAGAAGTTGCTGATATACTTAATCATTTTGTCTATGTTTGGGCATAAAGTATTGATTCAAGATTGTTTGAATGAAACCTTTATTATATGGAATGATTCAGTTATTAGCCTGTTTTAAAACTTAAGCAAAGATCTTTACTCAGAAATAAATGAGTTCTCTGTGATGGTGATTGATAGTTGATTACAAATTGTGAGGGGCATAGGCTTGTAACTACGCTTAAACTGCTTCGTTGAGTATGGAGTACCTTAATGCTAATATAAATGGTTGAATAATAAACATGAATTTTCAGAAATCCATACCAAAGATAAAGTAGGTTTTTCTGTCTTGAAACAACCTCAATATTTTTACAGTATCTTCACTAAATTTGGCATACAGTTTGATGCTTGAACAAAGTCTGGAGGGGACTAAATCCTACTTAGGACTGCTCTCATTACCCCTAGCAGCGGAAATATGCATCTGAATACACAATATATATTTGAATAGCCTTTGCGTTGAAGTCGTACTTGAGCAAGGCCGGGTCACTCAGCTAGCGTATGATAAAAGTTCAAAATTCATATAATAGCATATAATTCGGGAATTTAAATATGGTACAAGGTCTAGGATTGATTCTAATCACAGGAGGTCACCAGCTAATCGCCGGTATTACCGAAGTAACCAGTAAACCCACAAACGCAATTAACATCACAGTAGTATCTTCCCAGATGCACAATATGAAATTATTCGCTTATAATTTCCCCTAATTTCAGCCTTCATCAATTACTTGAAGTCACAAACAGAATTCGATCGTCGTTTCAAGGAATTGGTGTTTTTTCGTGTATTTATAGTTGTTTTGCATGTGACTTGTGGCTCCTTGCATCGACTCTTGTACTGTACTTCCGAGCTATTACCAGTTACTGTTAAAACCAACAATTATTTCTCCTGTCTTAATATTCGAATTGCTTTAATATAAGTGGCCACAGTGGAGCGGTCAAGGACTCAATCACGGTTAATGCATACAATACGGTTTTCATTTATTATTTTGCCATCGGGAAACATATTGCGGCGTTTGGAAATGGGAAACTACTAGGAACAATGCATTTCGAATTGGAACCACGTCATGTAGCCGCTTCCGATATTCGTCATGTAGCCGATTCCGAATTCCAATTCATTCATTTATATCCGAAACGACAAACCAGATGATTGATATAAAAATTCAAAGAATAAGAGGCATGGTGTTACAATATGACTTTCCAGTAGATAGACAACATTATGATGATGCATTTCTACATGCATAATTTAATTCTACATGCATGTTACAACAGTAGTAATAGATATTCAATCGTCTAATCGAAAATACTCTTGTTTGTTTAAAATCAGGAAAGAAGCGAGTTGATGACTTTAATGTTTGCAATCGCCTGTGTGTTGTTGATATGTTGTGCCTCATTTTCCCTTGGAGAAAGATCTAAAAGAAAGAATCATTATCATGAGTGGGCGGTGGAAATTGAAAATACGGGCAGCAATGATTTGTCTGAGATTGCGAAAAGAATTGCGAGAAAGCACGACTTGGAATTTGTTCGCTCAGTAAGTTTTGCGGATAACTCGAGCGACTATAATTATTGCTATCAAACATATTATTGTATTTCTTATGCTGTTGCAGGTGTCAGAGGAGCATATGCCTGAATTCTTTCATTTCCGAGCACGCAAGAAAAGTTTACACCACGCCAATGGAGTGACGAAAGCATTGCTAAGAAACCCAGAGGTATTAAATTATGGAATTACTGCTGATACATTCTGATGAGGTTATGAGAAGTGTGCTGCTTGGTTTATGACACTGTAGGCTATTCATTTAGCTGTGTTGAACTAGTACGTGAAGCATGTACTTCAAATAACTGGTGAAATAATAATATAAGAGAATTCCCAAGAAATATTTAGATTGCTAAAATTTAATGCACCAAAACCCAGGATCAGGATTATTCATTGGTCGAACTCTCAGTAATAGATCGTGCTTTCTCATTTGTTCTTTGACCCCACCAATATAAAAATGTTGATCAATTCAGGTTAAATGGGCAGAGCGCCAGTTACCCCACAACTTGGTGACTAAGAACATCTTCGATGATACAAACAAAGTATTGGAGAAGACATATTACAATGATTCGCAATGTCGTTGCCATAATGCGAGCACACAGGATGACAGAGTGTAAGTGTGTTTACTGTGCTATATTGGCACTGATGTGGTAATGCTCACCTTACAGTAACACCTGCTCAGTAACAATAAAGCAATCCAAATATATCTCCCAGGTCGTTGAAACGGTAAAGTTCGTTTACCGATCAATTCACTTTCCGACCAGGTAGGTCGTTGGACAGAACCTGAGCGTAAAGTGAGGACTAACCTTATTGGATAAAAAAATGTTCAGATTTTCTCGGCTTTGGCGAAAACATATAGAATTATATATATATAATAATGAACATAAATAATAACATTTAAATATTATTAATCAGGTTGACTCAAGACGTTTTCGACACAATGAATCAAAAACGAATTAATCTCAGCGTACTGACACGTTTCAATGATTACAGATGGCCCTGTCAATGGGAGCTAGTAATTATTATTTTATTCAAATTTTAGATCTTTAGAATTTTGTTTTCAGCACTTTCTAATTTGTAATGTATTTCCTTCAAATTAGTACAACTGCGGACAAACAGAAGGGCCGAACGAATACGACCTGAGTATTGTACCTACATGGAACAAAGGAATAAATGGAAAGGGGATGGTGATTGCCGTTATTGACAATGGAGTAGAGTATCGGAACAAGGATTTGGCAAAGAATTATGTTAGTATCATGGATAGAGATTTGCTTGGTTTTAGTATAAGTAGTATAATATGGGTAGTCGCGGAGTGAACTGGCATAGCATATAGGCTCGAGCAGGAAATTCTTGTTGCATGATTTAGCTTGAGTATTGACGATGAATTGACTTGATTTGACTCGAGTTTTCAATGATCTAAGGAAATTATCAACATGGAACATTACTGCATATTGAAAACGGATTTCAAACTACTCTCTTACTCTGTTCATTAGTACAGTAATACCATGAAACCAGCGAGCAAAACTTAATAGACTACTACGACCACGACTAACACTGAAGGGTGTTTTGTCACAGCTACATAAAGTCTTAACTTGAGCACAATAACTCGCAACATAATACCACTCTGTCTCATTTCTCAGGACCCGGAAGCAAGCTTTGACTTCGTTGAATATCAAGACAAAGATGGCCCGTTACCTGCTCCAGGGAAAACGTAGGACTTTTTGCTTTAAATTTCTAAACACAGAGTTGGGGGATAAAGGATATACATAGTGTATATATATTTCAAAGCCTTCTATTCCCACCATATGTAGCTGTGAAATATGAATAGTTCTGTCAAGGACAGATTGATCCGATTTAACATGTCGTTTTCACATTACAATTGTTTACCTTTGACGACTGGCTCCTTGCACCCCGATGATTTTCCAGATGTCCGTAAATCCGGGTTACCTGGGCTTAATTGTCTGAACCACCCTCATCACGAATGAATTGGAAAGATGGAAAGATCGTGTATGTTATACACTATTTATAAATATAGCTGCGGTACTCTTACATCTCTTGTATTCATCGTAGATATTACCTATATTTGACCTACATATGTTTAAAATTTGTTTTTATCTATAAACGTCACAGTCACGGTACTGAGTGTGCGGGTGTTATTAGTATGGCAGCAAATAATACGTTCTGCGGTGTTGGTGTTGTTCATCAAGCCAAACTTGGAGGTAACTATTAACATAGCATCCTTCGTTCTAATACTTTCCATACCCATATTGAATACAGGCATTTCTCACTTAAAGACCACTTCGTTATACTAACCCTTGTACTTATAACCGTCATCACGATCAAACTTACAACTTTTAAATAACATTTGCATTAGACCTTTACGAATTTCATTACTCAGATAAATTGTTATAATTCATTTAAAACTGATACTTCGTAACTTTTCATACTCTCATGGACTCTATCAATGAAACAATATTTGGACATATTTTTCGGCTCTTTGGAGCGGATCCTGATCCTCAAATGAGGAGTTCGTTTCGCGACCCGGTCGTTGGAACGGAACTAATTTAACTAATTAAAAAGTGCTTATATATATATAGATCTGGTAAGGTTTTATAGATATCGAGAAACTTCTTGTCAATATTCAGCAATCAGAATGATGGGCGGTCCTGCCACAACAGACATAATTGAAGCTGCATCTCTCATATACAAAGCCAACTACATCGATGTATACTCGTGAGTGAGGATACAATGACAATACTTTATAGCAGTTGATTTGTAAATAAAAGCATTATTATTGTTACAGTAATATAGTAAGTTGCCTAGTCGTGGTCTAGGAGTATATAGATAACATTTATAAAACGCTTAGTGGTTGCATTTATTTTTAATACAAAAACTGACTTCAGAAATTCCTGGGGTCCCACGGATACAGGAAGCATCTACGAAAAGCCCCGTTTTCTCGCTGAAACTGCGTTTCAACGATCTACTACTCTGGTAAATAAACTAGATCTGCACTGTTCACAAGTTATACGTTATACCAGATAGTTATAGTGAAGATATATATTGATATATATTACAATGTATCTACAGGGTCGGAATGGCAAAGGAAATATTTATGCACTCGCGTCTGGTAACGGTGGGGAGGTGAACGATCATTGTGGAGCGGATGGCTTCACGTGCAGTATTTATACAATATCTATAGGTATCGTTAGGCCAAGGCAATGTACTACTGTATCATATCACACAGTTTTTAATTTAAATTTGAATTTAAAAGTGACTCACTCACTCACTCACTGTACATGACCCGCTCACTGACCTCATCTAGGCTCATATCCTCGAGCAAGACATAAATCAGCTACCCTTGAATTCCTACAGATGAAACTAAAGTCATTTTCTCTTAATTCGGCTTATAATCTCGCGACCCTCATTGATACTGAAATAAGTTAATACGACCAAAGAAGCCGGGCCCTACTAAGGCTCCATATTGCTTGAGGTGAAAATACTATCTCCAACCTCTATTAGTCGCCTAATAATAACTGTCGTTTGTAACAACGTTGTGTATTGAATAGACATTTATCCTTAGCTGCAAGCTCACATAACGGAAATTGGGTTGACTATAGCGAACAATGCACTTGTATCATGGTTTCTGTTCCTTCTGGTGATCCCAAACGCCTAACATACATATACGAGACGGGAATGAACCTGATTCACCCACTGGCAAGTACTACTTATTGACAAAATTTTGAACAAACACTTAAATGCAAAATAAGCGTTTTTACAGTCACGATTTGTCATTATGCAGAAAACGAAGAAAAAAAACAGTTTTAGTGACTGTACCATTAATTTTTTTTTATCAGGTTACAACAACTGGTTTGGGATGTACAAATAGTTTCAGAGGAACGTCTGCAGTAACTCCACTTGCGTCCGCCGTATTTCTTATGACGCTACAAGTAAAGTGTGTATTAAATTGTATCTTGTTGGTCCTTACTAGCTTGATTTGTTGAAAAAGTATTTCCTCTACTATTGCATTTCTTTTCTCCTTGAAGCCCGAACCTCACTTGGAGAGATGTTCAATATCTCATTGCTGAGACAGCGTTGGTCGTCAACCCTAAAGACAGCGGTTGGCAAATTAACGGTGCTGGATTTCACGTTCATCCATAGTAAGATAACATGAATTATGATACAAAACTTTATAAACTAAGCCAGAACTAAGTTCTGATATGAAATTATCTCTAACTCTTATAACAGTTACGGCTTTGGAGCCCTCAATGCATTGCGAATGACAACAACAGCTGAAAAATGGACTAATGTCGACAAACAGAAAAAGTGCACCCTAAAATTTCCCCTGAATATTAGGTAAATAACTATAGTGTAAGATGTGATTCCGTGTTATCTTCAATGATTTGTAGTAAACATAGATACGTGACCTAATACAGCAGTTGAATTTCCGCAGAAAAATTCCGAGCAATGAAACACTTGTGCTAACCGGATTTTCCACAGCATGCCAGGACAAGACTGATCAAGTTCTGAAATTGGAACATGTACAGGTACCTTGCGAGAATTTCCTAACATCCTGAAGTATGGCTGACGCGGGGTATTGTCAATTTTCATTTTTAGGTTATTCTAAGCTATAATGTGAAATGCAGAGGAGATATAAGTATAAAGCTGACCTCTCCATGCGGAACTGTGTCGCCGGTGCGTGATTCATAATTACTTAAAAAGCTCTGAGTACATTGTAATTATTACGTAGTGCAGTTTAGTAATTCCATTCGCTAAACTAAACGTTGTAAGTCTTGAATCAAATTTTTAAAAACGTTGATTGTCAGTTGATGAACACGAGAAAGCTAGACACCAAAAAGGCTTTATCACTGTGGCCGTACATGTCAGTATTTCATTGGGGTGAAGATCCAAGAGGAGTTTGGACGCTTGAGGTGTTTACATGACTGTATAGTATATATCGTTGATGTATTTACTTATTCCTGTAGTTTGCTTTATCATTTATATCTCCATTCAGATATCATATAGATCGTATAGCCTTAAGACATTAAATGGCATTACAATTTCATCATTTGATAATGCATTACCATTTAGATCAAGGACAATAAAGGCACTGCCTCATGTCTTAGGAGCGCCACTGAAACATCAGCAGGATACTTGACGCACTTTAGCTTGGTACTATGGGGTGTGCGGGATAATAAAAGAAGGTATAACGATGGCTGCAGAAAACTACTTGCTTGAAAAATCTTATTTTACAGTCTTGCTAGTGTTATATTCCTTATCTCTATCGTATATAACATGTTCTGAAAATTCGCTCTAGGAGCGCATCACCGCCTGTGTGCCTTACCCGGAAGGATTTTAAAGAAAGGCTTTTGAATGAAGTAGATGGTAAATACAAGGCTGTCATTAAATCATTATCAGGTATATACCAAGTTATTGTATCCTTAACGTGAAAAAAATCTTCATCCTGAATGAGCTCATTATCTCAGTTATTCATTGTATAATATCTTCGTGAACTTGATAATTCTAGCTGTAATTTTGAAATCTTATTGAAAGATAAAGAGCTGGTGATGGAAGGAAATTATATACAATTCAAGGAGGATTTCTCACCAATAAATCGCGAAAATGAATCAAAGACTTTACTTCGGCCGCAGCCAAGGCCGTTAAAGGTAGCGTTGTGTCTTCCAACCTCTATTACCCTATGCTGTGAATACTTGAGTGGTCTTATAAGACAAGGTCAAACTTGAGATAAAACCTTAATATAAGTCGAGCCAAAATCATAATTATTACGTTGTCAAAATGTCGACAATAAAAACAATTCCTTTTGTATTTCGTGTCTATTTTTACAAACACAACTCTGACGGAAACGCGAAATGAAACCACTGATCAAATATTGAAATTGAATGTTAAAAACGCTTATGCATACATTTCTCTATTCTTTACAAGTGACTTAATAGTTGGTAAAAACTTGACCTCATACTCCAGTATCAACGGTTTATAACGTCTTCGTACCAATTTGAAATTGGAAAAAAACATCTATTTCCTCGGTCATATAGTATCTTCATGACCTGAACTTTTTTTCTTCTCTCACTACGCCGCATCTTTATTTAATGTAGGAAGACAAATTCAAACCACTGCCTTTCGAAAAAGAATCGATGCTTTTATGGAAAGCATCCTTCGCAAGCACGTATTCGAAATCATTGGCGCTAGCGGACTATATAGTTAATGGAAATGAGCCGAAATCGACCAGGATATCGTCAGAGCACTTCGCGGCCGTGCGACACCTTGTGGCACGTAAATTGAGCAGTCACACTTTGTCCAATGATGTTGCAAAAAACTTCTTGGTGGAATCAGCAAAAGCTTTAACGAATGAAAAAGAAAGAGAGGTTGGATTTCGTTCAGAGCTGTTTCCGTCTAAAGAAAAAACCGCCCATGTTCTTCACCATTTAAGTTTTGCTTGGGAATAAATTAGGGTAATTTTTCTCTTATATTGTAGTCATTATCAGTCATTTAATTATTAGCATGTTTTAAACTTATACTCAGAAATAAAAGCAGGTTATGATGAAAGCAATCACAGAACATATTAAAATAGTGTAATAGTCAATATCGAGTGCAGTATTCATGTAGTAACTCGACTCGTGGGTGATTGATAACTCGACTTGATACTTAACGTCTTGAAAAATCCATCTTCGTTTTGTTGAAAATTTAACAATTTAAAAATAGTCTCCCTTTCAGCAACTTTTTACATCTATGTACTGTGTTAATTCATCATGTCTCCCAGCTCTGAGTTGAAAGACAGAATAGCTCATTAGATAGTATGGCATGGCAAGATGGATTGTCTTCGGCGCATCAAATTTCAACTTTCCCTGACCGAATACAAACGAACACGCGACAGCTAAAAACTAACACGCGCGTTAAAATAACATTACCTGATAACAACTGTAAAGCATTCCGAAATAATAAAAGATAAGACAGAATTGAAATGTCTGCTCTTCCTATGCTTCCTTAATAAGAGCGACACTGTTGAACAATGTAGAGATTTCTCGGCGTGTTTCAAAGATTGTTTAAGACGTTGGACAACCAAATTTCAAAGGACTTCAATTAACTGGGTTACCAGTTCTTGTGAAATCGGTTCCAAGTTATTATTATCCAGGATCTATACGAGTATCTATTGTGAAACTTCCCGATAGCGAAAGAATAGATTCAAATATTTACATGATGTTTGATTGATACAGAAAGAGTTAACTCTGGTAAAATAATTTTTCCGTTACTCCAAATATCAGCTTGTTTTCGCTCGGTTATCTTGTATTATTTACCATTTTAGCTGTAGCTGTGAATTGCGTCATTCAACTGTTTGCTTAGCACAAATTATTATGTTTCCGCAATATTCCAATTACCGGATTTGAATGCGCTGTTACAAACATGTGAGTGGAACTATACTAATCAACTTCCAGAATATTTTAGTCGTTTCAGCACACGTCATTATAGGAAATAGAAAAATTGTGACCACGGATCCCAACGTAGCGGATTTGACTCGCGCTTTATCAAGTCATCCATCATATTCTTTGACCGACGAGATAGCGATGTCTCCTATTTGTCTCATATGGAATTATGGATGAGAAATGTGATGTCACTAATAGTAATTGGCCGTGAAATTATCCGGTCTGCTTCAATCGACGCTATGTTACTTTTGAACAGAGTAACAACTTCATACAAGAACGTTTTTCACGGGGGTGCTACCGAACAATTCATTGACACCCCATATGATAACAGAGTGCCGAAAAAACCTATCCCTACAATGATACTGGTAATGGTAGTGGTCATTTGAATACTGAAACTGTAAGGGCCGCTTAAGAGCAGTCTATATACAGTGAACTATCGGAAAGTTATTTTTTTGTTCCCTACATGCAGGCGTATGTGTCAAGTCTTAAAGCGTCAAAAAAGGCTATTACGCCCGAGCATAAAGTACCGATATTCGATTTTATTCGTATTCGGTGTCGGAATTGTGCACGATTGTTGTTTTGCTCCTTAAATTTGGGAAACGATTTCATGAATCAGAATCAAGTGAGGGTTTACTACTTTCTTTATCGCTAGTTCTATCGACGAAGATTGTCGTAGGCCGGCGAGTTCGAACGGACATTGTACTCTCTAATACAGTATTCCGGTCGTATTTGTACCTGGTTGTTGGTTCGCTCAATAAGGGTTAGCCAGACATCAACTGAAAATGGACCAGTATATGTGTAACGTACAGTGTCGACACAATCGAAGTGATGTCTCATTTCTGGGGTTGACTTATCCGGCGAATATAGGGTAAAACCTAAAATCCACCTAAGTATTTTAAGGCTAAGGTTTTCTAAGGTTGATTTCGGTTTGGCGTAATCAACGGGAATAGCTCACATATGTAAATCCAGGTAAAAAATATATTATATAATGAAAAATATTTCATACTGGATAATCTGGATTAACAGATGTCATATTGGCAAGGAATCTTTATTGCAGTCTTTCTATCCCAATGCTTATTTGTTACTATCAATCACTGCATCAAATAAATACTCTTAATGATGTACGTACACATAACATAATGTTTTATTTGTTTTGCATAATTAATACTACAATGTTGTTTGCGTGGATAATAGAGTGGATATGGCATTGTATGTAGAGCATAAAATGTGGGGAAATATAGCAGAATAGAAAAGTAAATATTCTTAGTTATTAATTAGCATTTTCAGTAACAAAGAACAGGAAATGAATGCGAAAAAACAGAAGAAATGGGATCATAGTTCGCTGGTACTACTTACTACTGGTCACTGCATAATAGCTTTTTTTTTACTTAAATGACTTGCAGCGGGGAATGACGTTATCTTGTGTATTTATTTGTTCCAAATAGTATCTATTATTTCAACTAATTATATTTACTGTTTATTTATATGAATATTAATATTTAATTTAGTTCACGCTGAACGAAATTCAAAATAATCGTGTGGGTAGTCCGAATTTATGGATGTATTTTGATTCGTTATATTTCTACCAGTATCTAGTGTCGAATAATTCGAATATACAAATCAATTTTGCTCAGCGCGGGCAATTATCCAACTGTTAATTGCAAACGGAGCGTGATTCACCAACACGATCTCGGCTTGATAACTCAGATAAAATCCCTTTAACGAGAACAGGTGCGTAAATTGCACAAATCCCGTGTTGACGTATGAGGATTCTATTGAAATACATAGCAGGTAGCGTTAAGCACGTTCCAGTAAGATATTCTTTCGATATAAGAGCGAGCTATCTTCGGAGGAAGGCGAGATTTTTGAGCGTGATGCATCACCAGTTAATTCTGTCGTGGTGGGCAGAACAATGGAGATTAGTTGGCCGCTTACGGAAAGCCATTTGAAGGGAAAAAATCAAAAAAACTAGAGTTTGTTTCCGTTGATATAGAATCGTAGTTGTTAGTGTTAACATGATCATAAAGTGAAGGAAAGCCATTATACCGAGTGCTAATTAAGTAAAACAACAATTTGAGCTATCAAGTGCTAAACTACATTGCTAGACTACGAGGTAGAAACGATTAGAGTATGTATAGTCAGTATCACAAATGTTAATAGAACATTAACTAGTCTGACGAGATGCGTTAAGTCATATCTTTACTTGTCTTCATCAGTATTTTCATCTCCGTAATTACGGAATGAAAATTAGGGATGTGTTGATTTATGGTATTCGAGGGGAAACGGGTCGGAGCAAAACCGGGCAGTTAAAATTTCTTCAGCCGTACCAAACCAGTTTCATAGCATGGGTATTATCCAGCATATGATTTGGATCGGGGTTATGGTAGGCTACGGTAGCTCATATTGGACCACTTGCTGCCACAATCAATCGTGCCTCAAATGTGATCATTTGGATTTGGACAATTTCGGCCATATTTTCTTTTTTACATAGGTTTAATAGTCATTGAAATAAACTAGTGATGGCAGCTCTGGCAACAGCGAAAGCTCTTGATAAAAAATGTTTCAGTTAGCAGGAATTTGATGTATAGTTTGATCTTTTGAAAAGCAAAGTCACGCAATGTATAAACTTCTCTAAAAATACTTCTCTGAATACGCACCTTTACAAATGCATTCCTACAACAATTTTAAATGCAAATTGTAAGTTGTTCCTACTGGTTCAACTGATACGTTATCCCTAATTACTTAAAATAACATTATCTCTTTCCGTTGCAGTACCATAAACTGCAAGAAAAATCTTAAGATTGTGTATACTAGATATGCATTTAACACCTCTCGGCGTTACCGTGTATGACCCATTTTTCGTGTTGGGTATTCCATCACTTGAATTTTATTTTAGTGCGAGCCGCCACTATATAGCAGAGCAATGTTGTCTTTCATTCAATTTTTGCATTATTAAAAATGTATTATTTGAAATTTTTCGTATCATTTAGATTCCTACGTACGATACTTCTCTATAACTTCTTATAATGTTATCGCAACTGTACGGTTACGACCAGACCAATCCAGTAGCATTTTCGTATTTCAACATGAAGTGCAACACAGACGATCAATTTGATCCGATGCAAAATACAACCAAGTACGGAGCAGAAAATGATGCACGTTCTCCAAAAGGTCAAGAACAGGAGCAGCAATCGACTTCTCACGAACAAATCGCGAGTTATTATAATAAAGGATTGGATGCAGGACAAACAACTTCGGCCATGGTCGAAACAAATCCCGTTTATCCAAATTACCCATACTTTTATCCAAGTACGCACGTCCCACAAGCTTTCGCCACTCCCTACTTTCCGAATACATCGTACAACGAGTTCACGCATTATTCGGACAAAAAAATAAACAACGAAGAAATGCAGGCATATCGCGCGAGTCAGGGTCAATCGAACGCGTTTTCCTTATTTCCTTATCGCTCTATTACATCAGAAAAAGAGTTGAACTATGGAAAACATAATCACCAACAGTTTGACAACATTCAGGCCCAGAATTCTCCGGGAAGCCAAACTTCTGAAAATTCAAATTATTCCTCTTCTGGCAATACAAGTTCTCCAGTACCTGTAGAAAAATCTCCTTGTTCCACAACATACCTTGCGTCCCAGTACGATCTGTATAGCGCTCAGCAATCTGTGGTTACTCAATCGCAACCGTTTTACGAACGCCCAGCCGCCATGCACAGTTACCACGCTTATCACGACGTGAAGCAATCCCAATACCCTACAGAAAGTGAATACCATACCCATAACGTAGTTAGCAGTTCCGGCTACCCATGTCCACGTGTGGCAACTACTATAAGCGATCCTTATCACGGAGAACAGCGATTTTCTAACGAAGAGAAACAGCCACACCATCGATCGCTCGAATATAACCAGATAGAAAATATTGAAAATACGGAATTTCGTGCCTGCACACAAGTCTCGGATGATCATCCTATTCCTGACAAAGTGTGGCCTCACCAGAACAATTCGCAGCAAATTAAGCATGAAGAGACCATGGATGAAATGAAAATCTTTTCGAGGTTGTTCAAACAACGCAGGGTAAAACTCGGCTTCACCCAGTCCGATGTGGGTATCGCACTGGGTTCCCTTTACGGCTACGTGTTTAGCCAAACTACAATATGCCGGTTTGAAGCAATGCAACTCAGTTTCAAAAATATGTGTAAACTAAAACCGCTGCTCACCAAATGGCTGCAAGACACGGACATCGACAACGGCACTTTGAACTGCGCGATTGAGGACACGGACCACGTGGCCACTCGTAAACGGAAGAAAAGAACAAGCATTGAGCAAGTCGTGAAGTCCGCTCTCGAGAAACAGTTCCAGATAAAGCAAAAACCAACCACGCAGGAAATTTGTAAGATCTCCACCAACTTGGGTTTAGACAAAGAGGTTATCAGAATATGGTTTTGTAACAGAAGACAAAAGGAAAAGCGTCATGCAATTCCTGACAGGAAGGCCATTGCAGGACCTCAGTGAATTTCTAACCATACCATAACCGGTAAATACAGCAGATGAAAAATCATTTGGCAGTTCCATTGAACCGCTCCGAGCCTGTAAACGTAGATTGGCGCGACTGTTAGGCCGCAGAGGTAACAGAGAGGATTAGATATGGGAATCTCGAATCTAATAGAAAACGTTAATAAAACGATATATTATTCTTGCCAAATGTAAACGTTTTGAATCGCTTATGGCAAATGAAATTAGTAGTTATTATCATGCAGTAGCTGTAATTTTTTACTGTCAGCCAGAATATATTTATCGTTCTCTGTTAATTCCATATGGTATCACGGTATTTTCATTAGAAACTATGTTAATTGATGTAGTTTTGTCTTTAAGTTTTTCGCTTTTGTTATTGAGTTGCATTCTCACCGTATTATTTTTACTCCATTCAACTGTAATACATAAATATATATGCAAATCTTCGTATGTGTAATCTCAATACACAGAAAGTTGAATAGTACAAGTATAGAGACAGGTATAATAACAGCTACTGGTTCAATTTGAAAGTTTCATCGTGAAGAATTAAAGATTTGAATAGGACGAGTTCAAATTTCAAAAAATAATAATAATTCTATGCGAAATTCTAGGCAATCTGTTGGTAAAGTATTTCAATTTCTTATTATTCTATATTTCGTATTATGCCATCGGAGTTTCGGGGAAAAATCTAACCCATCCAATAAAAAGTCTTAAAAAATGGAGGCATTAACCCACTCCAAACAAAGCCAAAAGTATACACGACAACGCTAAAATACTGATAAATTATGTAATGAATAAAAATTTTTCCAAGCCAATCACTATGAAGATTGATATTTGCATATGAGTACACTTTAGTACACTCCGCCTATCCTGGGGTCAAATCCTAGGAAAATTTATAGTCGCATTTCTTGAAATCCGTGATTATTAAATGTTACATACTGATATAAAATTATTAATTTTATTGTTAGTGAATTAAACCTCATCAATTTGTTGATATTTTTGATACCACGTTTCCAAATCCCTAAGTGTTTGCGTACCCGATTATTCTATTTACCATCGCGCTAATATCCACAGTGTTTTCTTTCTTTCAGTATGTGAAAGTAAAGGAAAGCTATCTGTGGGTGGCTGAGAAAAGCAAAAGGATCGAAACTAACGCGCGGTTGCGTCCCGATGTAGCGAGAGTTCGGTGCGAGCCTCCCGCTGGGCTATTATGCGCCTATTCGGGGTCATTTCGCCGCAGTCAAAAGAATCGAGCATTCGCTTGTACAAGACAAACGGGAAATGATCGAGTGAAGGGCAAAGGGAAGTAAACGAATGACTGAAAGTAACTGCAGAGAAAATTTTCAATAAAGAAACGGATGTCGGTTTAAAACGAAAGAAAAATTCGCTTCAGTTCGTTGGACTCAAAGAGTCGATCGGAGTTGACTAAACAAGGTCGATCCTATTTCATGGTTGCGTATCACGTAGCGGGATATTTCACATGTATGAAGAAGATTTCTCTCGCTAATTAGCACGGCTAATTCCTCATTATTTTGTTGGCGCATTAAATCTTCTGTGTGTTATTGCTTGTAAAACAAACACAGATATTTTAAAATGCAAATCCATGTAGTCTTATCTATCCACGCACGTGGAATAAGAAATGGCGTGTTTTTTGACAAGATAAAAAATCAATGAAATTATCTGCGATTCATGGACGCAAAAGTTCTTGGGCTGTGCTTGACGCTGTGGTCATTAAGGATATGACAAATGTAACAGTGATCGGACCTGGGTGTCTTTCTGCTACATGTTGAAGCAGCGATAATCCTTGTGAATTGAATAGTATTGAACATCAGAACTATTTTGTTTGTGTCTTTATAAATCACGAAGATTTATTTTTAATAATTTTTTTACACGAGACCTAGTTTACTTCTTCCAACTCTAGCGCCCCATCTACCGGACTCGTCGAATGGCTAAGTAAACTGTTAATGTTAATCAAGCAGCAGTCGGAGGTTTGAGAAAAAAATAGAATAGCGATTAAGAAATTTGTGGAATTCTTTGTGTCTGTAGATGAAATATTGAGCAGCTGTCCGGAATTAGGCAGCCCTCCTTCCAATTGGATGATGATATAAAAAAATACATCCTGCAATTAGGCAGGTGGTTCCCAAGCACAAACCCAGGTGATAATGCTGAATCTCACTATTAACGATCCCCGTGGTTATGAATACATTATATTTAAATTTGCATAAAATTAGAAGGTGGAACTCTATCACTACATGTACTAATCTACACTGTAAGAAACAATGAAAATGGCAATTAACAAAGTATTTTCAAGTCTTCATGAATCCACAACCTACATATATCCACGCTTTAAAGTCACAATACATTGTGTATTTATGAAATGTGCAGCGTATTTACACGGAAATTTTTTGTATCCTGTTGAATAAATGCCCCTTAACCTTTGGTATATGACCTCGCAAAGCGTAGTTCACAGGTTAATCAATCATCTGACCGAATCTCTGGAGAGATGAAGTGAATGATCGACTTTTATTGCCATCATTAAAGTTGGCCTGTGTTGTCTGGAACATCTGCTAACTTAACATCATAGTGGGGTTGAAGTATTCTTGTAGCTTAACTGCGAGATCAGTCGGTCTCGGTGCATCTCGTTGATATGATTTAACTGTCGGAGCAGTTGCCGCCGAAGATTTTATACAGTGTTATGGAAATAATGTTGTGTCATTGTTATGTAGTAGTGGTTCAATGCTTCAATATCGGAACTAATATGTAAGCTATTTTGAAGAGTGGAAATGCTTTATCTTTTACCAGTTAGAATGTGGCATAAATCGAGGTTAAAATGAAGGTGGTAATTACAGGCCAATGATGTGTTAGAATTCTTTCTGCTTATCGTGATTTCGTTATTTTATGTAAGTTTTGTGGAGATTATTGACTGGTGTTCAAGATTCACTCTTAATGCTTGGCATAATTTTCACATAACATTTATGGTCACTAAAGCATTAGTCGGACCCCTCTTGTCTTCATTATTTCTCCTATACCAGTGTGCATATAAAATACGGTTTCAATTATGTGGTGGAAAATCTAATGAAATATAATTCATTTCTATTCAAGGTATTATAGTATTTATGTAGAAGTATTGTATCTTCTAAAATTTTTTTTGAATATGGAGTATTTTGATGAGGAGGACACCTTCAGTTTAGAAGGCCATGTAAGTGTTTATTGTTTCATGTGTATTGTTGTTAATTGTGTTTACAATTTACTCTACTCAATATACTCTGTCCATTGCACAAAAATGGAACTAGCATTTGTTTTGTCTGCATTTGTATTACTAGGGATCATATCTCTTAGATATTCATCAACCTTTTGTTTACTCGGAGACCATCAATTTTATTATGTATGTATGCAGAGAGAAACCTCATTGAACATGAATCCGTTGCAGAAGTATACTGGAATATTCTTTGTTTTTGTGATTTATTCTCTTCAAATCACTAAATGATAGTTTTAATAATAACTAAAAACTCTTTTTCACAATTCAGGTCTTGAAATTTGTGAATTTAAATTACCATTATTCAAATCTAGCATAACAAATTTTTGCTGGTGTGAAATAGACAGTCCATTGCATCCGCACTGCACCCATTAAGCATTAGTTTGCTAGTATTTTGCTAATACTTTGTTTTTTGATAGTCTGAAGATGTAGTTTTGCCTTATCATGAGGAAGATTGGGAACTGGCAGCAGAGCCACAGCAATCCCTGCCCTACTTGGAGCCTGATGACAATATATCCCAGTCAGAACATTTGGTAAGGGAAATTAATTTATGAGGTCTTTTAAATTTTATCATCCTTTTGTTTCTTTTGGCATGATGGTATATTGGATCATTAAACTGTGGCTGCAGTGTAAAAAGTTTCTCGAAAGTTTTAGAAGTTGCTATCAATTACCATAAATGTTGTTGAACTAAGTATTGTGCTGTTTGTGTAGAAAGTTAGATAGATCAACTTGATGTTATTACTAGAATTATATGACTTCATACTCCTGTAGATTGTTTTAACACTATTCCATGTACTTTGAATTGTTAAATGATTTAGAATCCATCTACTATTGTCATCTAACTTTACTTTTGAACTACCATACTTTATGTGTGTGGTTTAATTTAGTGTTTTCCGATATTTTATTCTGTTTAGAGTATGTAGTCTTTATTATGTATCCATTATATTGTTAATTATGATAATAAAATTTATTTATGCGTCAGGAACCTTACACTCAGCAGCAACTGGCTTCGTTTTATCATAACCCAATACTTGAAAGAGGGGACTTATATACCAAACAGTTTCTTGAGACATCTGCGGATCATCACCCTGAATTCAAGCACTTGCTGCTTAATTTTTACCAGGTTTTATTATTTTGTTCAATTTTTGTATCGGTCATAATGATTCCTTTCATTATCGTACTATTCCGTAATCGTGAATCATGTTATAGTCCCTGGAAAGAGTCACACAGCTGCAGCAAGACAATGAACAATGGAGCGAGAATATACAAAGACTTTGCCAAAAGATTTTTGATACAGCAACAGAGCAAGCGAAAGCAGAGGTAGATATATTGTACAGGGATTTGTTGTTCAATAATAAGTTCAATACTATATGTGATCATTTTTTCAAGTTTTATGTAGACTTGTATTATTTGCTTTGGAAAATAGTATTTATATCCAGTTGGTAAGAACATTTCTTATGATCCCAGGTGAAAGTTTATTTAAACTGTCTTCTATCCTATTATTACTTGGATAGAATAGAGTGGCATGCTTTCAACTGCCACTAAGTGCTAGGTAAACAAATCGCTGTCTGAGCTACTCATTATGGTAATGACGGTTTCCTACTAAATCATTTCGAAAATGTTTTTATTAATATTTAAATGACTACTTAAGTTGAGTCTAAGATAAAAAAAGACTCTAGGCTCAGCTTTAAATGTCTTCCAGGTAATACAGATTGATTTATCCATTTTGTTCATTTAAAATTCAATGAGATCTGGATATCAGTGAATTAACAAAATCCTTGTTTCTTCCAGAAATTCCACCTTTTTTCTTTTTTACAGCAGCTGGTATTTTACATCTCAAAATTCTTGACATATTCATGTGATCAAGACAGTTGGTCTACTACTTATCAAGATCAGTTGAAAACTTAGCTATATTTAAGAGTAAAATCTGATTTTTTACACAGGCATATTGTCAAGATCAACGTAAAGTCGCTAAAGTCCATTACTTTACAAGCTGCAATTTCAATCAGAGTGTTGCACACGAACTGAAAAAAGTCCTGTCAGACACTTTACGGGTGGGTGTGGATGACACGTCGCTCGCACTGTATTCCATGATGGTCGCACGACTCGAATGCGAACAGTTTATTTACGAAACGGCTAAATTATTGAAACATCATTCAGAAAATCTAATCAATAACACAGGTAAATATTAAAGACTTCACGCTCCCAGATTTCACACTCATCTCATGGTCATATGTATTTTGGTCTCTGTAGCATTCATACGTGTTTGAATTGTGTATAAGTGACATGGCATTAGAGATATTGATCTCCTGGTACAAGATAAAATATTCTAGATTCAAAATAGGTTCCAAGATCTCCAGATGAAATAATTCTTATTCTTTCTTAAAAAAAGTTTGACTGCAGTTCATGTATTCAAAATGCACCACTGTTTTTTTTGGCATAAATGAAGAAATTCTGCTCTCGATAATATTCCGTGTTTGTAATTATACCAATTCAGGTCTGCTCTCAAACTGTCTATCAGAATGAATTGATCTCATTCCAAGTCAAATAAATTGTTTTGGTTTCATAATTTTGAAAGATAATAGACATAACAATTAAAAAGCCGATGACTTGAGCAATGCCAATACCAAGCACAAGACCCTGCATGTGTCGGTTTGAGTCCCTCCCAAGGTTACACACAAAGTTTTAGTTGCCTCTGTTATTGTAATGTGTTACATAAATATCAACCTCAAGCTCCATTAAAGATTTATATATTACACACTCAAATATACAGTAGGGTTGGATGAAAATTCATAACCTTTATATGGCTCATCAATAATTCCCTATTTTTTTCATCACAGACTCTGTGAAGTCTAGCATACTAGTTCAGCTGTGTGACGAGTCGGTGGACTGCTTACGTCAATGCATAAGCACGCTCTTTTATTACCTACGAAGACAGGACTCTGCAGACAATGAATTCTATGGTTTTTCTAAAAGATGGATGTGTCAGGTTATTAGTAAAATGCAGTACGCAGTACTAAAACCCTTTAATAATTCATTAGGCCTTGAGCTCCCCCGTGTTCAGTAGATTATCTTATTTATAGTGTAAATTTTTAATGGTCTTGAGATTCCGACTGATAAAAATTCTTGTGAGGAAAAACATTTCCGGATAGAGATATTATGTCTTATTTCAAAATATTTCATGAGAAACATTAGCCCAGCAGAGCTGTCCCCTGATAAATGGATAATAAACCTAGCTTTATTGGATTTATATAATGATTACTTGAGATTTAGTAGAAGCTCTTGGTCTGATTTTTATTTTGTTTTAGTCATCAAAAAACCCTGGACTGATCACTTCAATCACTTGAATTTTTCAAATGGAATGGAATTATGGATTACAATAGGTTTAAGGGTTATCGTCCATATGCCAGTTATTGGCCCCGGATTTATTGTGTTCAATCTATTCTTTAGCTGTAAAGCTTCTGATCAATATTCATTGACAGCAGTAAATTGATTTTTTCACTATTTACTCCTTCAATATTTGTCTTTGCCTGAAAAGAATGAAGGGACGCTCCTTAATATAATCACTTACATCAATGCCAATTAAGAAAAAATCTTACAAAGCTAATTTCCTTTGCTATTGTACACTTTGTTATGACTTTTAGAAAAACCTTCCTGTTATATAAAAATGTTGGAAGCAGGAAGCTCTCACTTGGAAATTCTATTGATTCATAGGATATTTTTTAGTAGGGAATAAAAATATAAGTGAACCAACAATCATACTGTGTGCGCCTGTATGCGATATGTTTAAAATGGATTTGTCCTCGATAAATGAGGTCGACATGCAAACTGAATTCAGTCGCACGCTTCGGTATTATTCTTCCATGCAGAAAATCTTTGTGGCATCAGAAAATTCACATATTTTTCAAACCTCGTCAATACTTTCGCATTGTCATGCCAGGCTAATTAACTGTTGGACAACATCATCATAGTTCTAGTTACCGTGTGTATTATTGTGAACACACCATTGATTCCCCGGAGGATCCTTAATTGATCTAACCAATCACAGGCATTGATTTTTTAAACTTGACAGTGTTAAGGGCAAATTCCTATTCTTAATTAAACAAATAACCTGATTCCACTGCAATGATTGGATTCAGTCATGCAGCAACATACCCGGAAAAGTTATCTGCCTTCAATATCTAATCATAACAAATTTTATTCATTATGAAATAAGAACAGGTTACAGGGGTGCAAAAGAGAACAATAAAATTTGTGAATCTCACCTATATAGAAACTACTGTATCTCTCAAAGTAAAGTATACTCAATATTCCATAGAAATATTCATATTTCTTCTTTCCACCTGTTTTACAGTTGGTGACTTTGTTGTATGATGTGACCCAGGATGGAAGTTGTCAGAATCTCCTTAACGAAGAAATGTTTGTTCTCAATCACATCATACGTTCGCCTCCGGGCACGCAATCTTGGGCAGAGCGTATAATACAGGTATAATTGAATCGTTGGTTAGGGAAATAATGTAATGAATTAATGTAATTATTCAACAAAATACTAAATGATAAAATTAAAGCGGTATATATATATATATTGAAAACTCAAGGAAGGATGAAGGATGCCATAGGGACCTCTGAAGATGTATCTGAGTACTGGTACCTCAATTATGAGCCAAAAAATGGTAATTAGTGTTTTGAGGTCTAACTATGTGTGCTAGATAACACAACAGTCCTATAATTTCTCGTTTCATTTTCCCATTAACGATCTCATTACTGCACACAGTTGCAGGTTTGAAACTAGTCCTATTTTTATTAAGAATTGCGCAATGGAGTATCTGCCTTTATTCAGATATTTTACTCAATTCAACATTAGCATTTAAAATTAAATAACTTTGATATTATGTTTCGATTTTATGGATAGATCTCCACACCCCGAGCAGAATCAGACTTCTGGAATTCGAAAGTTGTTCTGGATCATGTCATATACATGCTGTTTCTGGTATTGCGTGCACCCAAGGGGAGAGAAGATTTTTTGTCCAACACTAAATCAAGTTACTCGTTGTCATCTTCATCGAGACAGGATTCTTTAGAAATAAATGGAAACTGGACCTTGGTAAAGTTATTGGAAATTTAAATAGATTTTGTTTGACTTGTTGGTTTAAAATAAGATTTCACTTCTTGTGAGTTTTGGTAGCATTTTCTTTATTGAATATAATTTATTTTTTTCATTTCATTATCAGCTTGATGAAGATGGTGATGAACTTAAAGGAGTTGGAAGTAAATGGCATGTACTACCCCACGAGAGTGATTTGGTTTCTTTGTATCGACAGATACCTTTCGAAGCCATTCTCTCTCATGTGTTTTCTCTTAAAATCAACAAAGGTTCGATCGTACTTGACATCTGTCTGTCGTGATTATACCCATGGGCATTATTTACAGCAAATCAAATATCCAGTGCTTTAAATAAATTACATTCATGGGAATTTGATGGTTTTTTAATGGCAGCTAGGTTTCTCCTCATACCCAGAAATCTAGTTAATTTTCGATTTCTATAATTTCTTGACGACGAATCAAATTTTACTGTTCACAGTTAATTATCACAGGCCTCGCTAAGATCTTTCTCTTTGTATTCTCTTATTGATTTAGTCCAAAAAAAGATGAAGATACACAAGGCGTTCTATGTATATGGGTAGTTGTTTTAGTGACTGGATTTTTATCAATTGTATGAGGATTAATGAATATCAAATGGAACAAGCTTTAGTATCTTTTCAATACAATTTCAAGTATATACTAAACCCTGGTAATCTTCCAACATTTTCGGATAAATGGTCCAGTAGCTGTTTTAATTAAATATTACTATTTTATCATATGTATTGCCTTTATTAATGTATTATTTCTTTTTGCCAGGTCTCTACAGTTATACTAGCGAACGCATGACGAGCGATCGGTTTTTGCAAGTGCTTGCATGTTGCGACATTATGTGCGAAGTTCTTGGTGAAGGGTTAGCTACGTTAGGAACTCCTAAGTATGTATATTGGGTTTTCTTTTGTCAATTTGTCTGGTATCATTTGCTATTGTATCAATATTATTTGTGTGAGTGAGATTCTAAAGCCGAAATTGATACTAAACAGATATAAGCAACTTGTTCGACGTATCGCTCAAACCCTTCGTAATATCGTACTGTTGATGTCTGAACATTGGAACAAGTTTAAGGAAAATCTAGAAAACAACCCACAAAGGTTTATCATGTCAATTTTCATCGATATCACGTTGCATTACTTATTATCCTTAACCCAGACTGGCATTTTTGAATTTCTCTGTACTTACAGGCATTCATTTGAAAGACTTCAAAAGGAATATGATGAATTTGTGAAGCGATGTGTAGAAAGGCTTCTATGCGTTGCTCGACTGGGAGTGTATCAGTTTCTTGCAGACCTACCATTCCAGTCGGTGTCACAGAGGGCTGCTGAAGTACTTTACGTTCTAATGAACGTGCCGGCCGGTTCAAGAGCTGAAGTTGACCAGCTCTCTAGAACCTCCTATACAAGACAGGAATGGCTTGATTTTGTTGAAGGTATTGTGTTGAATAAAATTTACTGCACATTTCCATACTATCTTTATACTTGAACAGATTTTCATTCTCATATCAATTGCCTCCTAGACCCCGATACTAAGCTTGCATTCGAAGAGCAGTTGTCTGGTATGCCTGAAAACGAGGTTGTTTATCTACTCACAACGTTTTGTAATCTCGCCTTCGCTAGACCTACAACTGAAAGCCATCTAGTCAATATCATAGCTATGGATGTATATAAGGTTGGTTTCATGATCTAACATTCAAACAGACAACCATAGTCAATTTTTTTTATATCCAAGTAAACACCACCTCTACTTATTATCCACGTAAACTCTCACACATAATTTTGTGTTATGTTTGTTCCACAGGTTTCATTTGTTTACACTTCTACCCGGGATATATGTAGCAAAATGGGACGAGAGTTACTCTGCACAGTGGCCAATGTACACCCTTATATCATATCCACCATTTTGCAATATCTAAACAAGAGCTCAGGTAAAAATTGGTGAATTAGAATGTCTTCAACAGAATTAGACATTTTTTTTATGTAAAAAACAGATGAAATCACAAGCACTGCCTTGTATGCTGTCTCTGATCTACCATTTCAGCAGTGGATTCCTACGAAGCAGGATATCGCATTATTCCAGGAATGGATCCTAAAATATCCAGTAGCATCAATACCAGTTAAACTTGTTCAAACTGCCATCAAAGTAAGGAAAGCTTTAATAATATGACAGATGGCTAATATAAATATCATGCACTGCACGGCTTTTTTCCACAGGGAATGAAATGGGATTTCACTGAAAATGGCTGCCTGTTTCTTCCACATTCTCTGCATTGTGAAATGGCTATGCTGCTTGTCAAAGTCTGTTGTCGTTATGAGAGAGAAAAGCAGGATTCAGGGCTTTTCGTGAAGAGCATTGACCACGTACAAAAGTTTTATTCCACTATATATAGAATTCCACCTAAGCGCTACTTGTTTGTAGTTTCTGTGCCTCCAATACTGAATTTGTTTAATAATGTCTTGACTGATTTCCGAAGTTTATTACTTTTTTGGTTATAAAAGGTATCTCGCGTGGCGTCTGTCATGAGATCTTCGCTGTCATTCGATGAGAGCTTTCTAGCTTGGATATGGGATGTGCTGCTCAGATTGAAACTGCACAGGTGTTGCATAATTTTTTGTGTGTTTGCTTTATTTAGCAATCAAAAAATTGATTATGATTTTGCAAGAATTTCTTCATGGTTGTCTCACAAAATAATGGAGAAATCTGTGTTTTTCAGATCTCAACTTATTACCTCTGATAACCCTGAAGCTCGTGACAAACCCAATCCTTTTCAAGACGTCAATGATGGAACGGTACTGCCGCAGGCAAACAAGGCAAAAGTAGCCCAGTCGTGCTACGTTACGATAATGATGACCAATGTTGGTCACAGGTAGTTGTTTTTCATTTAGTGAGATCGATAAAGGAAAATTTGGTAATCAATTCATGGAAATTTAGCATTGGTATTACTAAATGTTTGTTCCTTTTTTTTCTACAGCATGAATGTATTTCTGCAACAAGGAACCTTTCTACTGAAAACTATCGTGGAAAGTGGTAACAAGATTCCGGCTATTCAGTGCTTATCATGCATACTTCCGATGTTTATGAAGGCGGGAGTTGATTTGTCCATCAACACTTCGTTAGTTTGTTTATGGATTTCAAAACTTATGTGTCTGTGATGATGATTATTAATATGCTCAATATAGGTTAGACACATAGATATATATTTATTTCCATATTTTTTCAGGTTTACAACGATTTTACGGGATTGCCTTGCTTGCACGGAATCAGGCATGTTGTCTGGTATCGCAAGCAAGCTTTTTGAGCAACGAGCATCCGTTGCTTCGCCAGTTATTTTACTCTGTGGTGCAATAAGTGATCAAATCTCTGAAGGTTTGTTTGTTCTCCACGTTTTCTATATTATTATCAATCTGAAAAGTGAAATGAGTTTTATTTGATTCCATCTGATCATCTCGAAATGCAATTCTAGTTTTGTTCATAAATCGTGTAAAATTGCATGACCTAGTTTCATACTTTGCCAGAGTTTATATTCGCAGCATGTCGACTAGATGTATGTTCATTTAGGACTGGGTCAGGATAGTGATGGTGTATATAATATCACAACGGTTCGTGAGTCTTTCTTACTCTAGGTCGCAAGTCATTCATAAGTCACCAACCAGTGTTTTTTGAAATCAATCAAGTTTTTTCAATTTTCCTAAAGTAAAATATGCTATACACATAATTGTACTGTATTTATTGGTCATTGTTTATCATTTTATATTTTTATACTTTCATCCAGATGAAGCTGTATTGGTCATTGGTTATTGGATAAAATTAGTACTAGCAATACCAGGATGGTGGGACAATGATAATCTGAAATTTCTCCTCGATTTTCTATTCAAAACTGCTTTTAATGAACAGAAGCGATGCTTCAATGAATGCAGGTGAGTGCAACTTCAAATTGAATAACATCTATTATTATCAGCCTGCTGTTTTACTCATTATTTGTGTAATACAATAATTCAGAGCCATATTGTATGAACGATATGTTGAGATCATGATGCAAAGCAGTAAAAAGAACACATTGTCACCACAACATCAGAATCGTTCAGTGATTTCTTCCATTATTGGTTTGGTCAGCGGTAGCAATTCAGCTGGAGCTTCTTCCTTCTTAAGGGACATAACTTCAAACAATGCTTACCTTACTTATTTCATACTGGATGCAGAAACAAGGTGAGGTTATGTTGGTATTATTGTGTGTGAATCGATGTTATTTTCTACATATTGGCCCCTGTGCATATAGATGATTTGATGCTTTTGTCAAAAATGTTCCTTGTTCTAATATTAGATATTGATTATTTCAAGCATCAGTTCCCACATTATGCTGAATCATCCATTGATAGCTACTATTTCCAATAATTTCTTCATCTAAAAACTTGCAAGCATTCTTCAATAAATTTCGGGGGATATATGGCGGCAAGTTATACAAGATCATAGATAAGTTATTGTAATTTTACAAATTATAGGTACGAGGATGACACAAAGCTCTGGCCAACACTTTTGTCTTCAATGAAGACGAGCAGTCCTGAAGTCGCATTGAAGAAAGTTTGCTCGCTTCTGAAACTTCATCACTCGCCCATCCCTAATCAGTTAGCCATTTATAGGTAAGTAACCTAAGAATATTTCATATGATGCTCTAATATTATGTTAAGTTATGATATGCTTATACTTCAATATACCTAATATTTTTCAAACGTTAGTGTGTTTATTTGCTCTAGGTGGGCCGTGTTTATGATAGCCACTCCGACAGATCACCCTTTGCTTCCAGTTATTTGTCAGAAATTTTTTCTTCGTTATATCTTCATTATGCCAGATATCGGGAGCAGTGCTGGTACAAGGTAATTATTTGAATTGGTATAGTATACTAAAGTTTGTAATTTTTCTATGTAAAGCCTTGTTTCACAATAGTATTTATCTTTGTGTAAGGTAACTACTGATACACAAAACATTGTCAAAACTACTCTTTTTGCTATACAGGTTTTTTAAACCACCTCAGACACACAACCTGTTTAAAAACTTGGAAGAAAAATTCTCAAATATTGGTAACGATGCACTCTTGACATCTGATGACGAATCCAGAATGAAGTAATATTTGAATCAAGGAATGATCTGTTTTTTCAGTTGATAATAGTTTTGATATCATGGTTATAGGGTAATAAAGCTTTATCAGACGTTCAACGTTTGGATAAGTGAAGATAAGCTGCACGATGATAATTTATATCTGCCTTCATTGCCATCTCACTATGAACCTCATCTTCTGGCGATGGTGCGAACTCGTAATCCAAACTTGTGGTTGGATTATGTAAACTTTGGCAAGTGAGTCAATGTGTAGTTTGCAGTAGTATTGTAGTAGATTGTTTTAGGTTTGCATTAGGAACTAGAATTTTCTTTAACATAAGTTGAATGTAGAGCTAGTGTGAATCGAATATTCAAAAATTTTCAGGATATCTGAGGAACTACACCATGTTGCTGTCATTTGGCAAAACTTTCACAAACATGAAGTCAAACCATTTCCCTCTCACTCATCTAGCATGTCTGTGAGTGTGGATTTATTTTAAGCAACTTGTACATATGAGGAGTTTGTACGGATTTACCCAATACATTTCTGTACAGATGCATGCGACCATATGCCAAAGAATCACCCAACTCCTACGCCAGTTCGAATCACCATTAACACTAGATGATATCAGAGAGGACATCACCAGTCCCATAGCTGTCGGTCATCTCTCTAACTTAACCGATCATCGGTCTGTGTCAGAAGAAATTGATCAAGTATGTTAAGTTTTTGTGAACTTTTATTCGTAAAATATGTTGATGTACCATGTTATATATTTGTTAATTATTTTTCAGGATCTGAAAAGTATTTCAAAGTTCGCGCATGTCTTCGCCGATGTTAAATCAAAGATTCTAGTTCTAAATCGGAATTACATGGAGCTGCTGCCAGATCTATATTCAATGGAGGTATGTTATAAAGCTTATACAGATCTCTGGATGATTACAAAATCTAATCTGTAGTCATCACTTCCACAAAATTCCTGGCTGAATAAAGCTCACAATACAGTTAACATTATGAAGACATAATCTCCTGGCATAAATAATAATCCATTGCTTTGTCTTGGGACTGTGTACATATTCATTGCATACCAAAACAAAATGATTAAAAACAACTGGACTAGGTGATACAAGGTTGTCCATGAAACCCAAAATATATTTCAAATATTTTACACATGAAAATCAATGTCAATACTTGTATTGTAATAAGTAACTTTTATTATTAGATAAATATGTAATAAGTTCAGCATAGGTCATGAAACACTATGTAAAACTTGTAAATAACGTATCAAAACTTCCGTTGCCGTCGGTCGCTTTGAAGGATCAACATTCTTGCATTGTTTGTGTATGTTTTTCAGTTTGTTGAGAATTTTTTTGTCGTTCACCAGAGCTTTTGTAATGTCTGGGATTTTCCAAATGTTTGTTTTTTCATCGATTGGTTTCCTCGAAGATCCTTCGAGGAATTCTTCATAGGTGTATTGCTGCTCAGGGGCAATGAATTTTGGTTCTTTCATAAATCCATGGGATTCTTCCCTGCGATTGAAAAAAGTCTTAGTACAAGGTTGGTGAGGTGTTTGCAAAATAGGAGTTGAGATTAGTGAATTAGTTGTATTTTTGTTCAAGCGAAAATAGAATGTACGAGTCCAGTTTTTGGGGCTGCCTGATGCCTGGTGCAAAACAAATTAAACAAGGATCTCATTGCACTGAAAAAATGTTGCATGGACTAAAGCCACAAGTTATCATTAGTTTCTTCAAAAATTGCCCTTTGGGATTCATGTCATGTTAAATTAACAGTTGGGGATAGAAGTTAGAATTGCAAAAATAGAAAGCACTGATTTTGTTTTTGCGATTTTATCGACACTATCTATGTTACTGAAAATAATTTACAATGCTTTTTTGTTATTGTTTTTCTTAGATGATTGAAATCAATACCCTAAGGATAGTTGTAATTTAACGCCTTTGCCTACTCCATTTCAGAGAGATCGAATCCAACATTTTATGCCCAGGGCATCAGGTTATTAAGCAAGGTTAGAATTAAAAGCGGGATATATTCTATTCTAATGGTATACTTACGAACAGTTTGGGTAGTTCGAATTTTTCTTATCTACCACTGGGATCTCGTCAAGGTCTGCCATGAAAACTCGTAAATCATCGGCCACGACATATTGGTCGAATGTCTGCATGAACAGAAAATGAATATGATAAAATTATTATCGAATATTCCTCAGGCAAATCAAGCTATAAATTACTTTAGCAACGTCTAAAGATCTCTTTTCTTTGAGAATTCCTTTTTTTTCGTAACCGGTTTTGTTTACATGTTATTCCCAATCTCCGCATACAATCTCCTCTTACTTTACTTCTGACTCAATCAATCTCTATATAATGTTACCATGCATTTGGATTCCATACCTCGGATGTCGTGTGTAAATCGCAGTGAACTCGTGGCAAAGGGAAGTCGTTATGTAAAAAGTTCAAGCTTCCGACTATTTGTATTGCTATCTTGAAACGTACGGTGTCTTTTAGTGCTGCGTACTTTTTCGACTGGAGAAACTTTCCAAGGTCACCATATTGTTTACATGATTCCGTAACTACCGTCGAATCTGGCTTGGTTTCGCAATAACCTACGACCTTTGTGAAGAGGAATTAAAAGTATAATATATCGTTGTGGTTAGTGTTTATACGACGACATACTTGCACGGCGTAAGGCGAAGGTTGCATTGAAACAATGTTTCGGTTTCCGATTAGTACTCTTTGTTGGAGCGAGGCCTTTGGTCGATTTTTAACGATAGCTACCTCGTACGTGTCGTTCAGCATTCCAGAGTACACCTAGTTAAAATTAATAACGGAATGTGATCCCAAGACTGAAATCGTTCGTGAGTAGTAAAGATTCAGAGACCGCTGCCTTATGCGCTCGAATTTAAATAATGTCCTTAAATAAGATAGGGAAATTAATCTGTATAAATCTAGTGCAACTATCGTGTTCACATGAGTCCATAGATTCTGGTATATCATTATTTCCACTTGCATGATGAGCATCCTGAGAGCTAATCGTTAGGCTGTTTAACCAACATTCCAATTCTAATGACCAAATACGATATATCTTTTCTTTTCCTACGCAAGGCTGGGCAATAATTGAAGATCAGAATACAATACTCACGACTTTCCCAATTCCTCCTGCGATATACTTTGCTTTCGTTAGCACGGTTTGATTATTGATCTCGTTGCAAGTAAGCCACGGTTCGCACTCCTTCATTCCTCGCAAACGATAATATCCAACCGCGCAGCGCGATCCGTCGTCATAGTCACGCTTAAGAATTCCCTCTAGAGTTTTAAGAAAATTATTCGGCACGCCTTTGTTCCACCATTCCTCAGATTTACCCATCCTGCTGCGGTCTTCTTTAATTTGTGTTTTCTTTTGAACTTTTTTCCTCGATTTTTTCATTGTTTCATTTTTCTTCTTTTCGAGCACTTTCCGCATCCGTCGTTGCAGCTCGTAATCGTCGGCTATTTCTCGCAAATCTTTGGAGTATTTCGTCAAACTATCATCGTTCTTTCCGGCGAATGGCAAGAGGTCATTGCTGCGACGTATACGTCGTTTGCGTACCAAATCGAGCGCTTTTATTATGTAGCATACTGTAATCACGCAAATGATGATTTTCGTTGCTTTTCGGGTCATCTCCCCACGATTGCTAGATTTGAGCAAAAATAAAGTTTTTGTAGAGCGGCTAGCTCTGCTACGAACGGGTATATTTATTACGCTATGGATATCCTCTAGGAAAACAAATAAAGCGATAAGATGAACAGAGAGTAGCAGTTAGCCTGACGTGTTTACAATAAAACTGTCGTCCGACGTGAAGCCAAAGCATCAATTAAAAATTATGTTTATATGCAGTGTTATTATATATAAGTGATCAGAATAGTGCATGAAAAAGAAATATGGCCAAAAAGTTTGTGGTCACGAGAGAAAAAACCCATCTAACTTGCAGCATATCATGCAAAATCAAGCCAATAATATAGGAATATTGTGTTTTTCAAAATTGCTAGCGATTTATTTGTACACTCACTTTTAATGACTTGACTCGCAACTTACGCTGATTCTGATCAAATAGGTCTCTTTTGAATTAAGCAACTGTATTCTTATACTCTATAATATAGAGTCTATATCACAATTGTTCTAGATTTCTCACTGCAATATAAATTCGTGCAATCCCAACCTTGCTAAGCAAGGAGTTGTATAGTTGGACCTACTTCTCTCATGAACTAAAATCCTCAGCTATTAAACCGGTTATACCTTTGCTGGCAAGTAGAAGTTCTTCGAAACTTGAAAACTATTTTTCTATTACCTCAATGTACATCTAATACAGTTCATCCAATACTGTAGGCCTCTGACGAATTTGTTTTCTTTAGTTGTGAATCTGAACCTTGCTACCCAATACTATCTTTAGCCTCCGGGCATCGTCGCTACGTTAAATACGAACGAAATATTCTCTTAAATACGTAACAAGTGTCAATGAAATTTCGATCTTATTCACGTATTTGAATTTGAACAATCACGAAATCTTTCTATCGCCGTGCAATGTTTGCGACTGACAAAACATTTTTTAATTGCCTGGAAAGGCCGTGGTATTTCCCGGTTGTTTCGGTGAAATTTTTGTTCCGTTGTAGGAGCGGAGAGCTGCGCTAACTGCTGGTTGGTCCAGGGTTTGTTTATACAAATTTCGTCACGATAGTGCCGGTTACTGTACATACTGTTTATATTACAATTTTGCATTTTTGAATGCGAGGGCTTGCCAACTGACTAGGCTGGTTGTTCAATTTATCGAGATATCTAAAAATTACTAACATTAAAACTGAAAAATTGACATTTACAGAAACGAAAATATGAATAAGTTCACCTGTCTCTACTGAGATGTTTTCTTTTAAGATAGTTTTTGTATTTTTGTGGTCCGTATGCTCTGAAATTGACTCTTAAGCTCCTTAGGGCTAAGAAGATGACTTTATTTCATCATATTTTTCTCTCTAATTCCAAGTCCGATGGACCAATCAATTGGTTTTTCATGGCCTTGCTGTCTTTTATTGATACCGTATGATGAACATAAGCGTGACTCAAATGGAAATTTCTTCTGGTCAACGACCATTCGCACAAGTAAAGAGATTAGACCAATCAACATACACACAGTTAAAGGTGTTGTTATATCGTGGGTGGCCAATAACCTACATAATGATATAGTACTTGACTCGAATTAAACAAAGTACTACAATATAGCTTGTGTACTTACCGATGAATGATTCATTTGTGTTCTGAGCATTACGGATTATACAGTTTTACCTTTCTGTGATTAAGTTTTATATTACACCAGACGTAAATCTATTGTTTGCCTTTGTTAATCTCAAACACTATTTCATAAACTTGTGATTTTTCCAGGAAAAGACTATTTCGTTGAACATCGAATGCCAGTCGTCCTTCTCAAGCACTCACAGATGCAGCGGTCCTGCACAAGTTCAGCTTAAATTCTTAGAAAAGACCTTGAATGAAGGCGTGTCGCACACCTTGCAAACTAATAGGTGAACCATACCGTTGTATTCATCCAAATTCTTTTTACAAGCCCGCTGCCGTTAAGGGATATAAATTATACAAGGGGTATTTCAACTTTTGGGTAATTCCAGTAGATATATATATAGAGGGGTGACCACCACCATGTACCACTCTCAAAGGGGAAGCAAATGGGAAATTGTATTAGTAAGGGACTGATAATGTGTATGGGGCTGTCATAAGGAGGAAACCATAGTGCAAATCGTATTCATGAAACAATGTCTTGCAACTGGTTCAATATGATTTGAATCTTTTGTTATTAGAAACACCTATCGGGATATGGTTTGCCAACTGTGCAATCCATCGACGTCAGCAGAACTCTGTTACTCTGCGCTTCACCTCACCAATGTGATTAAAGCACTGACAAAGAATACAGCCAATCCAATGCACGCTGATGAAAGCATTAAGTAAGTAGAATTTCCATGCTGTTAAAATTGCCCCATTCCATTCACTATTCATTCAATGACTATAGGAATCGCAAGCTTACCAACGCTGCAATAGCCATATAGAAAATAAGTTAAACTATAGTTTTTTACGACTCTCTATAAAGTGTTTCAAATTTTTTTTCCACAATTAGTCTAAAATATTTTTATTGAAAACTCTCCAGAAACATTTTTGAAGCCGGATCTAAACTGTTTTACACCTTGGCTGATATGAATTCTGATGAACGCTGGAAGTGCCCGACCACTCAGCATTTGCTGACATTGTGTTTGGACATGTTAGGACAGGTCTGTTAATATATATCCAAGGAAAATAGCAGTATACGAGCATCTTTTAAATATTTGAAAAAGTTTGTGTGTAATGTCCATCTTCTCAACGCTGACCCCTGGGCCGATTTCAACCGACTTTTTATAATATTCAAATATATATCCTTTCCATGATGGTAACCACATATTTTTATGTATCTCATGTAGATTTTTATTTGTGGACGTCCAGATCAAGCCGTGCTTCTCTTAGAACAAATGCTTCGAAGACCAGACATTGCAGCTTTGCTCTCGGCTCATTTTTCTCCAGCAAAAGCTTGTTACAATGTTAAGAAAGATAAAACATCTTTTGCCAACTTTAACACTGCTGTTTTGGTCGACATGTACGAGAGAGTTGTCAATGCTGCCATCAATGATAAGTCCCAAACATCTCCCGATGTTTTATTTGTTTTGATCACAAAAGTAAGTGAGAAGAATACGAAGCGTTTCCGAAATTAAAAACAGTTTTATAGCTTGGTAACTAAAATTTGCTTGGTAATATTTTGGTTCTGATCTCCATCTATATATCTAGAATAAAATAAATGAAAAAGTGATAGCTGAAAACTGATACACCATATATAGAATCTCAGTCTATGAAAATAGATTGCAAAAATTGTACTGTACACTTCTTACTAATAGCTGGTGTTTTTAAATGAACTCATATTATGGGTTTTTATAGGTTCAAGTATTGTAGAGTACTATAATTATGCTTGCCTTTTTTGTTCAACTAGTTCGACTTGGAGCTCTGGTGCCGAGAGTGTACTCCTCCCAAAGCAGATATCATGCGGTTACTGCAAGCCATCGTTTATGGATTGGAGACGCATAGTGCAAATAGTTCGATCGAAGAAGAATCCAGTATTCAGATGACAAAATCATTTCACTTGTCGAACTCAGCCGTCCAGGAAATCTTCACAACACATCTCTGCATTGTCGTTAAGCATTCCCCCAACACTGAGTTTTTCAATGCCATGAATTTATTGTTGAATGGTAATAATATTACTTTATTCTTCATATCTTCTCTAGTTTTGCATCTTAATAATTTATTTGTAATCTAATTTCAATAGCTCAGTAAAATTGTTGATTTAGAGACATCCAACGCTTGTAAAACCAATGTAGAAAAGTAAAGATTTTTTTAAATCTAGTATTAGTTTCATATTTACATTTTTTGTATATTTGCAGCAAGTGCTAAGAAAAGTCTTGATTGGATAGTGTGGGAGGCACTGATTTCAGCTACATTCAAAAATTCTGAATATTCTGCAAATCAATCTCCTGTAGAAGAAGCCCTTACTGGCCAAAGTGTGGATCAGTGCATCAAATACCTTGCTGTTTACTTCTCTGAAATTAGAAAAGAGAAGCGATGGTTTGTAGACTAATTGAATAACATGGTGTTTAAGAGATAGGAATATAGACAGTTATTCATTGTGGTTACTTGTTCTTCCATCTAATACATGGAATTGGTGAATTGCCAAACCGCATTAGATTATTGAAATTGGTCACCTCCTGGGGTTCGTATACACAGTGGTATCAAACTCTTAAGGCTAGAGTTTACCTGAGTATTACAAACCCCATAACTCGTGTTGCTCCTATCTGCTCCTATCTGTTCTAGGGTTTGGGAATTTCTCGAATTATTCATTACAAATTCTAAAATTTTGTTTGCAGTGGTCTGTATGCTGATTGGAGTTTATTCGTGGAACCTCTCTCGAATCTCATACATTGCCTGTGCGTGTCCAAGATAAATTATCATATCAGAAGTGAACATTCAGGGATGTCTGGCCAAAACAATGTCAGATATCATGCCATCCTAGTCGATACTATTCTACCTTTATTTTCTGCCTGGCTAGTCCCTTACAGTTCTGATGAAACAAAGTAAGTTGAAAATGAGAATGATGTGACAACTATAAGCTCATTCAATGCTAGGAAGCTATCTCATGCTTGAATTCTCGATATTTTTCAGCGGAGTTTTATGGCCATGGGAAAAGGCAGAACAGAGCTCAGCTGATCATATGCTAAATACCTTTTCCACTGTTGTTAATGTGATGTGTAATGGGTAAGAATTTGATTGCAATTGTGTTTGAAATTATTTTTTAAATTGGGCCTCTCAATGCGGCGTGGCCTTGGGGGGCACTTTTGTGATAACCTGGAGACTTGAGTCCAAAACTCGTATTGATGTTACATACACATCTGTAACAAAAGGTAAGAAGACTCTTACTAATATTGAACTACACTTAGGATAGGATGGGTGGGTCTTGACTGTATTTATTCAGCTTGCATTCTGCAGTTGGAACATCATAACTCAGAATTATTCTTACCTGGAGGGTGAAAGGTTTCTGCTTGTGAAGATACAAATACGCCATGAAGATATCCTGTTTGAAGAAATTCGAATATTAATGGATTCAAATGTTTTAATTTCTAGAGCTGATATTAGCCCATGTGTGACCACTGTTTGGAGATATTACATCGATAATGTGATCGTTTCACACAACAGTTTTGCTCCCAACTACATATGTAGTTCATATCAGACTGCTTTATCTTCTGTCAAGTGGAGCAAGTTCATTCCGACTCTTATTGATTTGGATACAATGATCCAGGTAATCAATATTATTATTCTGCTAGTATTTGAGGTAAGCTATTTCTCACATTCCATTTATGACCGCTTCGCTCATTGTTTGAGTTTCTCTATTCGGAGGCATGACGTACTGTGAAAATAACAGCTGCACCAGAATAGCTTTACCACTCATGGAATTTTCATGCGTCCAGTTTAGTTTATATTATTAGTGTATAAATATTCTGGACAACAATGTCTCTATGCCAAAGTATCGAATACAGAATTTTGAGATTGTAATCTATAATATATTTTCAAACTGATTTGTACTTGATTATTTTCATTTTTGAAAAATAAATCTGTACATATGTAAATTATAGTACAGGAAAAACATTCTCAGCATAGCAATAAAAATCTTAGTTGAAACAAGGAATTATTCCAGAATTATTATTCTATTAAAATTTTATATAGTACACATCCTTGATCTACCAATTTACCTTTTAATATTATTATTCTTTTTTCAGTTATATGACTCAAAACTGTCTCCTTCGTTGCACTTTCTTTGCTTTGTAATTCCTGAGATCGATTGGAACCTAATCATGAACATGTGTTTCCAAACGAAAGATGATAAAGAAAACTGGTCTGAACACACTCCGGAAGTTCTCGGACGACTTCTAAATCTTCTTTTCAAACTTGGTAACCTTAAATAAAATCAGATTGAGTATTTTTGACATTTTTATCAGGTAATGCCAAGCTTACTGCTTTTCAATGACTCAAAATAAATTTCCCATTGTGATATATATAAAACTAAGTTTTTTTAGCACTCTAATGTATGTTGTAATTCTAGCATCAGATGAAAGTCGTGTCATCTCCTATGACAAGCTGAAAATCTTGCTCCACTCGCTGGACGATTTCCCATGGTCTTTGGTTGACTATTCACAGCTGGATTATATGGCCAATCTAGTATCTGAAAGATATAATGCATTTTGCTTGTTAAAAAAATTTTCAATGGAACCAAAAGGAAGGATTGTCGAGGACCAGCGTTATAGTGCACTAAGATTGTTGCAGCTGGTGTCGTGTGTGCCATTGGTTGATGAAAACTTTCGGGTATAATCGCAGCTTTTATTCACATATCACTATTGTATCATTGTTTTTGGCAACTCGATTTACTGAACTAATTTATGACTGTTTTGAGTAATATTTGTCTGAAATCGAATTGAAATCATACTTATAGGATTGCGAAATCCAGAACAGGAAGATGGCATTAGATGACTTTAACAATGACGAGATGATTTGGTACAAGAGACAATCCTATGTTCGCTGCATTGGACGATTGATTCGCACCACCAAAGTAACGGACAAAGGCGATGCTAGGATGCTCGAAGTCATGGTTTGCGAACAAATTAAAAGGATGATGAAAAGTCTGTATTTTGCAGTAATGTCCAGTAAGTCATATGAGTTTTTTTCATGTATCTTTATGTCATTGGTTAACTTCGAAATAACAAAGTCATGGAATTTAGTGACTTTTATTGACCTAATTTTATCTGTTTTCACTTTACAGCTGATGTCAAGAACCTAAATGAACATTGCCTTTCACTGATATACTCTGAAATATGGAGATATCTAATGAATTTTCCTACCAACTTGGTCGAATCAACAAGGAGAGTCATATTTACCTCTCTCTCCGAACACATCAACGGTGTTGTATGTCAAGATCCCTCCAAGTCCTCTCTCTTTGGTGTAGTTTTGATCAGCATAGCATCATCGGCGTTCAGCACTTTGACAGACCCAACACATATAGCTATGGCACTGGAACATTGCTTTGAACATTGCATTCACTCATTTAAATCAGTTGTCAAAACACCAAAAGATGATAGCACTGATTTAGTGGTTGGTAATGGCAACGTGGATTCTGCACATCTTTCAACTTGGAAAGAACTAAGTGAAATATTTAGTCGAAGTTCAAAGGTTTCTCAACAGGTAGATCATTCTTGTCTTACCCTAATACTTGTTTTCCAATTTTGCAATGAGAATTACAAGCATCATAGGTACTGACAATCCTTTCCTGGACTCTGCAGCTATGTTGGACAACCTCTTCTTATTTACCTTCCATGAAATTATTTTGGTCTATGTATTCTTATCCTAACAATACTCACCTTTTTTACAGGAGTTATTGAATGAGTGCATTAAACAAGGAAACATGCTCACATTAAATGCATTTTCCCAAACTATGTTCACTGCAACAAACGAATGTGATAGCAATACCAAGAACAACGCTTATCAATGCTCACTTACCATCATACAGTGGTTTTCGACATGCGTGCCGACGTAAGTTCTTATTCATATTTAAGTCAGAATTGTCGTGTGTATTTAAAATCGAAGGAGTTTTTGATATACTCTATGTATATTTTTTTAGTGCTGCCATTGAGGCAAAATTATTGTTGCTGGTTGGCTCTTTTCTCAAATCATGTTCCTACTTAATGCTGGTTGCAGAGATGAATTCAGATGTTGGCAAGTACCTTCAATGATTTACATGCAATGCAATGTAATTTTTCTACCGTTTAGTTCAACCTAGAATGTTTTTTTAGATATAAATATGCATTCTGTAAACGACGTTCTTGCAAGTGTGGTTCCTATTCTTGAGCAGTGGTGCATAGACAAAGTAAAAACTGGGATCCTTGGTAGTCTGGGGATTGGTACAGCATCACCACTATCACTCGGTAAGAAATATTCATGTACAAGATGAATATGTGTATATGAGAATTCAACCTGTTAAATTGGTAGATTTTTGATGAAATTCAAAATATTTGTTAGTTAACGCAAGCGTTTCTCCGCGGGGAGCCATGCTAAAATTTTTTGGGCTATGTGAACGAAGCTGTATGTTGGGAAGTCACAGCCATATTTAAATGGACCATACTAATTTAAATAGGGGTATTAATTTTTTTTATCCTCTCGCAGCAGTAATGTGACATTGATGCTGTGCTGATTTCAAGAGCAATGTTATATTCAACATTATCATTCAATTATTACATTATTGGTTGATGTAGTGTATTGTACATATAATTGTATCGTATCTTCTACTTAGGCTTTCGTGCAGCATGTAGATGTTTGCTTCTATACATAAACGGCAATTTACCCAAAGCAAGGACAGAAAATGACAGTGCCTCAGATGAATCAAACCTGGTAAGTAGTAATCCTAATTTCTTATCTGCGTTTTATCAGACATTTTTATAACTTTCGTTCGAATTTCAGGAGGTAGAAACACTTCGTAAGTTACCTGTTGAAAACAGAGTATACTTTCCGGAATCTAAACGTATAAACGAAGTCTGCGACCTTCTGACAAATGAGTTATTTGATAACCTGTGCAACTACTATGATGTCATGACAGCAATTATTTCTGTGTTTTTCCCTGAATCGAATCATTATCTTTGTGTGTTGTGAAAAGTGTCATTATTTCGTCTTACTGGTGCCCGATGTGATGTCGATGGGCCCTACCTCTGCCATTGAAGTTTATTTAAGAGGAAGGAAGCGATGGATAACAAATTGATATGGAGGAAAACTGAACTCACAATTTATTGGATTATATCATTGGTGAGTTGTGATCATATGCTATCAATCACTTTTAGATTCAGCATGTTTCGTATCTAGCTATAAGCATGTAGCTCAACTTGGGCATCATTTGAATTAATGGTTCCCAAGTAGGCGATGCATGCCGTGATTGTTCCATGAGATATTTATGATATATATTAACTTACTTACATGCCCTTTGAATGTTTTAAAACTCACGCAACTTTTTTTTTCGATCGCTGGGTTTTAAATTGATCGCTTACTTCCCTTCTGCTATCAAACTCCAGTCTAGTAGTCAAGAGCCAACCCTCGATTCTTACCCCAGTATTTTCTAGATCTAAAAAATGGGCCCTTAATACAATTAAGTAGTTTAGCTTTTGCATATCCCAGCGTAAACTACATTACTACCGAATCTTTAAGTTGTTTCTGTAAATTTATGCAGTATTTTATGTTCACTGTGTTCTGTACATCATTATATTCAAATAGTGCTAAGCTGAAGTTTGTTCTAAAGTTCATTTTATCGGCATCAACTGTGGTGAGAGTTTTATTAAACAAAATACTTATTATGACAGACATACAAAAATATACGAAAAATAAAAAAAATCTGCAACTAAACAACAGCACTACTCTACAAAATTTTTGTTATAGACTTCAAGGAAGTAATTTGCTTGAAACATCTCCTGCTAGGCAAGTATCGTATGGTAATTTATGGTATATGGTGTTGGTCATATGTCATTCATTTTTTTTCGTTTAATAATGGTGAGTTGAGCATTCCTGCTGTTATTTGGGCTACAGCAATTTATCCCAAACTATATGGGTTTCTGAAGATCTTCTGATTTAATGGATATATAGAAGATTAATTTTGATATGTCAAACAATATATAACTACTACTACTCATACTACTCCACAGCACTGATTTTCTATTTACTAACCAACGGTATACTATTCGAGTAACAGCAGTTTAGTTGGAAAATTGTGGACTTCAAACAACAATTTTACAGGCACATACAAAGTTCAACAACGGCAATACTACAGTATAAATAACATGCAAGTACATTTTAGTGAAGAGGACAATAACCAAACACGAAGGAATGTAACTTGATGCATATATTAGGTATTTCTCGCATCCATCTTAGCCATAGTATAAGCACAATGATCGGATGTCAACAATTTGCCGTTGACAACCAATTTTGTCGGGTTGTCCACCCGCACGCTCCCAAATTTCCATGTTTCCGTATTCCCCGTGCAATTCAGGACGCTGACTCGACTGAATTGAGGTTCGGGTACTGCTACAGAGTCTCCAATAATGACACCTTTACCCTGAAGTGTAAGAAAGTAAATTAAAACAGATAGAAATCGTTCACACGAGAATATACATTAATGATAGATACTATTTATAAAGATATGCTGTAAAACCTGAGCAAGATTGTAGACAGTCACTGCACAGCAATCTCCATTAGCATCGACCATTGCGAAAGTGAAAGGAACTAGTGTAAGATCAGCAAAGCTGCAGACAACTCGACCGGTGATTAACTATAAAAAATTGGCATATGTGTTTGTTCTTACATTCTATACAATGGGTGATAAAATTCTCAATAACTTCAATCTCGCTTTGAAAGTTTTAATTGCCTCTATTTGACAATACAACTTCTGATGGTTGAAAAATATTATTTATATTGATAGTATTCAATTTAACACCAAGTGATACCAAATATTTTTAATGTGGAAGCACCTTCACCATTAAAATGCAATAATAGTACATACAATACCTTTCCTACATTAACACCATCTTCAATTTTATTGAGCATGCAATTTTCCAGAATTTTTCTTTCCTTACCATACATAAAGTCTCCCTTGTTATATGGACCTGCAAGTATAAAATTATCATCCCATTAACAAGATGATACTTTCTGTATGGAATATACATTTTGATTGCATTCACAACAGAACCTAAACATTTGTCATCAATAGATTTGATCAGCCCCTGTAGACGTTTCGATTTTAACTTTCCTTTTTGGGCCACAAACAGAGACACTTTCTTTAAATATAATTGCAGTTCATTAATTCTTAGTTTAGGTTCGGGCCATTGCGGATCCAGATTAGAAGCTTCTCTCCATCCGTCCAAAGCAGAGCTGTAAGCTTCCTCATATCTAAGATATAGGAATATAGAATTTAACATTGACATTTGGACACTATAGTAGGAATGGTGTACCGATAAGCTTGAGCTCTGTTGAAGTGAAGATCTGGATTGTATTTAGAATCAGCATCTACTTTTTCAGCTTGTGTGTATGAACTTAGTGCTTGGGAGAGAGTCTGAATGACATTTATAGAACACACTATTGACATATATATATATATATAGCCTATGTCAGTGAAATCATGTTACTGCAGCTATTTCTAGAATGGATGTGTGACATTTAATAATAATAACACTTATACTATCATCATATGGTATAATTCTTCTGTTATTATTAAAAGGTAAAGTAAATACAACTAAAATGGTGATAAAACTTTTCTATAGATTAATAATCATTTGATATATATGTATATTTTTCTTTATGGTTATCATTCAGTTAATATTACCCTTATAGTGAAACTTATCTAACTACACTTATTTTCAGTGTGAAAACATCCTATTATTATTCTTAAAGCTCCAATAAAGATTTCAGTTTAACTGCAACATTTGAACTGTAAAACTTCAAATTCTCATTCTAACCTTCGAACTTTGATCAGTTGCAAAAAACAAAGACAAATGAGCATTTCCGTAAATGTACCAGGACATCCCGTCAGTAGTGTCCAACTCTACTGCGTTTTTCCCATGTTCAACGCTTTTAATAACATTCGCGATTGCTTCGTCCGTTTTCGCGCATTTCAACTGACGCAATACCATAGATAGCGAGCGTAGTCCCACTTTGTTTTTCTCGCGTTTTAAAGAGTTTTCGAAACAATCCTTTGCCGCTATAATGTCGGACTTTTTCCAAAAGGTTTCTCCGAGAAGATTCCACGCCTCGATCAAAGACGGATCTCGCTTTACGGCCTTGGACAAACATTCTTCACATTCCTTGCTGTAATCGGGCAGTATGGTTAGCGCTCTCCCACGCTGAAGAAAGTAAAACGTTTTTCCGCAGTCCGATTCCAAATCTTTAAGCTGGAGCAAGACTTTATCTAGTTCTTTTTGAACGAGGTCCGACTTTTCGCGAATTCTTTCTATCCCGAAAACGGGGACAAATTGATTACGGAATTTGTATAATTCATCGACAAGAGTCGCTGCTTGTCGTTCCATGGACATTTTATTCAGTGAAATTTCGATTAAATAGGTATTGTTATGAATATGTATTGGAATCAATTAGCAACAGGCTGCTTGGGTTCAATAACGTGTAAACTGCTAGGCGATAAGCGGTTGTATTACAACCGTCCGTTATCAATTTGAAAACGTTTATACACCGATTGATATATTCCATACATATTTGACACATACAATAGGCGATATGTATTTTTCCATATTTATTTCATAGTGTACTTGATAAATTATACTACCATTTCATCGCATTTTTATAAATAATATCTGGGTAAAGCGTTGGAAATCTAGAGTGGATAATGAAAACCATTAACTACCTAGACATTATATGTTTCTTTAGTATTTAGTTCGTCACACTTCAGTGCCCTGGTAACCGTTGATACCTATTACCACTAGATAAGAATGTCATAAAATAAATTACAGCATGACAATTCGCATTTACACTCAAAAGGTTATCGGATATATAATGCACAAACAATTAGATACTCATTGCCCATATATATCGATACAATATAGCATTAAAAGTCTTATGATCAATTTCGCCAGAGGTGATTGTAATAGGCTGCCGAATCTTAATAATTAGATGAATATGCCGTAAATCTATTTCGCAATTTGATATCAGTTCAACATAGTCTGAATTATATTACCACGAGATATTATTAGCGGTTAAAATATTCCGTTCAATAATGTTAGTCACGAAGTCTTAAATTCAACGGTGTTTGTTTTTTGCCACGCCGCGCATTATTTGCTCTGCTCTGGAGTTTCCCAAATGTTCCTCCAACGACTGGGGAGAAAAGTTCAGAGAGAAATCTTAATTTCGAACGGGCCAGGTACGGCCATTGTTGTTAAAAATTCGTCACGTTACAAAAAATAGTTGCATGTAGAGTAGAACTACATAGTAGGATGCAGTTGAGAGTGCTGCCAAACCTGTTGAAACACTCCTAATTCACAATGAATGGAATCCATACGTGGTGGCAGCCGCGGTGTATTGTTACCTGGTTGATATCAACTTGACAACGGAGGCTAATTGTTTGCAAGAACAGCGTAGAGAATTGCCGGTACAGTATCGAAAAACGATATGTGAGTGTTAATAGGTTAGTAGCATTTCCAGGGGCTATTGTAGACATAACCTTTCTGCAAATGTCTGGCACGAAAAGTACTTTGAGTCGACGGCACGCAATGAAATATCGTGAATTTAAGATACAGCAAAGATTACAAAAAATATTACTTAGAAAATATTCAAGTTCAAGATAAGCAGCAATGGTTGCCAGTGTTCTAGTCATCACACAACATTTACAGTGGGGTATTGTGCAAGCTTAAACTACCACTATGTTGTAGAATATATGAATGCAACATGGGATCATATTCGGGCAATATAACTAAAATATTAATTGTATTCATCTATAGAAAAAAGTGGTAATCTATCTTAAAGGTTTGGATAATGATTCATAGTCTTGAAAATACACAGAAATGGATTGTTCCATGTGACTTTTTGTGTGAGTCATTCGTCTACCATTTTAATCGTAATGAAATGGGCATGCATGTTCTGTATCATCCTGTGAATAAGAACTGGATATTATATTAGTTCACAAAGCCGTCAGGCTACTCTAGCCAGCTGTATATTGAAATACAGCCCAGTTAAGTGAAAGAAATAGAAGTTGATAAACAAACATCATGTAGTAATTTAACATTGTAAATTATGTTTTGGAACTACTGAATCTCTAGCTTATCAATATTATAACATCCCAGGGGAAGATGAATTAGTCCCAATATACAGAAAAACTTCACTACAATCTGGTTGTGGTAGAAATGGAGTCTCATGCCAATTGTCAAGCACCCTACTCAGGATTGTGTGACATATTCGTATGCATGCAGTTTTTCATGTTTATAGGATGGATAAACAATAGGTTTTTTTAATTACCCGCGTAAGATTTATTTCATTAATGTAGACAGCTGTGATTTAGGATCCAACAGACTATGAGGGGGTATATATAGCACAATAAAAGCTTGAGCAAATAAGGTTTATTGGAATCATGGGACCAGACTATTTAATGACTTTCTTAATATCACTGGAGTTCAGCCAGCTTTTTACTACTTTAAGGTGTAAAGTGCTTTGTAGCGTTATACTCTTTTCTTATGTTTTCATGTTCACATTTGGATTAATTTTCTAATGGTAATTTGTATAGTGTCGTTATTCCAAGGTGACCAAATATCCTGTATTAGAAGCAAGGTTAACTATATCTAGGGCATAGTTCATTGCATTGGACAATGTAAAACTTAACAATAACAGTATTTTGTCAGGATGGACTATTTTTCTAAGCCCTTTCAAGAATGAGCTTGAAACTAAATTTTATTCAATTCCATTTTTAAATAACTCCCTGTGTTGGGTATTGCACCACCTCAAATCATTGTGAGCTTTTCTCCCTTGATAAGAGTATTAAATTATATAAGAGTCGGAGCTTCAGCTGCTGACTGGGATATCTCTTATTTAGTTCTGCAGGGTCTTGCCATAGGCAAACTTTAAACTATCCAGGCTATGATAAAAATGGCTGAAGATGTAGAACTAGGTGCTACTCAACAAAACAAGAATGATCAATCCATGCGTGATGAGGGTTTGACTCGCACAGGCAAGGAATCTTCATTCGGGAAATCTGAGAGCTCTGGTCCCAGGCGAAACGACGCCTTGGAAGACAAGGTTTATGAGGAGATAAGGTAGATATTTGTGTTCATCGTACAGTTAGACATTCCTGCTTATGTTTTTAGCTAATCTTATTGATCTATTATTTTCAGAGGTCATGAGCGTCACATCATGTTTCATTTTTTTACTCTATTCAGCATAAGTTTTATTTGCGGAGTTGTTCTCATTCACTTGAGTCTTTTGATGAATGTAAGTTTATCAGATAAATTCAAACATAGCAATATAAGTTAGATTGTATTCAAAATATTCCTTCTTTTTTCCAGTCATATGTACATGCAATTATGTATCACATGAATTCATATGATGTCAGTAACAATGAGATGAATTTGCATGATATTTATGAGGCTCATAAGGAAACGCAAATTTTGTACTCCTCAGTATATACACAGGACGAAACCATAAAGGAAATATTTACGTCTCCCTTTTACTACACAGGAATCTACTTTAAGCACAACACAACAGTCGATACACGAGTCCTATTTTATTCAAAATCGTCCAATTTTACAATCAAGTGATAGATAGATATATTTCATTGAATAATGTTTTCTTCCATAACATAATATAAGCATTTACTGTACTGCATCTTTTGTAATATATGCAAAAAATATTTAAACTGTTACTTTCCATATCCTAGCTTCAAGCTCGGTAATTTGAAGTTCCAATGTGTAAACTGTCGCTATTCCGATATTTGATATCTAGAGTTATCTCAACTTTGTAACATAATGAAATGGATCCCGACCTCATCTCCATTGGACCCATTACAAATCATGTGTGAACCAGTATGAGGATCCACTAGTCCCAATAGAAACGGCTGTGTTGAAACCTGTATGAAATTTACAATTCCAGTTCCTATCTTAATATTATTTCTGCATACTCTACATGTTGTATTGGAGGTTTTATGTAAATGTTTGTGTAGATGAAATGGTATTGTTAGAGCACATGAATGCGACACGGTAAATAAAGCTGTAATAGGAATGAAGAAAGTAATATCTCGCAATGAAGGAAATTCACGGTAAGGATATCCAAGTAAATGGGTGACTAAGCAATTTCTTCATTCACCATTTTGAAATATATATATATATATCAAATCGGTACAATTAATTACCTTATTACTGCTCAATATATAAGTGCCCAGCAAGTATTTCCGTCCCAACGATATGTACAGACTTGGGTACCTATTCATGAATTTTTTACAGAATGTGTTATTCCTACAAACGGTATACTCTATTAGTAAAGAAAATTATAGGTAAGCCTCGGAAGGTACTAGGGGCCATTGAGTGAAAACATTTTTGAATTGGTTTCTGGGAGACAGGTATTATTCTAAAACACGGGTTACTCGCTTTGTTTATATATATATATATATATATATATATATATATGCGAAGTATGTATAATTTTTCTTGTTATATATTGAATTCAGTTTTACTCTGCTGTTTCACATTCTGAAGCATGTAAACTTGTATGTGCAATTGTATGCTTTAGTTATTTTCATCATCTACAGTAAGGTATACTTGAATGCTATGTGGTCTTGTGCGGGCCTAAATCTATACTCAACAATGGTATTAAGGGAAAACGATTTGGAATTACTGCTCGTTTGATTTATTTTTCGTCGGATTCTTTTGAAATATTTTTCTGTACGTATAACATATAATAGTTATTATACTAAGGATGGTCCATTGTGATAAAATAGCGAAAATTTTCTTACTAATAGTCTCACTAATAATCTCAAAAAGATCAGGAAGCGTACGGTCTATGTTCATCCACCTGGATACTCCTACATTATAATATGGCAGTAAAATTTGCATTTTATTTGTTTTGGTGTTATCTGCCACTCCATCAGTATACTTAGATTCTTGGTTTCATTGCTTTTAGCCAATCACATAAGAGACTCGACACAACAAACTGAATTCTTTTACAAACAAACGCAATTCCATTACTTTTCGATTTGGTATAAGTTCAGTCTTACGAAGTAATGGTGTTAATGTAGCTTGCCTGACCGTGCGTATTACCACTATGCTATTGGTACAATGCTGGAACTGAAGTACATTCGTATAATATCATTACCTTGGACATTGATTCTTTAAAACCGGTTCCTTTTTTTTGGTATACTGTTGTACCCAGTATGCTCATGTATATGCAATTTCTCGTTATGTTGACTTGAACTTGAGAAACGCCAAGAGCATTGTTTGGTGGTGTGATAACAAATTTTGATATCAAGTCTAGTGGAAAATTGTTTAATGTGGTTTGAGTTTTGTAATCCGGTGTTGGTATTTTAATTAGTATTTGGGATAGGGGATTTATTGTTCGCAAAATAAAACCCTGAGGTTGGGAATCTTCATTCATGGGTTCAGTGGGACTAAGTAACAAAACACAGAATAAATCCTATGTTGGTGAGTATAGTCCATTTACTGCTGATACTTGTGTGTAATTTGAAGTTTTTATACCTAAATTTTTAACTTAGAATCTAGTCAGTAAGAAAGAAAAGACAAATGTCCTTATGAGCGATATTTCTGTCGAGAGTTATACTCGGATGCTTCTAAAAATACTGTAAATGTTAAAATAAGATGAAGATATGTCATGTAGGAAATAAACCACCTTAAACATAACAATTATGATTTTGGATTTGAATTTTATTTGAGTCATTTGATTTACTTTGGTTATACATTAATCCCAACTTTGATCTCGTCTCATACTCCTCGCAAGTACAGCATGTGCTTTATGTTTATTTTTCCTATGATGTTTCATTTTCAATTTCCTCATTCCAAGCAAGGAGTCAGAATTCAAAAATTTCTATTCATTTTCCTTCTAGATAATTAATACTCTTGGCAGGTTGGAAGACAGCCATGGTACACATTTTATCTCATTCAATCTTAATATTATTTGTCCCATTCTCCACTTTCCTAATCGTCAATTATGGCCTGATCCATCATTGAAATATATATTTGTTTCCTTTAATTATCTTAACAAAACAGATTTGGTGTTGATGAGGACACATATGATTTTATTTCAATCCGACCCCCTCAGACTGTCCTACGGACTATTAGGGATCGATAATGACACTCCTGTATTAAACATGGATCTTGTTCCATTTCAAGTCTATAGTTAGCGATGAAGTGCTTGTTGTCTTGTCTATCTTATATAGTAAGCTGGTATAATTGTGGTTCACTGGTTTCCTAATAATGTGTTTAAATTACATTTTTTGACTTGTACTAGAGGCTTTGGTGGTAGGAAGGTCAGGATCTGCCATTTGCTTGTACATACTGTAATAGCTTTGCTCAGATGCTTTTAATAAACTGTTAATGTTTTGTAAAGATTTACGTATTTTTTTGCATGTGTGGCAAATTAGCTGCCTGGTACGGTCTCAGTTCTCATATACTAGAGGCTCTACATGATTGTTTTTTTTATCCACAATCACGGGTTATACTGGATGCGTATGAGAGTAGTGTAGGATGTGCACCTCCGCAGTTGAACAGCATGAATTTTCCTGAGAAACTCGAGTGCTCGTGTCATGTTATAACGGACGTGCGAGTAACTGTAATACATATGTAATAGAACTAGCGGAATTATCGTTCGCAACTAGCGGAACAATTACGATACCATGAAAGGTGCGGTGTCTGTATAGACTTACCCGACGCGCGCACCTGTTTCATCAGACGATCGTTTTCGATAGAACCAGTAAAGTGAAAGTAAATCGTTCGAATTTTGATTCACGGCAACGTTTCGCAAATTCATGACTTGTTCAGAGTAAGAACAAAATTAAAATAAAATGTCGCCTTATAGTCCACAAGGTTCTGTTGTCCGACATTTTATTTTGGTTCATATGTACTTATGAGCCATCGGTTATTTTATCATATCACCAGAAAATAGCGAATACAACAGAGTCATTAGAAAATAACCATCAGAAAAGTTACAAAAGGGGGAGGGATGGTTCATGTATTTTGTAAAAATATATTGTTTAAGTTACCAATAGTACTAAAATCGTGATTATGTTGTGGTATGGGGTTGGAGTGATCAGGCTGACAGGCAGTCACTACTTGAGATAAAGCACAACACCACCAAGTGCAAAGAAAAATAGATTGAGAGAATCTCCAATATCTTATTCAAATAGATTGCAAATTATGTATTAGCCCGCTATTTGAAAACGAAATTTCCTAATAGTGATCACATCCCTGGCCCCTATGAGCACTGTTTCTATAGATATGCTCACAATAATGTCACTGTGAAAGTAAATATATTCAACAATCATTACTCTTTTAATTTTTTAACTGTTAATTGCGTATTAGAATGACATTATTGATGAAAGTTGTTCCAACAGTCTATTACATCATTACTGCTAGTAAGTATCCGTGGTCACTGGTAATTCGGAATGGTTAATACAACATGTTTTGACCAGTGCCGGATTAACCATTAGGCAAATAAGGCACGTGCCTTAGGGCCAGCTAAAAATCCAGGCCACAAGAAAAATAAAGTAAAAAAGAAATTGATATTTATCAGGTGATGATAAAAATGCTTTCCTTCTTTTTTTATGTAATGAATGGCATCATTCTTCATTCAAACGTTTGTCCTAGAAGACTTCTCATACTTTGTTCGGTGAACCCAAAATATCTGTATTTTCAGGCCACCTATAAAAAAAATTGCCTTAGGGCCACCAGAGCCTTAATCTGGCAATGGTTTCGAATAGTAATTGTCTAATAATAGTTTGGCAAAATCCGTCTAAAATTTCGCCTTTTTTGTGAAATATGTCAAAATATATAATATTAGCATATTTTTACGTCGTATATTGCCATGATTGCAATAGAGAGAAAATAAATGATAAAAATACACGAATAAAACAAAAATAACAATTTTTTACTGCGACAATATGTGGCTTAGATTTTTGATGGATTAGCTTGACTCGACTCGAAGTTTCACGTGTCACGTGTCACGTGTCACGTGTCACGTGCCGCGCAATTGTCTACTGTCGGATGAATTCGATGAGTTGCTGGAGTGACTGCTGAATAAGTCTGATCCTGAAAATAAGATAAATATTAGTAAACGAGGTAGTTACATATTCAATTAAGGTAATTACACTCGACCAGTAAGATATTAGTATCCGTGAATTTCCTCAAAGAGCTAAAGGAGCAACACTTACAGTTAATAGAAAAATTGTGCATTCCGCATGTGTGTCAATTCAGAGATTATTAGCAAAAAAAAATAAAGTTAAATACTGGCAATGTTACTCATACGCATGCTGTCAAATTCAATTATAGATAATTCACCAAATTCTGCCATTAACGTCATTTGAATCATTAACGTGACAGTAACTACTTTCAAGCTAAGTTTGTTGCGTCGTTATAAATTAAAAGTTTGAGTTTACTAAAAAATTTGTTTGAATTCAAACTGTTAAAATCACATGAACGCACCACTGCTGCCTCCGCGATTCCTATTTGCTTTCTGTTGTCTGTAGAACCAATTCAAAAACATAAGGTAGAATCTGAAAAAGTATATTAAATTCACATTTGCATTAGTTAAATTTTTTACTATATTTCTGAATACATGCCAATTACAAGACAATTTTAAAGCGTTTTTAATTATTTTTTAACTTCACATTATTATTAGTAAAGGTTAAGTAATTGTACTCATGAGTTTAATACTAGAATTTTTTTTATATCCAATAGATCTTGAACCTACCTTCTGGAATACCGTGACATTCGGGGCGCAAATACTATTGAACTTCTCCTTTGACGTCGTACTGAACTACCATAGCTGTTGGAATTGTAATGATATATGTCGCTTTCAACTCGAGTTAGTAAATTCAAAATTAAAGAAAATATAACTAGATATCGCAGAGAAAGCTTCATATTTGCTATTTCTCTAAAACGTAAATATAAATATTAACTGAATAGACTGAAGTTAACTGAAGTATTTAAATTGATACTACATCATAAAATATTTTATTTATATATATTTACATTTCAATTATATTCAACCTATAACAGGATATGTAAAGAAGCGGTAAAGTAAAAGTAAATACAATTTCCTAAGCGAAATATGTAGGAATATAGAATAATTTGAAGTACTCTGCTCAAGGGTAGCATAGTATTGCGTATATTTTAAACTGATTCCAATTTATTATTTTGGTTTCGAGTCTGCAGCGATAAAATTACTATACGATGACTATTACTTCTAGCTATTCCAAGGTATTTGGTTAGATTGCGATACAGTTATTTTAATATAAAGTATACCGCGCGACGTTTTAGACAGAACTATCTGGTTCCTGATCAAATCTGTCGTGAAATGATTTTTCGCTCAATATCCAAAGAATCGGTCACTTTTTTCTCATTAATGGCTGATCGTGAGAGTTCCTTCCAGGTAAAACCACTAACTACCCTAAATTCCCAGTGATCTGATTATTTGTATGGCGTCCGTAATTTACTAATTAGCGAGAAAAAAACGTAGATATCATTCGTGGTTAAGTATTAACGAAGAGAATTAAGGAAAATGACAAACCGAACGCTTAACGAGAATAACTGTCTCTAATAAATGTGTTTCATTATAATAAATGGTACCGAATATGAAGCTCCATCCATGAATGCACACAGTATTTCCCTGTCGGAAGCGCACTCCAATCCGATTGTAAATGGTCGCATCGCGTTGTAAAAGTTCAATATGTATTCTTTTCAAAGGAATTTATTCCTAATATATGTGAATAATTTATGGTAAATATTTAAGGTCATGAAAGGCTGTATTGGGATTATTCTGTTGATTTTGAAAGGATTGGTAAAAAACCTATTGATCTGCTGGATTATATAACGAATAATTTCAGTAACGAACTTGAATGGACTGTGTTTTTTTCAAGCTACGTTGACTGAATTCGGGTACGACTTACACTTGAAAGTAGAGAGTGGAATTTTGGGCCTTATCAGATACAGTATTAGAAATTTCTCCTAATTGTGGTTTATCTAATTGTCGTCCGTTGTTTCCTTGATGTCCTGGTTCAACTTGGACAAAAGTGGTGATCAGCGAACATCTTTTTCATGATTTACGTATTTTCTCTCTATCAATTAGCTCTATTATATAGCAATTAAAGTTGTAATTACGTAAATTGCTCGCTGATTTGTGTAACTCAATGATATTAGAGTGTCACACGGCTGCGAGCGCCGAGGATACTATTACTGATCTCTGATCTATGATCTCTGATTACTCTTCTACGTAAACAAACGCGCAATTGTTTTCAGTGTCTTAGTATTTACTCATGTTCGAAGTAGTTCGTACGTTCTTGGTAATTGATTGTGTGTTCTACGAACAGTGTAAGACAGTGAAATTGCTACAGAGCTGAGTGAGAATTACTTCTCTTTTATACGTATGTAGGTGCATACAAATGGCATATCAAAGTGCCGCCATGTATCACAGACTTGATACCTGGTAAATGCAATCGTTATTTTGAATCATCTGTTTCATGGTTCCACCCTATATACTCGTCTTCCTTCCATTAGATTGAGTACTTTGCGTGTTTATTAGTAGTGTGTAAGTGTTAGTAACAAGGGAATTTGTGGATCACATGTTTATTTGTAACACACTAAATGTACATCCCCTAAACCAATGATTCTCAACCTTTTACATAAAACAAAAATGTTCTTTTAGCTTCAAAAACCAATTCTGTGCAATAATATGAAAATCAAATGAAATGATAATACTGTATAGAACAAATTCTGAGGAACATAAATGAATGTGCGGTAGCCGCATAGGATTGCTAAACGTACTTTATTTCAAAGGGCAATCCTATAGTTTAACCAACTTGTCCTTGTCCTTTCTTGAAAGTTAAATTGGTGTAACCCATTAAAATATAGCCTCGCTCCTTAATATACGGTTTCCTTCTTTTGGTCCAAAGAACTTTGGCGTGCCACCTAGCGGATATATATCTCCCGGCTGAGAACCATTCCACCAAATTATACTGTACAGGAACTGCTTTCCCTAATTAATTCATTTATTTGCTTATAGGTTTTTTTTAGGTCCAGTACACGTAGGGTATGTAATTTAAAAACGTGGGGAAAATCGTGATTAATGAATTTTGCAATTCTCGTTTGTTAACCTCACATCGTGTTCTATGTTGTCTATTAATACATTTGTAAGAAACTTGGGCCCTTTATTCGTTCGCTACTGTGTTTTATTAATGTCACGACGTCTCGCCACATCATTTCGATAGGCATAATTCTGAAACGACCCTGGTACTTGTCCAAAACGATATTTACTAATGACCAATGTAAAAAATCTAATAGCTTGACTAAAAGTAAGAAATATGCTATGTTATTCAGTCTTTGATATGCTGATTTTCATGAGGTCGCTGAGAATCGCCAAAAATGTTAGTATTTTTGAAGGATATTTCATATTCATTCACCTTGTTCGCCCTTCACGGAAATAAAAATGGAAAAATCGGAGGTAAATCTCCCGAACCGAACCAATCCTGAAAATATAGTGTAATTTTGAGGTTGAATTGAATTTTGTGATTGTGGTTTTATGCCATAACACCAAGTGTAATTACCGCTAGGTGAAGCAATTTTAATATCCAAAATATTGAGATAGCAATCAATATATTGATTCGGTTATGTGATACACAATAATCTACATTGCATTGGGAAAATTTACAAATTTGAATATTTTTGGAAGAAATCTTATATTGTACAATAAAGGTAATACTGTATATAGCAGTATAATTTGAATATTTTAATATCTCGCTGTAAATTAAACTACTTTACCGAATCAGAACAGTCCTTTTCGTCCGAACCATCACCACAGTCGTCTATGCCATCGCAAAACCATCTCTGAGGTCGGCAAAGTGAATTGTCACATTGAAAATGCTGTGGTGGGCATCTCAAATAGAACTTGAAACGTAAAATAAAATATTGATTTGTGATGTATATAGCGACGACATTCCTTTCATTAATGCTACTTTCTCAGATTTCGCAATTATTTTACTTTGCAATCCTTTTCGTCGCTTCCATCAGAACAATCATGTTCGTCGTCGCATATCCATCTTAGAGGAATACAAGTCTGATCGTTGCACATGTGCTCTGTGTCTTCGCATCTCTAAATAAAAGGGTGTATACAGAAACTTAGCTGCGTCATATATTACATATATTGAGAATTCGATCTATGTAATCTCGGACCATCATGAAAATATACGCGGGACTAAGTAATTTAACAAAAACTGTGAAAAAAAGGATTAACCTCTCCGGGGCAATTCTGTTCGTCTTCACCATCCACGCAATCTCTGCCCTCGTCGCAAACCCATTCTTTAGGGATACAGAAGTTTGATGATTCGCAAAGGAATTCGCTATCGGTGCAGTTATCTACGTAAAACGAGAATAACTGGTTTCAATTCCGCTGAAAACCGGCAAACTATGTGTAGAAACCGCAGACTTCAATTACGGAAATATGCCAGCGGCTTACTCGAAGATTAGTATAAAATATGACAACACGTTTGCTCAAAAATTCCGTCCTGTCTGATAACTGATTGATGCAACATATATACACATTAACTGTAGGTAGGTATGCAAGTACTTACTTGTTTTAGCGTATACCTGAGAGCTAAACAGACATAGTAGAACCGCTCCAAATAGTCTCATTTTGTAACCTAGTTTCCCTGACGATTTCACCGCAGGTACTGTCTTACAAGTGACAAGATATAATGATTAAATTGCACGTAGGAAATAGATGCTGTTTATCAAATACCGGTAACGTTGCCTAAAGCAATAAATCCAGATAGTTTTCAGCTATTCTGTCGTCTAATAGTTGTCAGGTAAAGCGTCAACCTGTCATTGCGGACCCTACACATAAATATTAGGTACGAACGACTTTTTGGCATGTTGATGGAACAGTGATGGTGGCGTAATAGGTAAGACGGTCTGTGATTACATAATATCACGTATTTTTGCATTAAGAACGAATATATCAACTTTAACGATCTTACTGTACATGTTGAAAAAGTTTGGAACGTGTCACTGACCGACTTGCATTTATTTTTGAATCCAACGGTTCACATTATGTTCATGATAAGTCACAATACTCATCTTAATTTAGCAAGTAGGGCCGTACAAATCTAGTAATAGACACGGGCGAGCGGGAAAACATAATATTCCAAAATTCCCATTAAGTACTTTTGTGATAAGTGGATAATGGATATGATATTGGTATAGGTAAATACATATAAGTACATCTATTTACAATATCTTTTTACAAATACACTCCCATTGCAGCAACTATTGTCTTGACCAGAGAGCACCTAGACGCCTATCCACCAAATTACAATAGCATGTTTTGGTCCTGGGCATGACGGTAAACTGCCTGAACGCCTATACTAGGCAAGGCGTGATTTACTTACTGGGTTCAACCTGAGTGAAGTTTTAATTTTGCCAATTAATCCCGGGGAAGAATCTCGGGGATCGAGTCAGGAGTCTCCGTGACAACTTTTTCCAGCAATTCTATTTTATCCAGCCCAGCGGTCCCAGCTACTGAACATTGCCTTATTGCCTCTGGGGACCACTAGTTTTAAGCAAAAAGGAGTAAATAGTCAGGCAATTTTAATTGACTAGGTACATTTTATTTTCTGGCGTGACTTATATTTAAGTGATTGCACATATATTTCATGAAGTATTACTTGTGATTCTTGTAAGTAGAATAAGATCTTCTGCGCCTATATACTTAAAGGTTTACGTCAACTCATTAGCGTGATTACTGTGATAATCTTGATTAATTTTTATGCAAAGCTCATGATTAGATGCAGAAAGAAAGCCACGAGCAATCCGAGAATGATAAGTACAGACAATGCAGTGTAATGAATAAATGCGGTCGTTTCTACTTTTTCCACGACTCCTTGCGCTCCGATCCAAGATCCAGGTCCCTCCAGTCTGTATTGTGCTGACCCGCAAGTACTGAACATCAATCTAAACGAGAGACTTTGCGTCTTAACGTTGATTTCAAACTAAATTGTATATGCAACCGGTTGCAAATTAGATATGTTCTTAATAGTAGTCCAAAATATTAATGATTTGAAATGCAGTGTAGTAATGACTGAAGTCTTTTGAGTGAACTGAAATGACTTGATTTTCATTCAGGATCGAACATGATTTGTCTCGACTTGACTCGAGTTCCAAATGTCAAGAGCTCGACTTGAGCCTTAAATTGGTAATCGACTTTCATTACTGAATTACAACACTGCATATGCAGCTTGGCAAAAAGATTTTTCACGTACTTCCACATCAGCTTCGGATGTTTCCAAAACGTAGGCTTAGCACCAAACATAGACGCTATTTCATCATTGTAGACGATAGGATCTTCCTGGATAGTGTGTCTTGATGATTTGAAATACCGACTTTGATGCTCAAACTACATATCATAAAGAAATCATTCAAAACACTACCGATGTATCTTAATATACAGTAAATTCCAATTAGCTCATTTATGGATACCCTTTTCTTATGAATATCAGCAATCATCACATAATTTTCTGGCAGCTTGCAGTTTCCTTTGTACAGCTCTGCAGCCCATCTAGCCTGGTAAAAGCAGTTTCGAAAGCAGTTAGCAAGCATTGGCAACTTAGCTATTTTTGCGTGTTGTTTACTGATTAGTATTTACCTGTGTTTCGGACATGGATAAAATGCCCCCTGAAGCTGGCTGAACAAATCCAATAAATGCTAAGCTGTTTCCAATTTCGGGAGAGAATACGTTTTTGAAGAGAGAGATCTCGTTATTTTCTTGCTTGAGTATCTATAAAGGAACAATAGATCTGCATTGCAATTGATCTGAGTTCATGTAAAATTATGACTGTTCTCAGTTACACTTTTCCGTTACATATACAGTTGTTGCGAACTGAAAAAATATATAATTCCTAGCTCCTTACCTCAATTTTCTCTTTCTGAAACTATTATCTTAAATAACGTTACCTTCGATTTAATTGAGTCTGGCAAGAACGGGATATCTATGACATATCCAGTGCACTTCACAACGACGTCAAAATCCTTTGAAGAACCGTCTTCAAATATCACTCCATTTTGAGTAAAACTCTGTTCAAGTAAAAAAAGATTATTCTTCATAATCTAGATAATGAGCGTGTGAGTCTGACCGTTTGTTTGTCGTAAAACAACATCGCTGTTTCTCGACAGATCTTTACTAAATTTAGCACGGAGATCAAGATGCATCCCAAAATAATGAAAGAACAAAGAAACCCCGGGCCAGAATGGGATGACATCTTTGCCCTCAGTGGCCAGAATAGGAATGTGGATAAAAACCTATTGGAGCCGATAAACTAGCGTTCCTTACCGAAACATTCGGCTTAAATTCAATATTTCCTCTGCGTAAGTGATAGTACATTGTCGGAGAAACCGTTGGCTGGGTTTGTAATGCTCTCATCTTGGGAAAAATATTCCACCTGGTAATATAGCATTTGGTATCAAGTTGTCTGTTTGGTTCATATTATGATTACCTGTACCTGTACGGACTACCGAACGTCAGCATAGTCAATACTTCCATTAGTGTGCTAGTCACTTTCCATGGTACCAGGAACAGACTGCGACAAGCGTAATGATCCAACGGACGATCGAATAAGTAGTTATTCAATATGTAAGCACCAGATCGCGTGCTAATATATGCCTGTTGAAATTATGCATTCTGTGTAAAAATAAGCTGCACTGAAGGTAGGCGGTTTATTTTTTTTACTGGAATGAGGCATACTTTGTTGCTTTTCCCATCAACCACAGAATCAACAGCTACATCCACTGCGCTGTTTCCTATGCCGATTACTAGAATCCTCTTCCCAATTGTGTCATTATGCTCAGGATCTTTGTAATCGATACTGTGAATAATGCGGCCTGGATATGATATATTGACAAATAATTGATTGAAGTCTTGTACGAACTTGAAATAGTGCAAGCCACCTTAGCCTGTATTGACAATTAGCAATTGCAATCTTAACGTGAAATATTGCCTGTCACTGTAATTTTCTAGGTTGAATTCACGAACATTCGTACTTGTGTAGGTTGTGCTCATTCATTACCTCGAAATTTATCCTCGTCTGTGAATACAGGTATTTTGGGTATAGCGTGATGTCCAGTAGCTATTGCAACATATTTACAGCGATATGTGATATTTTCCTCAGTGCCACTGGTATTTCTTACGCATTGGATTACCCATTGATCGCCTAGGTAAGCGTCAAGTCAAGTAGGTCAGTTCATTTGAAATAATCTATACAAATCAATATGTTGAACAATAAGTACACAAATGAAAACAGAACTACCTTCCTTCTGCAGAGACTTGACTGTAGAATTATACTTGATAACTTCATCCAGGTTGAAATGTTTAACATAATCATGGATGTAAGCCGCCATAACAGTGTTGTGCGGAAATTCTGGAGTTTCATCCGGAAATGGGAAGTCAGAGAACGAGTAATTTTGCTTTGAAACATTGCTGTTAATATAACAATCATTTGACTGCTATCAATAATCATCCTGTACGTAATCGTCATATGATATGCTAAATACTTATGAGGTTTAGGGCATGGGATAAGGGTATATTAAGGATAAGGCTTGATTCAAAGCTTTACTGGAAGAACAGGGATTTCTATTACAGTGATACGCTTCACCTAACCTTATTAGTGAATTAGATATTTGCATTTTTCTATACTGTGAAAGTACTAGTCTTCGGTATGTTTGTGAAATTCTGTACATCTAAATCCAGCACTTACATATATGTACATTTCATCACTCCATATTCTTCTTTTCGGAAATTCCAGAGTCCCCCGACATCCGAAGTTTTTTCTAATAGGATTACGTTGATGCCGGCCTCGCGATAATTTTTTACGGTCGCCAACCCTGATATACCCCCACCGATGACTATTGCTTCGTAAGTTTCATCCATTCCAACAAATCCTCCTGTACAAGTGTGCACGTACCTAATCTACTAAGGCAAGTCCCCGAAACGCTGCTTTACTTGTGAATACTGATGCCTAGTACCTAATCTGGGAGACTATATTAGCTACGAGGTATTTAGAAGCAATTATTGATTAACTCGGGGGTATTTGTTCAAATATTAGTAGACGTGCACTGTAACTACAAACTTATAGACGATTAGTTTGCCATTTAACACCACAATTTTTTGGACTTATCTTTCAAAAAATAGCACTTATGGTAAGCACTGGAATTTGGCTTGGTCATGCAGTGCAGCAAATGCTGTATACAGTATTAACATCGTTAAAACTGCCACTGTCGTCTCAAATAGAAAAAAGCTTACAAGACAAAGTTAATATCACCGGTATGTATTTATTAACAATGACACTGATATGCTCATACAGAAACGGCATATTAAAATTCAGCACACAACAGAAATGAGTAAAAACAGGCACTACTAAATTCCTAACTGTTAGAATAATAAAGAAGTATAACTTGTTGTGAACAAGATTGAATATTGAACAGATTCAGCATTTTTCAGCAATCTTCAAGTATGCTGTAAGAAAGGATTCGTGAGGAAATGATAAAATTCAAAGGTCTTCTGAAAACACATGTGTAAATACAATATTGTAGAATACATACATGGATAAAAATCGATCCTTTATTATAAAATACTTACCTGGGTGCCAGTGATAATGATAGTCCATTTATATCGAAGGACAAATGTAAGATTGGAACAACCCGGAGTACTGAAGCTGTTCCTTACCATTAGGATGAATTAGTCTGTTTTTTAACACTGAAGAAATATCCCACATGTTTAAAAATACAACTGTAGAAAAGTTGGAAAATTCCTCTCTTAATAAAACGTCAAAGCGATAACTCAACCAATCACTTGGAATTACTGCTTTAGTTTCTGTATGAGTGTGAAATCCTTTAACAAATACTCGAATTTTAGGAAATTTATTTAGTAGCTTAATCAAACCTCGTTTTATGACCCTGACTCTTTTAAGTAACACATCCGGATCGAATACTTCGAAGTGGAAACCGATCGAAAAAAATATTATTGTTTCTCTTCCCGCACTTTTGATCTCCTCTAATGAGTCGGTAATGTAAGGTCGAGAAATAGGCGGACCTGGATTGCGTAACGGAGGACCGTGAGATCTGTAGTATACAGTAATATTTCCTTTTTTGTTTACTCCCTTCCTTGACCGACTCCATACATTATTTGGCATGGGTGGGCTGAAATCCTTTGTACCGAGATATTTGCAGAAAATCTCATACCACAGTCTTATGGTAGAATCACCAAGGAAATATATGATATGATGTCGCAGACATTTGGCAATTTTTTTCGAGTTGAATTGATCATTTTTGCAAAAGAAAGATTCCCATTTACCGTTGTGAATCCAGCCCGTGGATTTTGACGGCGACATGGGTTGGAATACTGCAGCATCACAAGGGGGCAGTCCGTTCGTGGTGGTCTTAATTTTTTCGTATGCATCTTGTTTTCTATCGGACACGTCAAATATAATTCCAGATCCAGAAATTTCTTTTCTTAAATTAATCTTTGGGTCGAAATACGGGTTATGGCTAACGTCTGGGATGATGTTCACGTCAATTGCATTCACTTGCCATATTATGGGATTACATTCACCGGAAGTGGGTTTGACGCAAAACCAGGGTTCCCCGTTTCGCGGGTGTGAATAATTACATAAATGTGATTGGCTGAAATTATGGCAATACAAGAACAGTCAGTCGCAAATTAGAAAACAAGATTCTACATATAAACATGGGACAATCGACTCTTTCACCGAATCCAACTTTACTTTCGCGATTTTCAAGCAACTCCAATACCTTAGGGAGCTTCAATTTAAACAGAAAAACTCTTCATTATCATATCTGGAGCACCATAGCTTTTAAATTGGTTGATAAATTCGTTTTTTTTTAATCAATATTGTTTCTTGGTTTGGGACGCTATTTTTTCATTTCTTGGTAGACCTTCAATACCTTTAATTTTTTCATCCTTGTAATCTTTAAATTACACATCATTTGAAGCTGAATCATTTGACCAATATATTTCAACTTACATATTGTATAAATTAAATTGTTTTAAAATAGGTAAGTTTTGGTGTCTGGAACAGATTATTTCAATTTACATCAATAGAGTCGCAAAATTGAAAGCCGGAGCACCTCCTGGAAAGGATTGTGTTTGACTTCCAAGGGTCAACTGTACATGTATTCTTTTGATTTGGGATCTATCAAATCAGTTTGAGCTAATGGTATCCGACATGAAGGTATCTGAATACTCAAGTATAGTCGAGTCAGCACAACGGCATTAATTGGGATCCATTGCTTGAAAATGGTAATACGTTACTGTCTGTAGTATATAATTCGATATAACATACCTGTTGTTCCCGTCAAATGATAATGCACAATTTGAAGTTTCTTTCTCTCCTTTGGAATTCATGAATGTAGTTGTATAGCCTACTCCACTTTTTCTTGAACTAGTGTTGGTCATTAAATAAAAAACACTTTCGCTGGGATGAATCAAAATTACTTCCACTTTAGCCTGACCTTGCCACGGTAATTCGCAAGTCACAGAATATGTGCCATCAAGATTGTCAATTACGTCACAGCAGACTCCATCACCTCGAACAGCAGTTCGATGCAAAACTACACTGAAGTAGTCACCACCATAAGACTTGGAATTATTATCAAAATCTTTAGCGTAGATGAGAGCCTTCCATTTATTCCCAACAATAAGATTGTTATACTGTGCAACAAGTCGAGTGGTGGTAGGGTCGGTCGTTGCATAGAAGAGAGGAAATTGTGGTTTACTGACGATATATTTCACCATGGCTTCTAGCTCCGGAAATTTCCTAATCCATTCGCTTTTTATCAAGGTATTTGTATACGATATACTCCAGTTGTTAACACGTACCAATGAAGCAGGGTGATGAAGAATTTTGAACGTATCCGAGAATTTCATCAAACTTCGATTTCCGACTAGAACAAATAAGCCTAGTAGAAACAACACAGCAAAACAGTTCTTTCCATTTGTCAAGCTTGCACTACTAGTGCAATGCTTTGTTCTATGCAGTAACATTATTTCATCATAGACTGTAACATGGAGAGGAAACTGCAGGTAAAAATGTGGATCTGTCGCGTGGAATTTGAGATTCAGACAAAAGTAATTTTATACAAACGCTCCAGTATCCAATCATCCTACTCTAGTTTTCAAACTATCGCTAAGGGCTTATTCACGGAAAACTCCAGTCAGGCATATTTTTTCTTTGCGACGATGTGCAGATAGAGATCCTTTACCTAGCTATACTTGACAGCGAATATAATGTGTCACGTGGTACTGTTTGGTCCTTTTTTTATGCTGACTTTGTTGTAATAAGCACCTGTTATCTTAGTCGTGCTTAAGTCATTTTCCTTTTATACGCCAATGAGAGTTTATTTACAAATAAAGTTTCCATTCGTCCTACACTATTTTTCGAATTATCGCTAAGGGCCTGTTTACATCCGAAGTTCTATAGCTAAGACTATAGCTTCATAAGTTCTATCCATTCTTACAAATCCTTATGTACAATTGTGCACGTACCTAATCTACTAGGACAAGAGCCCAAATCGCTGCTACACTTGTTAATACTCATGGCGAGTATTTGAACTATATTAACGATTTGTTTGAAGTAAACGTAGCCGTAGAATCGCTGCTACACTTGTTAATACTCATGGCGAGTATTTGAACTATATTAACGATTTGTTTGAAGTAAACGTAGCCGCAGACATAGTGTTGCGTATGTCAGTTTTTTAGAACTCCCGCTCAACCATAACGAATTATGAAGAACGTATTATGACGTATTAAAACGTATTAGCACCCAAGCGTTCAACAAAGTGTTCTA